>OY856415.1:406838186-407100686 GCA_963693085.1 Alisma plantago-aquatica | reverse complement strand
GGAAATATATTTACCCAGATTTTCCAAAAAAAAAAGGATGACCAAGATTCCCTTTGCTGGAAATAATGAGAGGGCTAGTGATCTATTAGTACTCATACATACTGATGTATGTGTCCCTTTTAGTGTTGGTATGTATGCCCTGAGAGCCAATCATGGGATGATTGGTGGGATACATTAAGATTGATTTGATAAACATCAAAGGAAAGCTTCCAATTCTTTCTGGTTCAGTCATATGAGATAGTGATAGAACAGATTGAATGTCTAGAGAATGACAGTACTCAATGACGTATGCTTTCAGGTTAGGGACCTGAACGATGAGATCATACAGATGCTAAGAGTTTGTACATTCTTGTTATGTCCCTAGTCAGATGTCATTGTGGAAGGTAGATAGACAACAATGACACACAAGACTAGATTGTGGTGTTGGTTGATGATAGAATTTCATTAGTCATGATATAGAGATATCAAACCAAACACATAGGTACTTGTTAGAGAACAATTGTCCCGGACAGACCCACTGTGAGTTTGACACATGGAACCATGACATGGTAGTCACAGTCAGTACTCACAGTGATGGTGGTGAGTGTGATTCTTTGACCTGAAATCACTACACTCAACACATGTCATTGGGCACACTTTGACATCATCAAACACAGTCCTGAAACATGGGTTGTTATAAAGGTGATGATTGGGTGGCTTTGACACATGGGGCTTTTGAGGGGTGAGTGATAGATATGGGATTTGTCCCTCCTGAGGGAGTTTGATATCCATGGCCACTTGATGAGTAGGATTGAGAAAAGCGTGCACACATGTGTGAATCAATATATGATATTGATGTCATACATATCTCTTCCAATCTACTCTGAGATCAAGAAAGTGAATGAATGTTGACAGAATGATTGTTCCATGCCTCGAGTTCATTCGAGATATCAGTGACAAAGGAATTATACATTCATTGTAACACCATTCACGGATTGTAGGATTGAAAGTTGTTCTCCAACTTTCTATTTCACTTGGATAGCACTGATGTGTGACTAGGCACCGCTCTTTGCTTGTGAAGTCATAAGTGTTATGGACTATCACTGCCAATGTGAAATGGACCTGCAGGGTCACACACATAGGATTTAACCTGGAAGAGGAGTTTTATCCACAAACAATGTTTAGATTGATTACTAAAGGAGTTTAGTAGTTCAATTAAACACTCAATTAATTGATAGCTCAATATCATAATGTTCAAGGTGTTGGTATCAATGATTGGAGTATTGGATTGATTGAAACTATAATTGATTGATTCTACACAATCTGCACTCCCAACCGATCGGCTCATGTGATGAACCGTTCGGCTCAGCTTGGTGAACCGATCGGCTCATGTGATGAGTCGATCGGCTGATGGACATTGTGAAACGGTCGGTTCAAGTGTTGAAACAATCAGTTCAACTGGTGCAACCGAGTAAGTTGGGAAAGTAAGATTGGTGAGAAATTTCCTTTCGTTTCACTTGCCCAATTTGATTGGAACAAGGATTGGTATTGGTACCAATTAGAAACAAAAGAGGAAAAGTCAATCGGGAACTGATCAGGATCACGAACCGATCAGTTCAGAAAGTGAACCGACCGTTTCATGGGTCCCAACCGATCGGTTGGGTGTCAACCGACCGGCTCAGGTCCCTAACCGACCGTTTCAGAAATGAAACGATCGGTTCAGGTTGTGAGTTGTTTGTTTTTTGTGGAAAATCTCGAACCCATCTACTCCTGCTTTAGTCCTGCATTTCCCGGGATAGAGAACCATGTCCCATGACCCTTCTATATATAGGGGTATTGGGGGCTTATCAAAGTACAAATCAGTGCAACCAGTTGCTCTATAAAGTTTTTGTCTCTCTGGTTTTGGTAACCGAGAGAGCCCGAGCAAGTGCTACCCGATAAGGGAGGCACAACAAGGGACAGACAACTGCCGAAAGTGACTGGTGGCAGGAGAGTGTGTTAGTGACTAGTACACTGACAGGAGGGTGTGACTCCTTCTAATTCCTTGTGGGACAAGGAGATTGGAGTTCCAGGTGGTCCGTGTGGACTACTTCAGAGGCGGGAGATTTTTGCCGCTCGGAGGACAACTGTCAATCCCGACAGTCCCGGTGAGACCAGGAGTCGTCAGTCCTGGTGCGACCAGGAGCTGCACAGACACCATCCAAGACCGGAGGTGAAGACCGTGCAAGCCGCGAGGTATTGTCGTCGAGCAAGCCTCAGGACAAGGTATGATTCCACAAACCATCCTTTCCTATTGTATAGACGTTGATGCGTTTCCTTGTTCTGGGTTTGGGGAGGAGAAAATTTTTGTTTCTTCTGCCTTCTTTGCCTCCCCTAAAACCCAATAGTGGTATCAGAGCCACGTCAACTGCTTTGTACTTTAGGATTATTGATATGATCGATTTTGGTTTGTCGCCTTTATTTATTGCATACGATGCAAATAAAATTGGCTTTGTGCATGTCCAATCCTAAATCCACAAATCCCAATTTACATATATGATATGTATTATGAACATCAAGCAGCTCTTGCAACTGTCTCTTCAACTCTGTCATCTTAGCTGGAGACATCATGTATGGTGTCTGGGTTATCAGTTGAGTGCTGAGAACCGGATTGATCTCAAAATCAATCTCTTGAGGTGGGGGAACACTTGGAAACTCCTCAGGAAACATGTCCTCAAACTCTTTAACAACTAGCACCTCCTAGATACTAGGACTCCTCCCCTCGTTATCCAACATGTGTTCCAAGAATGCCTCACAACCCTATCTCAATAGCTTCCCTGCCACCATCACTGACACCAGACACGTCGAAATAATCTTCCTATCTCCCTGGAAGATCGACATCTTACCGCCATCAACAAACATTGCCTTATTGGAACTACAATCCAAGACCACTCTATACATCTCTAGGGTGTCCATTCCAAGGATTACATTGAACCCATGTATGTCAAGTGGTATGAGGTCCACTTGAATGTTCTGCCCTGAAAAAGAAAGAACATAGGAAGGACACACCTCTTGTAACACTACAAGACAAACTAATGGGGTTTCTAGAAACGAACTATCTCTCCTATGACTAATAGGCAAAAGACAATCGTTAAGAACTTCATGAGTGATAAAAGAGTGTGTTGCACCCGGGCCAACCAAAATAGATACAAAGAAAGAAGAAGACAAATAAAAATGAAATAACTCCATCTGACCTATCACTACTTGTGGGATGACCACCGCCTCCGACTGAGTCATAGCATAGAATCTAGTTTTTGCATGTTTTTGCCCTTTTCCTCTGCTTCCCTAAGTAGATGATCTAATTTGTGACACTTGGACATGTCCTCATCCTCTTGCACCATTGTCCTGCTATCTTTGCAAGCCTTGCTGGCTCTGCCTCAGTTGCTAGATCACCTTGTTGTCTCTCACTGGGCACTCCCACCTCAGGTGTCCTACCTACACATACTTGTGGTAAGCTATGGTCTCAAACTGTAGCCTAGACGGTCTCGTCACTGGCACTGATGTTGTGTTGTGAGCTCCAATAGGTGGAAGGTTACAACATCTACATTTACTAGGTGACCACTATGTATGCACACTGAATCTCTATGATGTTGGCAGTGTGGAAAACCTCGACTTCTTAAAGCCTCTTGACGACTATCCTTGGGACTGTGCAGGCCTCTTCCTAGCACTTTCCTCCTTATTCTCTATCACAGATCTCTCTACACTCTGAACAGAATCCATGATCATGGAAAACCTTTATCGATTCTCTAAGACAGATGTCAGGGTAGATGTGATGTCCCCATATTTTCTAAAACTTAATCTGATGTGTGATGTCCAAATTGGAACCCTCACCTCAGCGAGAATTCCAAATAAAAATGCCCCACACTAGGCTAAGAAGAAGAAAATCAGAGGAGTCAGAAGGAAACACAGTAGCACATGCAAATGAACAATAAACAAACCATACAACATATGTCCACCATTTAACATATAATTACAACATCAATTGTTACAACATTTGATATTACATATTGAATAACAAACTTCTAACATATACATGTACTACTACTAAACTATAGGATCTTAAGACAATAGGTCCACTTGTACATCAGCTCACCATACAACTCTCAACTATCTTGGCTCTTCAAGAGCATAACCACAACCTAAACAAAAGATAACATGTGGTACACGTCAACACAATATTCAAGAATATTGTACTGAGTACGCCTACGTGTCTTTTATATACCTCTCATCATATCTTGGCAATAGGATAAAACTAATACTTGGCAGTATTAAACAAATATAAGAAAAAGTATATACTTGCACAGATATTCATTAACAAAAGAGAACACATATTTTAAGCATATTTTCCATTATACCATCCATGCATTTACTACTTGAGAGTTGAATGCATTAGGTCCTTTATGATCTGCTACCAAAGAGTTGGATCATTTCAAAATGTGATCTACTACCAAAGAGTTGGATCACTTCCAAGTACTTTACTACCAAGGAGTTGAAGTACTTATTCTCCAACAGAGCATGAACAATAGCAAAGCCTGACATTTGCTCATTATGCAACTCAAAACCAGAAAACCTTTAACTTAAGTCCTCGAAGACAAACATAGATCATCATGACCATCTTATATCATCTCTATCAACTTACATCATATCATCTATTCCATCTATCATATATATCAAAAAGGCTCTAGACATCTAATCTAGAACTACTCTCTCTTCTAGCTAGACTGATGTCATACACTTTCACTTAGGTTGCATGGTCACCTCCTACTCGTACATGTGTGGGGACACATTTTTGTAATACATATATATAATAAAATACTTTATAGTTTTTCTCCCATAAAACAAGCATAAGAGAAAACTATTGAGGTTCGATCCATTTGGAATCAAAAACCAAATCCTAAAAATGAGTGTCCCACACATAGTAGAGAGTACAGTGTCATGAAAACTAGTGAAAAGGGTGAGAACAAGGGGTAGACTAGTGTAGCTACTCTAAACTATGTGCGCAATATATTTAGGGTTTCTGAGAAGACCGTCTCAGAAAAACAAGATCAACGAATGCGGAAGCGATTAACTAGCAGCGGAATTATCGAAAATCAGCAAGAATTAAAACTTTTTATAAAGAGATCATTAAACCATAAAACTCTTTTATAATAAGACAAGATAATTTGTTTACAACATGGTTCGTCATTACATCTCTGTGAAATTACATCTCGAGTGATTACATACATCCATTGCCCTGTTATCTGTATGAGGCAAGATACAAAAATCTCGAGGCATTAAGCCAAAAACCTCAGATCTACTGACTCCTAGGACCTGAGAGTACAGAGACGACACATAGGACATACTATCTACAACACATGACAGACAGTATCTCCACCTGAGATTCACTGTTGTCCCTGATGATGCTGCTGCTGCTGTTGTTATTGCTCACCCTCAGATAGGTTCCTCTGTCCTCGGCGTCCACCTAAAAAGTCGAATCCCATGGGGGTGAGACAATTGAATAATTGTCCCAGCGAGAGTTATAACTCTCCGCCATAAGCTTTGTTATTGCGATAAAGGAATAACAATAAGCAATGTAACTTTAAACATTCAACAACAGGTTTCATATTGTGTAAAGCAACATCGTACTAGAAATCATTTCAATTATAACTTAATTAAATATCAAAGCATATATTGATAAGGAATATGAAGAACATGTATACTAGTTACTCATTTAGAACATTATAAAACAATGTAACATCAACCATTGTTTCTCGTAATTCAACCTAAGCAGTTATGCTACACGGCTGATTATATTTTTCAAACATCATTATGCCCTGTGGAGATGAGGTATACCGCTCATACTCCAACCGAACATTACGAAATCGCATCGGTACCATACATAGGTCATCAAAAGAGCCAGATTCTTATGACCTCATCTTCCTCAGTCAGTGTGAGGATCAACATGCAGAACATCTCGTGTCTCTGCTACAATAGCTTTCCAGGGTATTCTGGAAACTTCGCTATTAGAGTCACAGTGGCATTCTGTACTCTCTTCGCCATCGAGGGATTTCTTGTTTATCTCACACTGATGCGACATCAAAAACATCATCGGGAGATTAGTGATACATCATCCCGGCATAAACATATAATGAAGGATTGATGGATTAAAGGTACATCTTACATCAATTCCTACATCAGGACGTAAGGATATTCACATTCATAACCCCAACATACTCAAAAGTATGTTTTCCAGGAGTTCCCTTAGGAAAACCTGTTTCACCATCATTAAACTACTGACAATGATGGATCTATGATCAGGGCTCTACATGATATGATTATACTTGATTATTTAAGTACATTATAGTATTCTTTTAGCATCAGGCATGTTTTCAATCATAAACCATTAAAACAACGGCTATAAAAGAAGAATACTAAATGTATCAAGTTCATTTCTCATTAGTTATCATTTCTTAACCATCTCATCATTATGGTTCAAAAATAGGGGTGTTCAAACCCTTAGATCATCATAAGTCATCTAACATCATGACCTTGATTATAACAATGTAAATATTGTTCATGGCTCTTACAGCCCATCAATCTCATATGTTACCTCTTAAATCAGGCAACATAGTGCATCACTATTCAATAAGCTCATAACATGCTTTCAATGAATAATACATCATAACCCTTACCTGGCTATGATCACTTCTTTATGAAAACCTACATGGTCAATACATTTGATAATAAGCAATTTATCTCTACATCAACATCTTTACGAAATAGAGATAATCTTTCAATTTCAAGGGTTGTACCATTATGCCTTCAATAAGGTTAGGTTTTCCCTATTCATTTCAATTAGGGTTATTCAATCCCTTATCTCAAGTAGGAATAGTGATTCCTTACTTCATACTTCAACTATGAAGTTTCATGCTTAAAAGCATAACCCAGAATTAGGGTTTACTACTCATTTCCTCATATCACCCTAGGTTAGGGTTAATATTCATATTACATGATATTACCCTAGATTTAGGGTTTACCATTCACATCACAATGAATTAACATCACATTATCATCATGTATGAAGATTACTTCATTAATGCCTTCAAATCAAGTTAAGATTCATTAATCACCATAATTAGGGTTTCCATGATCTCACTATGAAGGATCATACCCTAATTATGTGCATTTACACATATTGAAGGTATTTTACTTGATTCTCATTCATATTAGGAGTCATCTCTCTCCTCCTATTATTAGATGATGTTTACATCTCTCATGATTAGGTTAGGTCAAATTAACCATGATAACACAAGTCATGTCATCACCCTTATGGTTATTAGGGTTTGCTTGATCAAGGGGTACTAGTCACACTAACCCACTAAGGGTACTTTGGTAATATTCACTATTAGTCATGACATAACTCAATCAACTAACTACTTGTCCCCTTAATCACTTTAGGTACCTTTAGGGTTTAAGGTTAATCAACCATTAACTCATTATAACCATTTAAACATCAATCATTTTTAACATACTTGAACCCCAAACGGTCTTACACTATCAACCTCCAAACAGTTTTGAAACCGCATGGATTTGTTGACCATTTGGCCTCATTGACTTTCAAGATCGCATGGCAAGGTACACCATCAAGACTGTTTGCCCTAGATGAGGTGGTTTGGTCCCGTTGACCGTTTGGCCAACTTTGACCATGAAACCGCATGAGCAAAATCGGTCTTGAAACCGCATGACCACAATCTATCTTGAAACCACATGACCACCAAACGGTCTTAGGATCGTTTGGTCCCAAACGGTCTTGAGACCGTTTGGCCCCAAACGGTCTTGAGACTGTTTGGTCCAAACAACCTCAAAACCGCATGGACCAAAAAGTGCCTCAACCTATCCAATTGAGTTAGGGTTTCTAAGGTTGAACCCCTCAATCGATCGTGCAAAGGTTAGCCACTCATCAATTGGGTCAATTAGGTCAATCCTCACTGATCTGAAACTCAATTGAACCTCAATTGGTCACCAATTAGGGTTTGGATTGATTGGATTAGGGTTTATAATCGTTCACCCTTCAACATGCATCAACATGAGCCTAATTGATGTTGAACCCATTGAACCATCACTCAATTGGGTCATGACCTAACCCCAAACGGTCTTGGGATCGTTTGGACATCCTCCAAATGGTCTTGAGACTGTTTTCCCAATATTTTATCAAAAACCAAGTGCATCACTTAAGGGTTGAACCCTAATTTAGGTCACAAAATCAGCACTTGATTATTCAACAACCTGATGTGATTGGACTCTCAATTGATCAACCCTTCTTAACCCTAGACCTCCAAATGGTCTTGGGCGATCACCAAACGGTCTTGAGACCATTTGGGTGATCCCTAAAAAGTTTTGAAACCGTTTGGGCCACTCAACCCAAACATCAACATAATTGCACCATTGAAATCAACATTAAACCCGATTAGGGTTTAGGTGACTAATGTGCCTTCAATTGGTGATTTAATTGGAATTAGTTGATGATTCTTGGTGGGTGATTAGTCCATAATGTCTACAGAAGATCTCCAAATGGTCAACGCTTGGTCAACCCATCCAAACGGTCTTGAGACCGTTTGCTCCAAATGGTCTTGTGAAACCGTTTGCCCTCCAAATGGTTTTGAAACCGTTTGCTTCCAAACGGTTTTGCAAACTGTTTGGGAAAGAGGTGGAGGACCGTTTACTAAAGTAAACTTTGGAATTCACTCCACCTTCTTCTACCTCAAGAACATGGTCTGTTCTTCACGGTTTTGCTAGCAAGAACTCATGGAAGGGTCTAAGGAGGAAGATTAAGCAACGTTTACATAGAAGAAAGGTGCATAACAAAACTTTAAGGTTTATAATTATAAAACCCGCCTTAGAATCTGATCTAGAACTCCAAGCTCCGTTGCTTTAATGGTGGCTTGAGCTCCACAGGTCGTCCAAGGTCCATTCCTCAAGAATTGGATGGAGAAGATGGCTAGAAAGAAGATTTGTGTAAGAAAGACTAACAAACCAACCTTGTAGCAAGATTTCCTCCATGAATCCGAGCTAGATGGCAATCAAAGCTTACCTAATTTGGTTTGGTCGTCCTCTCCTGCTCCTGAGCTCCCTCTTAGTCGGCCAAACAAATAAGATAAGAAGGGAAATGAAGGGAACGATCCCTTGCTTAGTAAAAGAGATGAGCCTATATACTTTGGGTATATTTCCAAGACAAGGACAACTATTTTCCCTTATTCTCATATGGGTCCTTCTCTCCTTATTGGGCACGTCTCTCCTTTTCTACTTAAGAAAAACTCCTTCTTAATCCAAGATCTAGAGGAAAATAAGCCAAACACTTTTCTAGGTTGTATACATAAAAGGGGTCATTTTGCTTAAAACTTGGTTATTTAATTATAAAGGTTATCCTTTTAATTTGACCATTGAAATGAGGCACCCTCCTCATCATCTTTACTCTACTTGATGCCAATAGCCATGAAAGATATTCTAGAGGGTGTATTTTACATGTTTCACCCTATGTTTTGGGTAAATTGCACTTTACACCAAAACTAGGGTTTAAAGTACAAGGATTGCTCTACAAGCTGCATCTTTGTGTCCAAGCTTGGAGAATCCATATCATTACATCATATTCAACATCAGAGGAACATCTAAACATATGCAATTTTCAAGTTAATTCCTCTAAATGGGTAATTTGCACATAAGTCCATATTTAACATAATAATATTACAACATTGTTCAAAAAGGACAAAAATGGAAATATATGTTCCTTAGAAGGTTTCATTACACATAAAAAGATAATCACAAGCACTTAATCACATATTTAAGAAAAACACCTAGGGTTAGTTCATAACCCAGGTCAGGGATGTTACAAATTATCCACCCCTTACAAGGATTTCGTCCCCGAAATCAACAAAACAATATTATGAGAAAAGAGCAGGGTATTTCCTCCTCATCTCTTCCTCTAGTTCCCATGTGGCTTCTTCAACACCACGGTGATTCCAGAGGACTTTCACAAGGCTTATGTCTTTCTTTTTCAGTTTTTTAATTCTTTTATCAAGGATTGACACTGGTCCTTACTCATAAGATGTGTCATCATTCAATTCTACCTCCATAGGTTGGAGAACTGATTCTGTATCAGGGTGACATTTCCTCAACATAGAAATGTGAAACACATGGTGTAACCTATGTAACTCTAGTGGCAACTCTAGTTTATAGGCTACCTTTCCAATTCGTTCAATGATTGGATAAGGCCCCATAAACCTAGGAGCTAACTTCCCTTTTCTCCCAAACCTCAGAACTCCCTTCCAAGGTGAGACTTTGAGATACACTCTGTCTCCAACCTGGAATTCTAAAGGTCTATGACGTTTATCAGCATATGACTTCTGCCTATCCTGTACAGTCTTAATCTATTGTTGTATTACTTTGATCTTTTTTGTGGTCTGCTGCACAAGATCAGGACCTAACAGTTGATATTCACCGGTTTCATACCAACATAGAGGTGATCTACAACGTCTACCATACAAAGCTTCATAAGCTTCCATGTCAATGCTATGTTTATAGCTATTGTTGTAGGCAAACTCTATCAAGCTTAGGTGCAGATCCCAACTCCCTGTAAACTGAAGAACACATGCTCTCAGCAAGTCTTCCAAGTTTTGTATAGTCCTCTCAGACTGTCCATCAGTCTGAGGATGAAAGGCTGTACTAAACCTCAACTGGGTGCCTAACACTTTGTGAAGTCACTCCCAAAAATGACTCGTAAACTGGGGACCTCTGTCAGAAACAATGGTGACTGGGACTCCGTGTAGTTGTACTATCTCTTCAACATACAACTATGCTAGCCTCTCAGCAGAATAGGTTGTTCTGACAGGTAAGAAGAGTGCTGCCTTTGTCAACCTATCAACTATTACCCAAATGGAATCATGCCCTTTGCTTGTCCTGTGTAGACCAACAACAAAATCCATGGTTACATGATCCCACTTCCACTGTGGTATGGAAAAAGGTTGCATTGTTCCTGTAGGCTTCTGGTGTTCACGTTTAACTTGCGCACACACATGACACCTCATAACAAACTCAACAACATCCTTCTTCATTCTAGGCCACCAATACATATCTTTTTGATTTCGATACATCTTGGTGCTTCCTGGATGCATGGCATACATCAAAGAATGAGCTTCTTCCAGGACTAACTTTCTCAAGTTATCCACATCTGACACTATCATCCTCCCATGATAACAGGCTACCTGGTCATCCGAGTCATGGAAACCATCTCGTTTCTCATTACCATACTCCAATCGGATCTGTTGAACTGCAGCATCAACTTGTTGTGCCTCCTTGATCTGCTCTCTCAGAGTAGGTTTTATATGCATCTCAGATAACAACCCGACTAACAATGACACCCTTAACTGTACATTGTTTTTCCTTAAGGAGATAAGCATATCTCTCCTAGAGCATACTAAGGAGTTTAGTTGTACACTATCTAAGGCTAGTGTTGTTGATTTCCTACTCAAAGCATCTGCAACCACATTGGCCTTCCCTAGATGGTAATCAATTGTATAATCGTAGTCTTTGATTAACTCCATCCAGTGACGTTGCCTCATGTTAAGCTCATGCTGAGAAAAGATGTACTTCAGATTCTTATGATCAGTGAAAATCTGGAATGTCTCTCCATAGAGATAGTGTCTCCAGATCTTCAAGGCATGAACCACAGCAGCTAGCTCCAGATCGTGTGTCGGATAATTCTCCTCGTGTTTCTTAAGCTGTCGGGAAGCAAAAGAAATCACTTGTTTATCCTACATCAACACACATCCGAGTCCATTCTTGGAGGCATCACAGAAAACTATGTATCCTTTGCCTTGCTCAGGTAACACAAGCACATGTGCACTTTTCAACCTCTCCTTCAGCAAGTGAAAAGATTGCTGAGACTTATCACTCCAAGTAAAAGGAACATCCTTCCGGGTCAACTTAGTCTAGGGTAAGGCTATGGAGCTGAAGTTCCTAATGAATCTTCGGTAATAGCCAGCCAACCCTAAGAAACTTTGGATCTCCGTCGGTGTCTTTGGCTGTTCCCACTGTAGAACAAATTCTACCTTTTTAGGGTCAACACGAATACCCGAGGCAGATATCACGTGTCCAAGGAAATATACTTCCGGTAACCAGAACTCACACTTGTTGAACTTAGCATATAGGTTGTGTTCTCTTAGCAAAGTTAGAGCCTGACGAAGATGATGTTCATGCTGCTGAGCATCTCTACTATAGATCATAATGTCATCTATGCAGACAACTACACACTGATCGAGGAAAGATCGGAAGATTCTATTCATGAGTTCCATAAATGTAGCTGGTGCATTAGTTAGTCCAAACAACATAAATGTGAACTCATAGTGACCATACCTTGTCCTAAAGGCAGACTTGGGTATGTCACTATCCTTAATACGGAGTTGATGATATCTTGATTTCAAGTCTATCTTTGAGAAGACGGTTGCACCACGCAACTGGTCAAAAAGATCATCAATCCTCTGCAGAGGATACTTGTTCTTTATTGTTACTTTATTTAATTGTCTATAATCAATGCACAACCGCATTGATTCGTCTTTCTTTTTAACAAAGAGAACTGGAGCACCCCAAGGTGAAGTACTCGGTCGGATAAAGCCCTTCTCAAGCAACTCTTGCAGTTGTTTCTTGAGTTCTACCATTTCAGCAGGTGCCATCCTATATGGTGTTTGTGCTATACGTTGTGTATTGGGATCAAATTGATTTAAAAATCAATTTCCCGAGGCGGTGGCACACCTAGAAGTTCTTCAGGAAATACATCTTCAAATTCCATGACTACATGAACTTTAGTAGGGTTAGGACTATCCATGGTAGTATCTACCACATGGGCAAAGAATGCATGACATCCTTGCCTCATCAGCTTCTCAGCAACCATAGTTGACATAAGACAGGTAGGTAGAATCTTTCTCTCTCCTTGAATCAGCAAACACAGCTTGCTTGGATTCACAATCTAAGACAACCTTATACCTTTCCAAGGTATCCATCCCATGGATTATATCAAATCTTTGCATCTCAAGTGGTATAAGATCCACTTGAATGCGATGATCAGAAAATAAGAGGATGCAGGGAGAGCATACCTCCTGCAACACAGCAGATCCCCTCAATGGAGTTTCTAGCAACAAGCTATCTGCTCTATGACTGACTGTCATATTGCAGTTACAAATCACCCTTCAAGTGATAAAGGAGTGTGTAGCACTCGGATCAATAAAAAAAGATACAACGTAGGATGTAGACATATCAGAATATAACAATTCCATCTGACCTGCCACAACCCGAGGGTTGATCACTGCATCAGGTGGATTCATTGCATAAAACCTTGTTGTTGCCTGTGGTTGATTCGGTGCTGACGACCCAACTTGGGACGCTTGTCCACGTCCTCTAGCTCCTCCTAGAAACTGTCTTCTCTGTGATCCTTGTTGACTCTACCTCTGGGGTTGTCTCACACTCACTGCTCTAGCTCTATAGTCTTTCATCATATGTCCCATCTTCCCACATATATAACAACTTTTGTCTTTTTGTTGTGGTCTAGGTGGTCCTGTAACCGACATAGATGCTGAAATGCGAGCTCCTTCTAGTGGTAAGCTTCATCCTCTACCTCTGCTAGATGTCCACTGTGTCTGAGTACTGGGTCTAGGTAGCGGTGTAGGCGCTGAAAATCTAGGTTTCTTGAAATCTCTAGATGAAGATCCTTGGAACGGAGGATACATCCTCCTGTTCTGGGTCTGTCTCTTCTCTGCTACAAACCTATCAATCCTTCTGACAGACTCTACAAAGGTAGAAAACCTTTTTATGTTCTCTAGGGCAGACATGGGAGTAGTCAACTCAGCGTTTAACCCTTTCTCAAAACGTCGAATCCTTTCTTCATCTGTAGTAGCCATGTGCGGGCAGAACCGCAACAACTCCATGAACTTAGCCTCGTACTCGCTAATGTTCATCAAACCTTGCCTTAACCTCTCAAACTTAGAAATTTTCTCGTCCAGAAACGTCTTAGGGAAATATCTATTGATAAATTCCCATCGGAAGTCTTCCCAGGCAATCTCTACACCAGGCCTCTTCTGTTCTTCCATGGTCCACCAATGATCAGCACTCCCCTTGAGAAGATATACATCATGTCTAACCTTCTCAACTTCTGAGATGTTCAAGATTCTAAATGCCTTTTCTAGTTCTGTTAACCACAAGTCGGAATCTACTAGGTCAGCTTTTCCAGCATACTCTGTGGCTCCAACTCGGCGAAGTCTCTCAAACGTCTTGCTGATTCCTTGTCCTTCGGGAGGGGTAGGTGCCCTAGGTGCAGGCATAGGCATCCTATTTGTTATGTGTGTCATGGCAGTCATGAACTTCCCAAATATGGTCTGGATAGCTGGGTTCCCCATATCAATTGGATTGAACTGGGGTGGTTCAGGTACATGTTCTTCTCTATCTGGTTCTCTTGCACCTCTTCTTGGTGCAACAACACTACTCTCCGCAACATGTTCTTCGTGAGGTCCAGACGTATTTAGTTTTATCTTCTTCTCCTGAGGAGCAGAAGACACTATTAGATATATTGGAAGACACTAGAATAGACTCAACATCCTAAGTCCTATATCTCTGTACACTCAGCGAACCTAGAGCTCTAATACCACTAAATTAAGAGGACCGTCTCGAAAAAACGAGATCAATGAATGCGGAAGCAATTAACTGAAGCAAAATTATCAAAAATCACTAAGAATTAAAACATTTTCGAAATAGATCTTTAAACCATAAAACTCTTTTATAATAAGACAAGATAATTTGTTTACAACATGGTTCGTCATTACATCTCTGTGAAATCACATCTCGAGTGATTACATACATCCATTGCCATGTTATCTGTACGAAGCAAGATACAAACATCTTGAGGCATTAAGCCAAAAACCTCAGATCTACTGACTCCTAGGACCTGAGAGTACAGAGACGACACATTGGACATACTATCTATAAGACTTGACAGACAGTATCTCCACCTGAGATTCATTGTTGTCCCTGATGATGCTATTGCTGCTGTTCTTGCTCACCCTCAGATAGGTTCCTCTGTCCTCGGCATCCACCTAAAAATTCGAATCCCATGGGGGTGAGATAATTGAATAATTGTCCCAGCAAGAGTTATAACTCTCCGCCGTAAGCTTTGTTATTGCAATAAAGGAATAACAATAAGCAATGTAACTTTAAACATTCAACAACAGGTTTAAGATTGTGTAAAGCAACATCCTACTAGAAATCATTTCAATTATAACTTAATTAAATATCAAAGCATATCTTGATAATGAATATGAAGAACATGTATACTAGTTACTCATTTAGAACATTATAAAACAATGTAACATCAACCATTGTTTCTCGTAATTCAACCTAAGCAGTTATGCTGCACGGCTGAATATTTTTTCAAACATTATTATGCCCTGCGGAGATGAGGTATACCGCTCATACTCCAACCGACCATTACGAAATCGCATATGTACCATACATAGGTCATCGAAAGAGCCTAATTCTTATGACCTTATCTTCCTCAGTCAGTGTGAGGATCAACATGCAGGACATCTCGTTTCTCTGCTACAATAGTTTTCCAGGGTATTCTGCCAACTTCGCTATTAGAGTCACAGTGGCATTCTGTACTCTCTTCGCCATCGAGGGATTTCTTGTTTATCTCACACCGATGAGGCATTAACAACATCATCGGGAGATTAGTGATACATCATCCCATCATAAACATATAATGAAGGATTGATGCATTAAAGGTACATCTTACATCAATTCCTACATTAGGACGTAAGGATATTCACGTCCATAACCCCAACATACTCAAAAGTATGTTCTCCAGAAGTTCCCTTAGGAAAACCTATTTCACCATCATTAAACTACTGATAATGATGGATCTATGATCAGGGCTCTACATGATATGATTATACTTGATTATTTAAGTACATTATAGCATGCTTTTAGCACCAAGCATGTTTTCAATCATAAACCATTAAAACAACTGCTATAAAAGAAGAATACTAAATGTATCAAGTTCATTTCTCATTAGTTATCATTTCTTAACCATCTCATCATTATGGTTCAAAAACAGGGGTGTTCAAACCCTTAGATCATCATAAGTCATCTAACAGCTTGACCTTGATTATAACAATGTAGATATTGTTCATGCCTCTTACAGCCCATCAATCTCATATGTTACCTCTTAAATCAGGCAACATAGTGCATCACTATTGAATAAGATCATAACATGCTTTCAATGAATAATACATCATAACCCTTACCTGGCTATGATCACTTCTTTATGAAAACATGCATGGTCAATACATTTGATAATAAGCAATTTATCTCTACATCAACATCTTTACAAAACAGAGATAATCTTTCAATTTCAAGGGTTGTACCATTATGCCTTCAATAAGGTTAGGTTTTCCCTATTCATTTCAATTAGGGTTATCCAATCCCTTATCTCAAGTAGGAATAGTGATTCCTTACTTCATACTTCAACTATGAAGTTTCATGCTTAAAAGCATAACCGAGATTTAGGGTTTACTACTCATTTCATCATATCACCCTAGGTTAGGGTTACTATTCATATTACATGATATTACCCTAGAATTAGGGTTTACCATTCACATCACAATGAATTAAGATCACATTATCATCATGTATGAAGATTACTTCATTAATGCCTTCAAATCAAGTTAAGATTCATTAATCACCATAATTAGGGTTTCCATGATCTCACTATGAAGGATCATACCCGAATTATGTGCATTTACACATATTGAAGGTATTTTACTTGATTCTCATTCATATTAGGAGTCTTATCTCTCTTCCTATTATTATATGATGTTTACATCTCTCATGATTAGGTTAGGTCAAATTAACCATGATAACACAAGTGATGTCATCACCCTTTTGGTTATTAGGGTTTGCTTTATCAAGGGGTACTAGTCACACTAACCCACTAAGGGTACTTTGGTAATATTCACTATTAGTCATGACAAACCTCAATCAACTAAATACTTGTCCCTTTAATCACTTTAGGTACCTTTAGGGTTTAAGGTTAATCAACCATTAACTCATTATAACCATTTAAGTATCAAACGTTTTTAACATACTTGAACCCCAAACGGTCTTACACTATCAACCTCCAAACGGTTTTGAAACCGCATGGAGTTGTTGACCGTTTGGTCCCATTGACTTTCAATACCGCATGGCAAAAAGGTACACCATCAAGACCGTTTGCCCTAGATGAGGTGAAGACCGTTTGGTCCCGTTGACCGTTTGGCCAACTTTGACCTTGAAACCGCATGAGCAAAATCGGTCTTGAAACCGCATGACCAAAATCGATCTTGAAACCACATGACCACCAAACGGTCTTGGGATTGTTTGGTCTCAAATTGTCTTGAGATCGTTTGGCCCCAAACGGTCTTGAGAACGTTTGGTCCAAACAACCTCAAAACTGCATGGACGAAAAAGTGCCTCAACCTATCCAATTGAGTTAGGGTTTCTATAGTTGAACCCCTCAATCAATCGTGCAAAGGTTAGCCACTCATCAATTGGGTCAATTAGGTCAATCCTCACTGATTTGACACTCAATTGAACCTCAATTGGTCACCAATTAGGGTTTGGATTGATTGGATTAGGGTTTATAATCGATCACCCTTCAACATGCATCAACATGAGCCTAATTGATGTTGAACCCATTGAACCATCACTCAATTGGGTCATGACCTGACCCCAAACGGTCTTGGGATCATTTGGACATCCTCCAAACGGTCTTGAGACCGTTGCCCAATATTTTATCAAAAACCAAGTCAATCACTTAAGGGTTGAACCCTAATTTAGGTCACAAAATCAGCACTTGATTATTCAACAACTTGATGTGATTGGACTCTCAATTGATCAACCCTTCTTAACCCTAGATCTCCAAATGGTCTTGGGTGATCACCAAACGGTCATGAGACAATTTGGGTGATCCCCAAATGGTTTTGAAACCGTTTGGGCCACTCAACCCAAACTTCAACATAATTGCACCATTGAAATCAACATTAAACCCGATTAGGGTTTAGCTGACTAATGTGCCTTCAATTGGTGATTTACTTAGAATTAGTTGATGATTCTTGGTGGGAGATTAGTCCATAATGTCTACAGAAGATCTCCAAACGTTCAATGCTTGGTCAACCCATCCAAACGGTCTTGAGACTGTTTGCTCCAAACGGACTTGTGAAACTGTTTTCCCTCCAAACAGTTTTGAAACCGTTTGCTTCCAAACGGTTTTGCAAACTGTTTGGGCAAGAGGTGGAGGACCGTTTGCTAAAGTAAACTTTGGAATTCACGCCACCTTCTTATACCTCAAGAACATGGTCTGTTCCTCACGGTTTTGCTCGAAAGAACTCATGGAAGGGTCTAAGGAGGAAGATTAAGCAACGTTTACATAGAAGAAAGATGCATAACATAACTTTAAGGTTTAGAGTTATAAAACCTGCCTTAGAATCTGAACTAGAGCTCCATGATCCGTTGCTTTAATGGTGGCTTGAGCTCCACAGGTCGTCCAAGGTCTGTTCCTCAAGAATTGGATGGAGAAGATGGCTAGAAAGAAGATTTGTGTAAGAAAGACTAACAAACCAACCTTGTAGCAAGATTTCCTCCATGAATCTGAGCTAGATGGCAATCAAAGCTTACCCAATTTGGTTTGGTCGTCCTCCCCTACTCCTGAGCTCCCTCTTAGTCGGCCAAAGCAAGAAGATAAGAAGGGAAATGAAGGGAACGATCCCTTGCTTAGTAAAAGAGATGAGCCTATATACTTTGGGTATATTTACAAGACAAGGACAACTATTTTCCCTTATTCTCATATGGGTCCTTCTCTCCTTCTTGGGCACGTCTCTCTTTTTATACTTAAGCAAAACTCCTTCTTAATCCAAGGTATAGAGGAAAAGAAGCCAAACACTTTGCTAGGTTGTATACATAAAAGGGGTCATTTTGCTTAAAACTTAGTTATTTAATTATAAAGGTTATCCTTTTTATTTGACCATTGAAATGAGGCGCCCTCCTCATCATCTTTACTCTACTTGATGCCAAGAGCCATGAAAGATACTCTAGAGGGTGTATTTTACATGTTTCACCCTATGTTTTGGGTAAATTGCACTTTACACCAAAACTAGGGTTTAAAGTACAAGGATTGCTCTACAAGCTGCATCTTTGTGTCCAAGCTTGGAGAATCCATATCATTACATCATATTCATTCTTATGATGTCTCAACATCAAAGGAACATCTAAACATATGAAATTTGCAAGTTAACCCCTCTAAATGGGTAATTTTCGCATAAGCCCATATTTAAGAAAACAATATTACAACATTGTTCAAAAAGGACAGAAATGGAAATATATGTTCCTTAGAAGGTTTCATTACACATCAAAAGATAATCACAAGCACTTAATCACATATTTAAGCAAAACACCTAGGGTTAGTTCATAACCCAAGTCAGGGATGTTACAGTTTCTCTTCTCTTGATGTACGTCATTTCCAAATAGTACAACGTCCCATACCGCTGCACTATAAGGAAATGACGAAATCTAAGGACCGACTATATAACAAGCACCAATCTAGACCTAGTTCTCAGACATCTAGGTGCTAACCTAGAGGCTAGGTCAGATCTAGTCTCTAAAAGATGACTAATCTAACCCTAAAGATTATTAAGTTCAAGGTTCTTTAGTTTTGCATTGCATAATGAGAAAATGTCAGGCTTTGCTATTGTTCATGCTCTGATACCACATGTGACGTCCCCAAATTTTCTAAAACTTGATCTTAGGTGAGGTTTCAATTTGGACATCACACATTAGATTAAGTTTTAGAAAATCTGGGGACGTCACAGTAGACTACTCAGCGTTCAACCCCTTCTCAAAATGGTGAAGCCTCTCATCATCCATAGCAGTCATGTGAGGAAAGAACCAAAGAAGCTCCATAAACTTAGCTTCATACTCATTGATAGACATGGATACCTACCAGATCCACTCAAATTAACTGCTCTTCTCATCAAGATAGGTCTATGGGAAGTACCGATTGACAAACTCACATCAGAACTCCTCCCATCCAAAAGCCACTCCAGGTCTCTTCTCCTCTTCTATGGCCCACCAATGGTCAGCACTCCCCTTTTGAAGGTACACTGTATGCTTAACCTATCTGCCTATGGGATGTTGAGGATCTTGAAGGATTTTTCAAGCTCAATAAGCGATAGATCCGCATTCACTGGATCAGCTATCCCAGCATACTCCACTATCCCAACATGACGAAGCCACTCGAAAGTCTTCCCATTACCCAAAGATTTTTCATTGGGAATGGGTGTCCTAGGATGTGGTGTGGGCATCCTGTCTGCCATATGCGTCATAGTAGCCATGAACTTCCCAAAAAGAGACTAAAAGGAAGGATTTTCAAGCATGGCTGGGTCAAACTGGGGACCCTCAGGCACCTAATCTTCTCGTGCCTGGTTCCTTGCACCACCACCTGGTGCAACAACACTGCTCTCAATAGCGTGTTCTTCATGTTCTTCATACATCTTTAAGCTTTTTTGCTTCTTCTGCATAAGAAGAAATCACTATAAGACAGACTAGAGGACACAAGAATAGATACAAACCCTACTCCTAGGTCCTTGTAGACTCGACAAACCTAAAGCTATTATACCAACCAAACACCCTGCGCCACAAACCACAAGATAACTCAAAACTAACCATGGAAACAAAGCTAAACAACCAGATAATCGAAGAACACTAGAAATTGAAACCATTTTTATTAAGAACCAAAGCAGCAAAACCCCTTACATATTAGTCCTTAGAGGACACAAAGTACTTACATCACATATACTTAACATGGATGCCATCAACCTGTTACAAGAAAACATGTCCCAGACATATGTACATATCCACTAAATATTTACATCAGAAAAGGCACACGAGCCAAAACCATGTATCAAAGGCACGTCTATAAAACACACCCAAAAACCATCCCAATGACCTGAGTGTACAGGACTACTCTAGGACTCTAACAACAAAAGGACCACAAGAAGCGTTTCCAACCTTGTTAGCTACTATCCTTCTTGCTACTGCTCAACCTCTGTTGCACAATCTCTACCTCTTAATGCACATCCACATAACAAGATGTGGGGAATCCATGGGGTGAGATTCCAAATCTCAGCGGGAGATATAACTCTCCACCAACACTATTATTAGCACAGATAAGGTGTTAAAGAACAGAATTAAAATTAAAACTATTATAAGAAGGTAGTCATCATTAATAGTATATTTAATTGCAGTTGGATTATGAAATATCTCATCATTATAAAAGGAAAATGAAGAACATGTATATTCACTATGAAGTATATTGTACAAAAGCAAGCAAGGCCTCATCTAATGTTTTCATATTCGAATGTAAGAAAGATACTACACGAAAGATTATGTATTTTATTATGCTCCAAGGATTTGAGTCATACCACCCAAATACAATCGACCACTACTAAGTTGAAATCAGTGCCATACAAGGTCTATTGAAGAGTTGGAATCCATGACCTCACCAAACCTCTTGATTAGTACATGAGTACACAATAGAGACATACTAGTCAATTGTGACCTATGACATATAGTCAATAGTAAAAGTCCTAGCCCACCTTAGTACATGTCACGATGCTAGTGAAATTGTGCTACGACACACATCCGCACTCATACCAGGGTATGGCCCACAACCAATCCTGTGAAACCTCATAAGCAGCATATCACTGAGCTACGACCCGTAGCTACACTCCTACCAGGGTATGGCCCAAAACCAATCCTGTGAATGCATATACTCAATAGTATATGACTTCATGCTTCCTCTAAGGGAAAGCCCATTTCACCATCCAGAAAGTGTTGACACTTAGATGAATCTATGGCACGAGGCAGAACTACATGATTAGGTTCCACTTGATTAGTTAAGTCAATTAAGTGTCTTTTAGCATCAATGAAGTTACAACGACTAAAGTTATAACTAACTCTACAAAAATAAGAGCATATCACACTTTCAATAGATACGAAAATATAGGGCATGAACTTGTCACAATATCACCACATAATGTTCGTATCTTTGCAATTCACAACATCATCAACAAGGCCATATACCATAGGATATCAATCCCTCAACTTTATCTCATATTAGGCCACAAATCACTGCCAGGTCATAGGACCATTCACATCTTTTATGTATCCTAAGTGCCTCAACATACCTCTCAAGGCTCATTTAACTTGTATTGTATCATAGTCACCATAGCATACACTGGATAAGATTATCAATCTTATTTTACCTACATGGTCAAAAGTTTCTAAGCAAGAGAAAGATAACCACACAACAACATAATCTTTTCATGATAGGAAAACAAGAAAGTTCATCATTCACTATTAGGGTTAGGGTAATCTCTTCACCGATTACATGTTACAAAACTAGGTACAACTATCCACCCTAGGACCATCACCATACATCATCTTGGAGTGTAAGAGGAGTAAGAGACATCATTAAGGTTGATTAGATAACGTTCCAAACAACACTATGTATAGCTTATGTATCATTCATATATGATCATCATTAAGTGTTCACATGTGTTTCTCATCTACTTGCCATCACCCTATGTTAACCACATGATCACATAGGTCACGACCATCCATCATGGTCCATGTCATGATCGCGACCCTCATGTGTCTTGACCATCCATCACATGTCGTGACCTCCACCCTCTAGGTCATGTCGAGCCTACGACCCTAGGTTTAGGGTTCCACCAAAACATCTCAACTAGAAGGTGTCTTGACATCAAGGGTGTCTCAACCTCAACATATGTCATGATCCAAGGTCATCATGGCTGCGACCCTACTCTCTAGGGTGTATCTCAACCAAACTAGGAAGTAACGAGATGCCAACACTAGGGGTAACTAGTCCACTTAGCACCAAAGTACTTGATCCAACATTACTAGGTCAAACCCAACCTCAAAGGAGCATCTTGACCAAAAGCTATCAAGGTCACGACCATCATGAGAGGAGTGTCACGACCACCCAAGATACACCATCTATGTCGCCAAAATAGAACACAAACCAAGGGTGAAACTATAGTTATCGTGAAGAAAAGGATACATACAAACGGTCACCAAGACCCTAAGTCATTGGTCAGGAGACTACCAATGAAGAACCTTGTCCAAGGAAAATAAAGTTGTGCTCAAGATAACCAAAACCAAACCTAACATCCCTCTAACCTCTAGGTATACAAACACCATGCATGAAAGAAAGGTAAAGAGCAAGATATATAGAAAAACCTTCATAATCCATTATCTACCAAATTGGGTATAAGAGATTAGGGTTTCAGATTGCTTCCAAACCAAGAAAGATAACTTTACCAAATAGGATCTAGAAGTTACCATTAAGCACAAGCATGATGAGAAAGCAATCTAGAGATAGAAGTTAGTAATAAAAAATATAAAGAAATGCAATAATAGAGTAGGTTTAGTGTTATATAATCTTCCATATGTTGATCAACACCAAGCGGTACAAACCCAACATCAAGAGCTCCAAAAACACGATCCAAGGGTTAAAGAAGATTCACTAAAAGATCCACACTCGACCTCAAGAGCACCTCAAGAAGAAGAAGACACCAAGGTCAAAGCTAGCCTGAGGAAAGAAGCAAAGAAGGTCTTGGTCGAACCAAAGAAGAAAGGAAGAAAGAGAGGTGAAATCATCTTCATACTTGGGTCTACCTTGTCAAGACATGGTCTATGACCCTTATGATGAGGGATTTCTTTCTTAAAACAACTTTCATGGAAGAACCATGGTGTAGGGCTGAGAAAAGAGAGGGAGGTGAAGGTAGTAGATCAAGAGAAACATCATCTTAGAAGACAAACACTTACCAAGGATGGAAGATGAGCTCAGATCACGACCACCACCACATGCAAGAAGAGATTTATTCCCCAAGCTCCAAGGCAAGAAAAGAAGGAGGAATAAGATAGATGGCCAAAAGGGTTGCAAACTAGGAAATCTATGGGGTTATATAGATGAGGGATGAAAGAGAGAAAAGGGTGAGGTGTCAACACATTAAAGAACCCAAGGGACACTTGTCCTCACAAAAGACCAACATGCATCTACATGCAACCTATTAAACATGGAATCCAAGACATGGTGATACACTCTAGGTAGTGTCTCAACCACCATGTCATCCCCCATGGTCATAGTCACGGCCATCCTAGGGTGCACCTCCCATGTTCGTGACACCATCAACCACCATCACCTCTAGGTCGAGACAAGACATCTCCACAAACTTTAGGTCATTGATCTCGACCCAATACCACCGTAGACCTCCTAGGTTGCAACCCAAACACCTATATTAGGTGTCTTGATTGTGACACCCTCCAAAACCAGCCTTGGTTGCGACCCAAGGTTGAGACAACACAACCACCTCACACATGGTCAAGGTACCCAACACTCACATCAACCCTAATCACCACCTAGGGTGATGCTCCTCAAACAAGGCTCAAACAAGGCATACTACTTTTTCTCTTTCCTTTATTTGGTGTCAAAGAAGACATGGAACACTCTAGAGGTGGAAAATTGCACATCAACCTGCTATACTGGGTAGATTGCAATTCGTACCAAAACTAGCACAAAAAGCACAAACAACATCCCAACAAGTTCAAACTTGAGACTTAAGCTCTCAACAAGCCCTAATTACATCTCAAATGATTAAAGCAAGGTTCTAAGCACATGATTAAGCCATAGAAAATAGGGTTATCCCAAAACTCAAGTTAGGGTCCTTACATTTATCATGCCTCTAAATAATTTTTCATATATATATATATATATATATATATATATATATATATATATATATATATATATATATATGCTAGTTGAGTGATTAAGCATGAGAAGTGATAACCCTCATTTTAATGAGGGTTTCACTTCAAGTGTGCGCGTGTGTGTGTGATTATTAACAACATTTGATCGATCAAGTTTGTCCTAATTGAAACTCGACTGACCACAACCAATGGGTGTTGCCAACAGGTGTTGTCGGTTCAATTTCCAAAACAAAAAACTCGACCGATAACATTGTCCACAGAATATATAGTTGGCTTTTTGGATGGGAATTTCCCTCTCAACTAGACTTTATCAACCATTAGCCTTATTCTATGGCACTCCTCTTGGTATCTTCATATATTAATTTTTGTCCTACTTTAAAATGCCTACCTTGCATACAACTCTATCTTTCTATTTGCTATATTTTGGTATCCCACAAGTGGTATTCCTATATCTTGCAATTACTTATCTTGATTAGTTATGTAGGTTTTTATGATGATCTCTTAGGATATCTTTGTTGTGTCTTAAATTGCTACCTATGTGATAAAACTTGGTACTTCTATCTAGTTATATATCTTATCTTGATACAACCTTAAGGTTCTTAGTGGTAATCATCTTTTGGTAATGATGCATATTTTCTAGTGAATAATATCCTTTCATGCTTTTGGAATTGCTTATCTCTATATTTGGATATATGTCTACATATACTCATAGCTTGTTTCTTAACTTGTGAATATTTTTCTATGATCTAGATCCTACCAGTAGTTGTGACTTGTTATATCACCTACTAATAGTTCTTTTACATGTAGTTCTTGCCTTGTTCAGCTTTTGGTCAAGTGGTATTCAACTATATGTTATGCTTGTATCTTGTTTTATACTCAATATTGTTTTTTAACGTATGAATCTACTATCTTGAGTTTCTTGCATAACATTCTGATGTAGGATATATAGAACTACATTATATGTAAAAATTGAACCATCCTTGAAATTTATACAAATTTTTCTCCCGTGTCAGATTTTGATGCAAAACTAGTGTTTTTCATGCAGAAACAGCCTTCTGAGAAAGATTGATCGCTATGCCATGATCCTTGATGCTTTTTGGTCGAACTCTGTCATCTTGAGGGTCAAAATTGTGATTCGTTATTTGTTTATAACATTTTATCTTGCCTTGATCTTTTTCTAGAATTACATTTTGGGTTGTTCAAGTGCATGCTTTAACTTGTTTTTCTTTCTATGCTTGTACAAGCCCCTAGCTTTGCTCTTCTAGTCTATGTTATAATTTTTTTTCTCCTTTGTTTTAACAAGTGGTGTTTCTTATCTCTTTATACCTCCACCTTTTTTAAATGAAAAAGGGGGAGAAAGCATATCTTATTCTTTAAAGTAGGGGGAGAAATCATGTCTTACATGTAGAGGGATAAGCATGTTGATGTAAAGAGGAGAAGGTGAAGGGGAGAAAACATATATATGTAGAACATATATGAGGAGACATATTTTCAAAAGATGTTATGAAATCTAACCATGCACTTAGGGGGGGTATGAGAACTCCATGAGTATCAATTGAGAGGGAGCATATGAACTCAATTCTATTGAAACCCCTACATTTCTTCAAATGAATGACTTTACTTAAAAGCTTTCAATACATTTATGGAATGTTTGTCATCTTCAAAAAAGGTAGAATGTTGACTCTAGGTCAATATTGACTCTACATATAAATTAACCAAACCATTTTTTTGATGATGACTAAACCATTCCAATTATTTGTGTCTAATGCTTCTACTTGAGTGATTTCAAATTAGGTATAGACACACTACAGATGCCCTAACTTGCACATGTCAAACTGGACAAAAGACAAGTCAAAATCAATACAAGTGCACTTTTTAGTAATATGATGTAAATCCATTAGAATCATGTTGTAAATCACTTGTAATGATTGTATGACTTGTAATTAAGATTTGAAAAAAATAGGAGCTCTTAAATCGAATGTTTAAACACTTTAATGACATTTTCCAAAATTCATTACAAGTTATTTCTCGGTCGAGTTACAAACTCCACCGATCCATTAAAGGATCTTGAAAACGTCATTTTTTCGATCGAGTTGCACACTCACAGAACTTGACCGATCCCTACACTAAGGAAAACCAATTTAATCGATCGGTCAAATTTCATCCAGGATAAACTCGACTGATGGTTCAAATTGGCTTTGTCATATAGTGCAATTGGTCGAGTTACCTTTATTGAAACTTGAGCGATAGCACTATATGAAAAGTGTTGCAAAGTGCTTCTAGCCATTGGAATGTTACAAAACTTGAGAATATATCTATTACAACATCTCAAATGGCTAGTATTCATCCTGAATTGTTCCTAAAGGCTTCTAGGCATCTCCAACTATAAATAGGACCCCTTGGGCTTCATCCCATAGTTATCCAAGCACTATAAAGGTCCATATTCTATAGTTTAGTGCATCCTATAGCCTCCTCTCTCTCACTAAGCTTAATCACTTGCTACATCCATTAGAGTGAGTAGGAGATTTGTAAGAGTCTAGTCCTACATGTAAATTTTGTGAATATATCGCTCTTACAACCTCCCAATCTCTCATTCAACTTTGAAGATGAAGGTTCTCTCTCTTAGATAAGAGAGGTGAAGAAGAACAAGGGAAGGATACCCTTATTGAAGAAGTTCAAGGCTGAAGACTTGGAGCAAGAGTGAGTAAGCCCTTGGTGAAGGCAGAGGACTCCTTTCTCAAGTGGGTAAGTCATTGGTGAAAACTTCTCTTTGATGAAGGCGAAGTCAAAGGCTGAAGATCAAAGAATAGTGGGTAATTCCTTCAAGGCTGAAGACTTATGCAAGAGTGGGTAAGTCCTTGGTGAAGGCAGAAAACTCCTTACAAAGTGGGTAAGTCTTTGGGTAGGTTGAAGACTCTTGTCTTGGATAGGTAAGTCCTTTGGAAGGTCATTTATTGTATTCCTTATTATGAATATAAGAGTGAAATGGTTAAAAAATCCTAGAGGTTGACCTCTCTGGGTAGTGGATTGACATACTTCTAGTTTGAAGTATGGAATCACTCTACATAGCTTGTTAATTGGTGAATGTTCAATCTTGCTCATCCTTTCTATGTAAGTTATAGTTGCACTCAAATTCCCATATTATCAACCTTATCTTGTGATATATCTTGATGGTCTAATGAATTTTGTTTGACTTTATTCAGGTCTATGCACCCCCTCTGGAGCACACAATCGCCCATCCTTGGATCCAAAAATTGGTATCAGAGCGAGTATTCTCCAAGCATACTTCCACAAGTAGGAGAATATGGGTGATTACCAAGGTGGGAGGTACCTCATCAACATTCCAATCTGTTATGGGAGTAACTTCCTCTATTGGAAAAAAGGCTACAACTCTACATCCAAGGATCAAGTCCTGAGCTATGGAAAATGGTGTACCGTCCATACAAGCTACTAGAGACAAATATTGAAGAATGGAATGAAGCTACCTTGAAGAAAGCAACCTTGAATGCAAAGGCCATCAACATTCTATATGCCTCCATGACCCCCACCTAGTTCAACCAGATTTCTTCTTGTGAAACAGCCTATGAGGTATGGAGAAAGCTACGCTTCACTTATGAGGGTACTCTACAAGTGAAGGAAACCAAAGTCTACATGCTCAAGGATCTCCTTGAAAACTTTAAGATGTGGAAGAAGTTGAGGAAAGACGAGATGTACTCATGGATCAACCCCATTGTGAATGGTCTTTCTGGTCTAGGTCATCCTATCAGTAGAGGGGAGATCAACTCAAAGATCCTTAGAACTCTCCCCAAGAGATGGGAACCCAAGGTGACTTCCATTGAACAATTTAAGTCTCTTAGTGATATTCCTATTGAAGAACTCATAGGAAATCTACAAGCCCATGAAGTCAAACTTTACAAGCAAGATGAAGAAGAAAAACAAGAGGAGAAAGAGCTTAAGAAAATGAAGAAGGATGAAGTCAAGTCTCAAATTGAGGCAATTGTAGGTCAAACTTCTCCCTTCTCTCAAGTTGAATAAGATACCAAGCATTCCAAGGGTAGACTCTACAAAGGAAAGACTTCCTCCTCCATCTGGTGCCTCGAGTGTGGAAAGAAAGGTCACCACAATATAGATTGTCTATAAGGAAAAAAGACCCATCATCACAAGAGAAGAAAAGAGGATTACAAGGAGAAATGGCATTAAAGCTAAAGTGACTCCTCCAACTCAAACTCAAATGACTCCTCCAACTGAAGTGAAGAATCAAGAGGAGGATCTACCTCAAGCTCTTGTGATGAAGGAGAATGCCATTTTTCTCTCATGGCTTCAACAAGTGAAGACTCAAATGAGGTAAATCTAAACTCTTAAGATAAAGAATCTTTAATTGCTAATATTCACATTATGTGTACCTCTCTGCTTGTCTCGGTCAAGTAGATTCTCTTACACATGCAAATGTTAGCTTGGTTGATAAGATCAAATTTCTTTAAGCTCAACCTCTCATGCATAGTTCTAATGAAGAGCATAGCAATATTGTTAATAATCTCATGCTTGGTATTAATGTTCTTAAATCTAAAAACAAGAACAAATATTTGGATTTACAAGGTTTAGAATCTAAAAATAGGATCTATCACTCTAAGCTTGCTATGTTTAAAAATGAAAATGCTTCCTTGCTTTCAGAAATCAATATGCTTGAATCATGTTCTAGTTCTACTTGTAGAGAGAATAATGGTTTTTCTCTTCATATTGATAGAGATTCTTATATGACTACAACTCTTTTCTTAGAATCCAATCTTTTGCATGTTAGAGACTGTATTAATCAATTGTCTTCAACTATTACTTATCTTATTCAAGATAATAATAGTTTGAAATCTTCTTTGCAAAGATTCTTAGTTGGTAAAAAGAATCTTAATGATATCCTACACCATACAACTAAACAAATTGGTAGACATGGTTTAGGGTAAGATGATAGTCAAAGAAACAATAAAGGTAAAGGACCTCCAATCTTCCGTGAAGAGTCCTCTAGTTTCAAGACTATGGGCACATCCAACAATTGTAATGAAATTGGTCATTATTCTAATTATTGCTATTTTTGGAAAGAACCCAAGAACAATAGACTTGGGTTGTTGTAACATCCCAGGATTTGAGGCCTCAGATATAATGATCTTATAAGGAATGATCAGACTACCCATATCACCAAGGTGCACCTCCTTTTTCGGGATCCCATCACTAAAGAACTCCATAGTTAAGTGTGCTCAGCTTGGAGTAGTACTAGGATGGGTGACCAGTCGGAACGTTGACCCCGACTTGCGCATGAGTGAGGATAAAGTGCACAGTTAAGGCTAGTGGTGGTCTTTGGGGCCGATTGTCATTCCCAAAACTCTACTAGAGCCTTGGATAGTGGGCTCGGCTTTACAAATGGTATGAGAGCCAAAACCCCTCCAGTAGGTGGGGCCCACATGTGCATGTGGCATGCCAGTCTTGAGTCGTATGGTCCAAGCATGTTGGAAAGAGATGTCCATGGTGATGTAGCCGCCCTTGCATTGTTATTCCGCAATTGGTATTTGGGTGTCCATGGGCCATTCTGGGTCTGCACTGAAATGGGGCGATGTTATGAGGCCTTATAGTTGAGCCTTGGTGAGGACGTCAAGAGTCTAAGTGGGGGAGATTGTAACATCTCAGGATTTAAGGCCTCGGATATAATGATCTTATAAGGAATGATCGGACTACCCATATCACCAAGGTGTACCTCCTTTTCTAGCAGCCCATCACTAAAGAAAACCATAGTTAATTGTGATCATCTTGTAGTAGTACTAGGATGGGTGACCAGTTGGGAAGTTGACCTCGGCTTGCACGTGAGTGAGGATAAAGTATGTAGTTAAGGCTAGTGTTGGTCTGCGGGGCCAGTCGTCATTCCCAAAACTCTATTGTAGCCTTAGGCAGTGGGCCCAGGCTTTACAGTTGCTAAGCTAACCCCTCCGGACCCAAAAACATAATTGGCGACTATTTCATCTTTCTAACGGATTGACTTAAACTATTGACTTGCAAATTGGTTTCTCAATCAATATAAAAGAAGAAAGGTGAGATCTGTATAGGGTAGAAACAAGTGGAAAAGCAATGATAAGCATAGAGGTAATGTTATTCTTGCTCATATATGATCATAGTGTATTTTTTCCTAGTTAGTGTGAACTAGATATAAGGTCTTTTTGAGTCAAAAGTGGTATATTGTGGTTTTCAGCTTTTCTTGCTCAAAACCTACTTCTAATGCTTTCATAGTGCATTATTAACTTGCCTACATATGGTTGGATATGATTTAAATTTTTATCATGCCTCTACATATGTTTTTCATTGATATATATATATATATATATATATATATATATATATATATATATATATATATATATATATATATATATGTGTGTGTGTGTGTGTGTGTGTGTGTGTTTGTGTGTGTGTGTTTCTTGACAGTAGCTTGATTGGTCGAGTATGTCTTGATAGAAACTCGACAGACCAGAACCAATGGGTGTTGCCAATAGATGTTGTCAGTTGAATTTCCAAAACACAGAACTCAACTGATAACATTGTGCATAGAATATATCATTGGCTTTTTAGATGATAATTTCCCTTTCAACTAGACGTTCTCAACTATTGGCCTTATTCTATGGCAATCCTCTTGGTATCTTCATATATGCATATTTGTCCTGCTTTAAAATGTCTATCTTGCATACAACTTTATCTTTCTATTTGCTATATTTTGGTATCCCACAAGTGGTATTCCTATATCTTACAATTACTTATCTTGAGTTGTTATGCATGTTTTGATAATAATCTCTATGGATCTCTTGGTTGTGTCTCAAACTATTTTTTTTGTACTATAACTTGCTACAACTATCTACTTATATATCTTGTCATGATACAACCTTGAGATTCTTAATGGTAATCATCTTTTGGTAATGATGCATATTTGCTAGTGAGTAATATCCTTTCATTCTATTGGAATTTCTTATCTATTTGTTTGGATATATCGCTACAACTACTCATTGCTAGTTCCTTAACTTGTGAATCTTTTACTATGATCTAGATCCTACTAGTAGTTCTAACTTGTGATATCATTTACTAGTAGTTATTTTACATGTAGTTCTAGCCTTGTTCAGCTTTATTCAAGTGGTATTCAACTATATTCTATGCTTTTATCTTGTGTTATACTCAAGATTATTCTTTAACTTAAATATCTACTATCTTGAGTTGCTTGCATAGCACCATGATGCAGGATATATAGAGCTACATTGTATGTAAAAAAATAGAGCATCCTTGAAATTTATATATATTTTTCTCTAGTGTCAAATTTTGATGCAAGACTAGTGTTATTCATGAAGAAATGGCCTTCTGAGAAAGACTCAAGGCTTTGCCATGAGCCCTGATGCTTTTTGGGTGAATTCATCATCTTGAGGGTCAAAATTGCGATTTATTATTTTTTTGCAGCACTTTATCTTGCCTTGATCTTTTCTAGAATTACATTATGGGTTGTTCAAGTGCATGATTTAACTTGTTTTTCTTTCTATGCTTGGAAAAGCCCCTAGTTTTCTCTTTTACTCTCTATTATAACTTTTGTTGTCTCATATCTTTTGACAAGTGGTGTTTATTATCTCTTTATACCTCCACCTTTTTTAAATGAAAAAGGAGGAGAAAGGATGTCTTATTCTGTAAAGCAGGGGAAGAAAGCATGTCTTACATGTAGAGGAATAAGAATCTCTATGTAAAGGGAAGAAAACATGTATGTGTAGAACATATATGAGTAGAAGACATAGTTTTTATAAATGTTATGAAAGTTAACCATGTAGGAGAAATAGCATAAATTGAGGGGGAGTATGAAAACTCCATGAGGATAAGCATATGTAATCAATTCTATCAAAACCCCTAGGCTTCTCCAAAGGTATGACTATACTTAAAAGCTTTCAATACATTTATGGAATGGTTTGTCATCTTCAAAAAGGGGGAAATGTTGACTCTAGGTCAATATTGACTCTAGTTATAAATTGAACAAACCCTTCTTTTGATGATGACTAAACCATTCCAATTATTTGTGTCTAATGCTTCTACTTGAGTGATTTTTTATTAGGTACAGACACACTCCACATGCTCTAACTTGTGCATCTTAAATTGGATAAAAGATAAGTCAAAATCAATGCAAGTGCACTTATGTGGAATATGATGTAAATACATTAGAATTATGTTTTAAATAACTTGTAATGATTATATGACTTGTAATTAAGCTTAGACAAAATTATGAGCACTTAAATCAAATGTTTAATAACTTTAATGACATTTTCTAAATTCATAACATGTTGTTTTTTGATCGAGTTGTGAACTCAACCAATCCCTTAATGGATATTGAAAATATCATGGTTCAGTCAAGCTGCACACTCATAGAACTTGACCAATCCTTTCACTAAGAAAAACCAATTTAATTGATCGATCGAGTTTCATCCAGGATAAACTTGATCGATTGTTGAAATGGACTTTGTCATATAATGCAATCGGTCGAGTTACCTTTATGGAAACTCAACTGGTCGAACTATATGAAAAAGTGCAGAATAATGCTTCTAGACATTGGAATGTGGCAAAATTCAAAAATATATTCGTTGTAACATCCCAAATGGCTAGTATTCATCTTTAAGTGTTCCCAAAGGTTGTTATGTGCAAGGACCCTAAACTTGCTTAATGAGTTGAATAAGCTTAATTATCATAATTGAATGCTTATAACCCTAATATAACATTTTGATATTCTTTTAAATCATTAGACAATCTTAAGTTTCAAATCTGGTCCAATTTGGACACTGTTTGAGCAAGTTATGCAATTTTATGCACATTTTGGACTTTTATGCAGTCTACCCAATTGAGAGGTTTTATTTGTGATTTATCACTTGCATTATTTTCTTTGTATATTCTCTCATCATTATTGATCTTGTTGAGACATGGGACACCAATTTAAACCTTGGTTTGAATGTGTTTTCTCTAAGGGTATTTTAGGGTTTTCCCCTTCACAGATGAGCTACCTTTAGTAGCTATCAACTAATGAATTATTTGATTGGCTAGGAAATTCGAAAAAGGAAAGATAAGAAGGACTATACACATGGTGGGGGAGCTTCTTGTGTATGTGCTTGTATATTCTTAATAAATTAAGGCCATGGACACTTGGATAGATACTAGAACTTCAACTTTTTCTTTTTCTTTATCTTAAAGTTTCATATACTTATCCCAAGCACCAAAACGACCCATTTTCTCTCCACCACTTCCATCATTTTCTCAACCTCATTCTAACTCTGTGTTTCTGCGAATTTTTCTGTCCAAGTAAGAAGAAAGTGGGGATCTTCTTAGAAAAAGGATCTATGGTTGCAATTGACTTCATTTTAGGGTTGAAAAAGCTTCCTTCTAGTGATCTTGACATAAAAGAGTAAGAATTCCCTTCTTTCCTCCATTTATTTCTTTGTTATCCTTCCTACTAGCTTTCTCCAGGTCGGAACCTTGCTGTTACAAGGTAGAAATTGCTCTAAAGCTCTAAAACCCTACCTTTCTTGCTCCTTATGCTTAGGATTTGCTCAATTGATGAAGAAAGGTGCTAGATGGATGAATTCATAGCTTATTTTTGGATTTTCTACCCTATCTACTCAAGATTGCTTCTTTTCGGGGTTTCATATTCTCATTAGAGGCAAGTTTTGTAACTTGCTCCACGTTTATTGCTTACCATAAGCTTTCTAGATCATATTCTTGATTGAAAATGATGATCCATGCACTAAAAAGCTATGCTTGACTTGGATTTCAATTTTTATAATGTTCCCTATTCTTATTTCAGTTATATATGAACCTGTGATCATGTGTATGTTATTCCTAAGGTATAATATGACTTGGATCAGGTTGGTTTTACAACCTATGGTGCTAAGCACCTATCAACCAATGGTCAATATTAGGGTTTTAAGCTGATTTCTTCTATAAACCCATGACCCGATGATGGTGCCATTGCAACAACCCTATGGTGTTGTCTTCATGACAACTGATGGTCGTGATGAAAGGTGTAATATGATGGTGACAACCTATGGTCAGCCCCTTAGTTCAGGTTTTGGATCAATTAGAAGTTTAATGATCAACGATTAAGTACCCAATTGATGTGATTGTTGACATTAGCTTAATATTTGATGTTGATTAATGAATATAGTGTTGATCTAACAACCTATGGTGACTTAATGGTCACTAATTATGGTGGATCAGGTCTCTACAACTTATGGTGAGTTAAGAATTTTAGTTTTAGCATCAACTAAGCCTTAGACCAATGGTTTCTTGGGTCACTTGATGCAATGGTCAGACCTATATTGTAATTGATGGTTTTAATATATGAACTTGACCCAATGGTCAATATCTACTATTTATTCCTCCAATAAATTGGAATGATGTCTAATGTAATATGTTGGTCATAATAATATGATTTAGATGGTTTCCTTTATATGATCCACTTAAGGAGCTTAATTGTTGACAATGGGTGGCTTGTTTTAAATGAACAATCGATTGTGGGTTTTACCCTACTCTCAATGGAAATTTTTGTGTTGTTAATCAAGGGATGTCTAGGGTTAGATGATGAGTCTTTATAGAGAACAAATCAAGTACTTTATAGATGGTTTATCCAAGGTGTTTACTTATGTAAACAAGTAATGGTCTTACCTTTTTAACATCTGATGGTTCTGGGTGACATTGTAATATGGTGATATGGGTTGAATGATGATGAAAAAAATGGAGGGTTACCCTTAATAAGGTAGTCTTACCTATTCACTCATATGAATAGGAGGGATACTAATCATATAGTGTTGATATGTAACCCTAATGAGGTATAGTTTGTTATACCTAGCTTAAATATAACTAAATGATGGTAATTGGGTAAGAATAGTCCTTGAATGATTAATAAAATCATGGAGTACTCTCTTATTGTTGTTGAATCCCTAGTATGCTATAACCTGATGGTTACACCTTGATTTATGTGTGGGTTCATACTTGAGAATAGTATGTAAAGTGATGGTGATGCTTCACCTTATGCATCCATGATCCAACGGGGATGTCGTGAGTTAGGGTTTGGGTATTAGTGTTGATTAGTAACATTGATATAATTTATCATGTTGAACCTAAATCTAATGCAATTATATAAAGATGAGTATTCATGTTTAACATTCTTATATGATGGAATGATGGTGTAATAACCTCCTTAACATGATCATAAGCTTAATGTGTTAATTGATGGTTATCATAGCCACATGGTTGAGACTTTCTTATGTTGAACATGTGCATTATGAATATGATGAGTGTTAAACATATCTAGATTCCTTGCATGTTGATGTAATAAAGGAATGGTCTTAATATTAATATAACCACGCTATGATTGTTTATGAATATCTCCTAGCTCATTAATGCAAGATTGTGCTGATCTGGTGTATTATATGTAAGTGATGTTGTTGAGTCTTATTATAAGGCATGGAAAGATAATGATGATCTTACAGGGAATAGTATGATGGTCTTAATGACCTTGGGCATGGTTGAGCCCTGAATGAGGTGTAATCCTCTTATGTTGATAAGGGTTGATACCATGTGATATTGTGAAAAGGATTTATATATTGTGATAATATGATGACTAGTGTAGTCTCATGAATGGAAAGTGAATAGTACCATGTGATGATGAGATGAGAAATTATGTTTCATCAGTTTTATATCTTTTCAAGTTTTGATATTATATGCTTGCTATAAGTGAATTAGGGTATGTATGTCCACTTGTTTGATGTAGCCTTAATTCACCCAATTGGCATAACTAATCTAGTACAACTCTAGTCATGTAGTGCCTTGTGTAGTAGAACCATCTTCAGTGTCAGAATTTGCTGGATGGTGAAATGAGTATTCCTAATGGAAACTCGGAGCGCATACTGTTGAGTATGTGGGGGTGGCAGGTTGAGGATATATCCTTGTCATCTACAATGTAGATTGTGGAGGTTGGCTATGGTCATGCCTCAAACATCTGATGTGATTGAGAACGTCTATGGTCGTGTCTTGGTGATTATAGCATGATGTGATTAGAGGACAACTGCGGTTGTACCTCAGTGATTGGGTTTGAATACCCTGGTTTCTAGTGTTGTGACCTATACCAAGGTCAGACTAGTAGTTATAAGCTTGACTATATGTCACTGTGGTGGCATCTTTAACTGATATGTCACTACCTTTTTACTCATACTGACTGAGGGGAAGAGATCTTAGGATACCGACACTCCTAGATCTTGTACGGAACCGAATAGCTCTTTGTAGGGGTCGGTTGGACTTTGAATGATACGATTAAAATTCCCTAGGGCATAATAAATGCTATAATAAAGCCGTGTAACATATTTGTTTAGGGTTATACACAACGTTTCACATTGGATGATAACCCTTATTTGTTCTTTTTACATAAAGATGATGCTTAGTGCCATTAAGAGATAATTGATATACTTATGTTGTGGATATGCTTAAGATTATAGATGCCTACATATAGTAACCATGATTATGTTGATAACTATACTTCTACTCCTGATTATAATCATGATGCTAGCTATCTCATGTTGTTAGTTATGTTTAGCATGCTAGCGTGTGTTTGTAACTAGAGATGCATATACTGCTAATCATGCTTATCCAGATAATTATGCTTATGTTGTTAGCTCTTTTTATGATGTTGATATGTTCAACCTATTAGACATGCTAATCTTGTTAGATATTCTTATGTGGCTAGACTTATTCATAATGATAGAGATTCTATGTTACTAGACTTGCTCATGATGCTAGATATGCATATGCTACTGAATTGCTTACATTTTCAACAAGATAAAGAATGATAGTCTGGCTAATGATGATAGCTATTATCTGCTCCTTTATGTATTTTGTGAATCATCAGTGATGCTGAGCTTATTTGTTATATTTGATTAAACTGCTTGACTGTTTAATTATTTAAAAATGTTGTAATCAGTAATCGTTGTTGGAGGTTATATCTCTTGCTGGGACATGGGTCTCACCCTTGTGGTTTGACACATTTTTTTAGGTAATATGAAGTGACAAAAACAAACTTGTGGCAGCAAAGAGGATCTAAGGTAATTAATCTATAAGAAAGTTGATTATATTTCAAGTGTGTTCTAGAGTCATCCCTGTACTCTCAGGTCCGGGCAGGAAAAGTTTGTATATGGTATTTCAAACAAATAGAACTTTTGTTAACATGTTAATGCTTGTTTGTATGGCATATAGGAATATTGTTCTCCTGTGTATATATGTTTTGGCTAAGGCAATAGAACATTTGTATCAAATTCTTGGCCTAGTATGGATACAAGAAAGATGTTGGGGTCTTATGAAAATGTTTCTGAGCAAGTGCTGACGCTGAAATCAGTTTTAATCTACCATATTTTTGGGTATGCTATTAATTAGTGATTGATTGTGCTTTATGTTTTAAGTAATCTCGTTTAGTGTAATGGGTTCTCACAAGTTGGTATCAGAGCTTTAGGTTCACCGAGTCTACAGGGACACTAGGACTTAAGACTAGGATGATGTCTAAGTTAGGAACGTGACACAAAAACATAGTGCATACTGCCTAATCTCAGTACTTGGATGCCCTGGCTAGGTATCCAATTATTGAAGAAAGGTAAGTATGCAACTCTTAGATTGTTATCTTTCTTATTACTCTGATGAAGTAGTCATTTTGAGACAATCTAAAGAGCATAACAAATAAGAAATCATGGTGTGAATATCTCAATCCTACCTTAAAGAAGATGAGAATTGCATCATTATCTATAAAAACTTTAATGTTTCGTAACTATAAGAGAAAGATACAACACCATAAAATCTAAATCTAAATACAAATTAGAAAAACAGGAGTTCTTGAAGATGTGATTCAAGAATATAATAAAATAAAAGATAGATAAGTCTATTCTTATAAAGTGAATCAAGGTAAGAAATCCACATAAGATTGAAAGAACTCCTATAACAAGTACAAAATGAGAAGATGAATGGGAACAATGGCAAAGAAATAAGGTGAAACCTAAGTTAATCTCAGACCAACCTATGTGTGTAAGAAAGTGTTAACAAAAATCAGCATGGCATGTGAAAGAAATTAAGGGAGATGATCCCGATTTAATGAAGCAAATGTGGAATATGAGTATTTAACTATTGATAAGTGGTTGAAAAATATAATACAATAAGAGAACATACCCAAGTGTGAAAAATAGTCATCAAGGAAGGAGTAATGAGACATTTTAATCATGATGATTCCTATGCTAATGACAAGGAACCAAAAATGAAAAAGGTAAAATGATACATAAGAAGTTGTAATATGCATAATGAAAATAGAATTGGTTACCTTTTTGCTAGTGACCCCTGAACAATGCTGTTATGCTGTGGGAAGTATGTTTCCCTTGTGTGTTTCCTTTCTAGGGCACAACATTCAAGTGGATCATTGCCACTTGGTATGTATGAATTCTTGGTAAACATGAGGGTGGATAGCTTATTATAGCATAAGGTTGTTTGGACTACAGTTCCAAGATCATAAATTTTGTGATGATTTTTCTTTTGAGCCTTCTAATAATTAGGAAGACTCCTCTTATGTGTCTTGATATTTGTTATTTGGTAAAAGTAGATGAGATAAGGATGTGAGTTCCTTATAGTGCATGAGGTGGATACCAAGGTAATGAATCCTAGTATCCAAGATGTATCAATAATATGAGAAATATGTGAAGGTTGGAGATGTTTATTAAATGAACATTCCAAGTATTCCTCTCCCATAGAGAGAGAGAGTTGATGATGATCCTATAAATGTTGTTTGGAAGGAAAAAACAAAAGTGATTCTACAATGTTGTGTATGGGTCAATGATAGATGGGCAAGACCACTATCAAGGATAGATGGTTGTTGGTCAATAGATATGTGATATTATGTTCCTTTAAGATAAACCTATGATCAAATATCAATGCATAAGATTTAGATTGGATGACATAATTTACATGACCATGATGAATTTAGAGTTATGTCCTTTAGACTAACCAATGTACAAATATAATTTATTAATAGGAGGAATAGAGTGTTCTAGTGTGACGTCCCTGGATTTTCTAAATCTTAATCTAATGTGTGACGTCCAAATTGAAACCCTCACCTCAGCGAGAATCCCAATTTAAACATCCCACACTAGGCTAAGAAGAAGAAAATCAAGGGAGTCAGAAGGAGACACAGTAACACATGCACATGAACAATAATAAAACCATACAACACATGTTCACCATTCAACATATAATTACATAATGAATTGTTACAACATTTGATGTTACATATTGAACAACAAACTTATACATATACATATATTACCACTAAACTATAGGATCTTAAGGCAACACGTCCACCTGTACATCAACTCGCCACACAACTCTCACTATCCTAGATCTTTAAGAGCATAACCACAACCTAAACAAAAGATTACATGTGGTACACGTCAGCACAATATTCATGAATATTGTACTGAGTATCCCTACGTGTCTTTTATATACCTCTAATCATATCTTGGAAATAAGATAAAAATAATACTTGGAAGTAACAGAAGAATATAAGAAAAGCATATTCGAACAAGACTATTTATTAACAAAAGAGAACACATGTTTTATGCATATTTTCCATTATATCATCCATGCATTTCCTACCTGAGAGTTGAATGCATTAAGGCCTTTATGATCACTACCAAAGAGTTGGATCATTTGTACAATGTGACCACTACCAAAGAGTTGGGTCCAAGCACACTACCGAAGAGTTGGTGCTTTCATATGTACAATGTGACCACTACCAAAGAGTTGGGTCACTTCTAAGCACACTGCCAAAGAGTTGGTGCTTTCATATAATGAAACAGATATATTATGTGTCATGTGTTCATAGAAATAAGTATGGAAAATCAAGAAACATAGCATACAAGAAGAATCATTTCAATCAATACCATATGCCAAGTTTTTACTACCATATAACACAAGCATATTATATAATAAGCCAAGTAAGAGGTAATGGTGTACCTTCCAAAGAGATAGATCATTCTAATCAAATATTCCTCATGTCATCTATAACTTTGTTAAACCTAATCAAGGCAAGATCATATACTATCATCAAGTTCTCATCATATCAACCCTACTTAGGTCCATATTAGGGTTTCATCCCATATATTAAGGCCATCTTCATATAAAGTGGATTTCGTGCATTTAACTGATCTCAGATTTTCATATTATCTTTCAGTTATTGATATGAGGGTGTTCTGTAAATTTCATCATTTATTGGGCATGTATGTATTTATTGCATATTAATTAGGGTTATTAGCCCTAATTAGCCATATTAAGCAAATTACATGATTTCATGCACTCAACATCATAATTACTGACATCGGATGGATTATAAACATTATTTACGATCTACTGTTATTTTCTCATAATTTTATGCCATCAGTTGGTATTTATTATCCATTAAAAAAGAATTACACATCTTACATGATATCACTGAGATTAATCATCAAAAGACTGATATTATAGTTCTATTATGTTCTAGCATTTTTTTTAACATTTTGGTACCTTGTTTGTATTTTTCGGATAAACGAGCCAATTATTACGAATTATATAAGAACTGGGCATTTTTACCCTTTTCAGCCTATCGTGTGATGCCACGTGTCCTAGGCTGGGCACATCCTTCTTGGCTTGCGTTGGTCAATCTAGATCCTTCTCAGGATCCATAGATCCCTTGATTCACCTACCAGGATCGATGTTTCCCCTTTCTCGTGATCTAGCAGACGCAGCACAGGCGTGGGCAAACGCCACGACCGTGGTGCCAGGTCGCAGCGCCTGCGCTCGCCCCTGTCCTCTGCGCGCGCCGCCGCAGCCAGTTCCTTCGGTAAGCGCCGCTGCAGCCAGGTCCTCCGACGAGTAGTCCACGGGGCTAGGATGCTCCTAGTTACCTTCTAGGGCCACCCACACCTTTGGCAGCGATCGGTCCCCCAGCTGTTGCTCTTCATTATCAAAACTGCCGCCCAATGTCCTGGATTACCGACAAAGGGTTTTGCCATGGTTGCATCTCACCAATAGCTCCCAACACCGTCGGCTAGGTTCATTACTCGTGAGTCCCCAGCGGGACTCAGTTCTCCCGTGCGGCGCCTGCGAGTGCGGGATCTCTCTTCCGCCCAAGCCTCTGATGTGGGGATGGTCTCTGATGACGATCAGTCGCCTATGACCTCCTCATCGATATCTTTTGCAGCTACTTAGAAGGTCGACTATGCCTCCGCGACGCCGCCAGGGTCGACCCCGATCTCTCTCTCTCAATTGCTATCACAGATCTATGCTCAGGCATGCTACCATGGAATCTATCCTAGTAAGTCTGGGCCTCCTCAAGCTAGAAAAAGCAGACAATTTCTCCTCCTCGTGACCTCCTTCTTTTTCCATGGTGTGTGCGAGGTCGTCGCCTAGTGAAGCCACCATCGGGGATCGGCTCAGGTACAGAAAATCTGCACCTCCCGACTCTCTTTCTCTTATCTGACTACATCTCCAGGATGCCACCATTGTAGCCTCGCCACTTCTTGCTTCCTCATTCAGTCCTCACTTCTACGCATGGCTCGACGCCACCTATAGATAAAGACGAGGACAAAAGTAGGAACTAGGGAGGTGAGACTCTTCATTTCTGGTCTATTGCCTAAAGTGAGGGGCTTCACTCCTCTGAATGCAAAGAAACCACCCCCACGACCAGCTATGCATCTAGGCCCATGCTCAGCAGTCGTGGTTGTGTGGTGGGTCATGCTCTCATGCACAATGGTCTCCGAGCAGTTCCAAGAAAGGAGATCATGAGTCGTTCGATCATTCTAATCCAAAGGCCGCAATATGACAGATCTGTGGCATCTCCATCTGAATGCTCTATCCACTGGGTCAAGACTATATACTGTAGATCTTGTGTCACGCAGCCAAAGCATAACACATAGAGTGTGACAAAGATATTGATCAAAGCCTAAGCTAATGTAATTGAACCATTGCCAATCATACATGATTGTATACATTTTCACATCACTTTTGAACCTCATTATCTTGGTCTAGGAACCTCCAATTGCCACCAAATTTTAACCATAGCTTCCTCACAACGCAAGATACCTTCTACTAAAATTTGGTGCTAACAATCAACTGTTAGACCATTCAATTAAATTCCTAAAAAAGTCATTCAAAGATAGATCTTAATCATGATATCAACCTCACATCAACACACCTACTTTGTCAAAAGCTTGGAACTCTCAATCTAACTCAACCATATGATTTTACTTAAGTCATTAGACAATTTAGGATTCCAAAAGTCCACTCCATCACATCCTACACACATTAAAAGAAATTCCATCCTCAGAATTAAGCCCAAAAAAAACATTTTGTCACATCATATACATATTAAAAGAACTTTCATCCTCGAAAGTCAACCATACTCATACTCCAAGGAAAACTACCATGTCCATCCACATGTAGGCACTATTCTATGTGTAACATATCCACAAAGGTTACCTAGAACCATGTATCCAAATCACTATTAGGGGGGTTTTACAACCATCTTGGTTCACAAACACTCCATTAAAGGTTAAACTCAGGGTTTAGAAACTTAGGTTAAGTCATTACATATCTCATATGCTAGGGTTGCATCCTTATCTTTACCCATGCATTAGGATTTCCACATCATATTATCATGTTCCAAAGGAGTTAACCCAAGTTAACCCATTATCAAGGTGTCATCAACATTTTATTGAACTAATTATTAGAACATGTTCAACATTAACATATGCCTTTTAGGTGGGAGTTAACTAAAGTTAACCCACCTTATCCATCCAGATCATATCAATCTGTCATAATCATTATATTGTGCTAATTAGCAAACTACATTTTCCATCGTTGTTGAGCACTAAGATTAACAACTCGTGTAACATGTTTCATTCATATGATCTTATTTCATTGTTCATACTAAATTGCATCATTTACTAGTGAATTAATCACAAGATTAAACAACAGTTTCACATTAATCATCATTATTCATGTACATGGTTAACCATTTATTCATTGAGATCTATTAAACAATTTCTAGATTTCCTTCATGGCATACCCTCGTATGATATCTCAAACTTAGATCACATTCTTACGTTAATTATACCATGGTTGTGCTAAACAACAAGTGAGTGGCTTGTCAAACATGTATATCAAAGCTTTATCTAGCCCAATCGAGGTCCTAACCCTTACCATGAGGGTAGTGTCATGCCCAGTCTTTCTGAGTTAACTCAACTCTATGAATATCTCATATGCATGTACTTTATCTTTCCTCCGTGATCTAGGGTTATTAGGTATACCTCATTGGCACTAGTTGATAGTCTTACATGCTCTAGCCACATAAGCACAAACCAAAACATTCTATGACATCCTATTCATAGGTCTTCTACCCATGAAACGTCTTACCCAAAGCTCTCTTATATACACCACTAGATTCCTTTGTGGGAAACCACCAACCTGAGCATGAGGCTTCACAAAAACTAACATAGCTACCTCCTCCAGGGTCTTGGGCTCTCTCCCTCACCCAGATGGAAGGCACTCATAATCATATTCACATGCACACATATAACAAGCCTCTCTCTATCTCTAGGGTTTGGCCCTCCCAAGGACATCTAGGGTTCAACAAGACTATAGGAATCATACATAAAGTGACTCAACTCAATCACTAAGGAGTATTCTAGTTTAGGACATATGATATCTCATATTTCTCATCATTCTCATATCTTGGAGTTTAGGTTCTCTGACGTTCTCCCTGTGGGTCTCACTCTCTATTGAGCTAACCCCAAGACTGGTCCTAACACTAGAGGTCCTCCTTTGTAAAAGAGCTTGAGGCTCATGTTGACTCAAAACTTGTCTTAACTTAGCTTATCTTATCTCATAAAAGAATGCATACTTGCACCATCAAAACTTATCTCAAATCCTCAAAGCTGAACTTAAGTCCTCGAAAACAACATATATCATCACAACTATCTTATATCATCTATGTAAGACTTACTTCATATCATCAAAACTTATATCATCTATTCCATCTATCATATATATTCCAACAAGGCTCTAGACATCTAATCTAGAACTACACTCTCTTCTAGACTGATGTCATTCACTTTCACTTAGGTTGCATGACCACCTCCTACACATACATGTGTGGGGACACATTTTTATAATACATATACATAATAAAATATTAAATAGTTTTTCTCCGATAAAACAAGTGTCAGAGAAAACTATCAAGGTTTGATCCAATTGGAATCCAAAACCAAATCTAGAAAATGAGTGCCCCACACATAGTAGAGAGTCCAATGTCATGAAAACTAGTGAAAAGGGTGAGAATATGGTGTAGACTAGTGTCGCTACTCTAGACAACGTGCGGAATATGTCTAGGGTTTCTCTTCCTTTGATGCACGCCATTTCCAAATAGTGCAACATCCCATACCGCTGCACTACAAGGAAAGTATGACATCTAAGGACTTGCTATACAACAAGCACCAGTATAGACCTAGTTCTCGGACATCTAGGTGCTAACCTAGAGGCTAGGTCAGATCTAGTCTCTACAAGATGACTAATCTAACCCTAAAAGATTATTAAGGTTCAAGGTTCTTTAGTTTTGAGTTGCTTAATGAGCAAATGTCAGGCTTTGCTATTGTTCATGCTCTGATACGACCTGTGACGTCCCCAGATTTTCTAAAACTTAATCTGATGTGTGACATCCAAATTGAAACCCTCACCTCAGCGAGAATCCCAATTTAAACATCCCACACTAGGCTAAGAAGAAGAAAATCAAGGGAGTCAGAAGAAAACACAGTAGCACATGCACATGAACAATAATTAAACCATGCAACACATGTTCACCATTCAACATATAATTACATAATGAATTGTTACAACATTTGATGTTACATATTGAACAACAAACTTATACATATACATGTACTACCACTAAACTATAGGATCTTAAGACAACACGTCCACTTGTACATCAGCTCGCCACACAACTCTCACTATCCTGGATCTTTAAGAGCATAACCACAACCTAAACAAAAGATTACATGTGGTACACACCAGCACAATATTCAAGAATATTGTTATGAGTATGCCTACGTGTCTTTTATATACCTCTCATCATATCTTGGCAATAAGATAAAACTAATACTTGGTAGTAACAAAAGAATATAAGAAAAGCATATTTGAACACTATTTATTAACAAAATAGAACACATGTTTTAAGCATATTTTCCATTATATCATCCATGCATTTCCTACCCGATATTTGAATGCATTAAGGCCTTTATGATCACTACCAAAGAGTTGGATCATTTGTACAATGTGACCACTACCAAAGAGTTGGGTCCAAGCACACTACTGAAGAGTTGGTGCTTTCATATGTACAATGTGACCACTACCAAAGAGTTGGGTCACTTCTAAGCACACTGCCAAAGCGTTGGTGCTTTCATATAATGAAACAAATATATTATGTGTCATGTGTTCATAGAAATAAGTATGGAAAATCAAGAAACATAGCATACAAGAAGAATCATTTCAATCAATACCATATGCCAAGTTTTTTGTCACGCCCAAATCTCGCATTAAACACAGACCACGGGATTAAGGCACGACAGGTGGGATTAACGCATAACCAACCATTCTTCACTTGTTAAAACAATCCAAGGCATTTAATTGATAAACAAGTTTAAGCTGTAAACAAGAACTAAACAAACTGCAGAAACTTCTTTATTAAGCTGATAGAAGATACAAGCAAAGCCTACAGCATAATACATTGATTATCATAAAGAAAGCATAACATTAATTTACATCTGGAATACACATTTTCTCTCTCACTCACACCTTATCCTGAGGATCGAGGGGAATGGACTAAGAGACCTCTAACTAGACTAACTACAAACCTTCTATCAACTAGGCGTTAGGATGAAACGATCCTTCCGACTCCTGATGCTGATGCTGACCTGAAAATGTTTTGAGTAGAGGTATGAGCCTACTCGCTCAGTGAATAACATTTCACTTAGCTATCACTAAACAACTCGTCAGGTTTATAAACTGAAATAAACAAATACACAGTTCAAGCAGGGCAGTTCTATTAGCATAACAAATATACAGACAATAACCACACTTCTAAGCATTAACAGGTATTTCAGGTAATAAAACAGTTATATAAATTTACTGTGAACCTACTCGATTATTTATCCATTTTATTATTATGCCCTAAATATATGCAGTGTACTCTGCATATAAGGATCCGCAACAAGTCCATGCTACGGTCCCACCGTACAAGACTTAGCGACACACCCGGGAAATGCTAAGTCTGACGCCAGCCCTGTTCTGCTACAGGACCCCTGGCTCTCCGGCCAGAACATAGGCTCTACGGCCTCAATGCACAACCACGTGTGCTCTCGACTCCTCCTTTAACCGGAGTACACCGACGGAGAGTCACAGGGTTACCTTCGTGACACACGCACGAATGGTGTTAGATAACCGTGTTTCCTTTCTCTTTTCCCCAGTGCCATCGTGACACACGCACGATTGTTGTTAGACACTGCCTTTCTTTCTCTCCTCGTGCCACCAGAATTACTCAACCGGTTGATGTTGGACACGAGTTTCACCCCTAAGAAACAGACCTTCATTTAGGGGTTCTACGGTGTTAGGGCGTCTAGGTCTATACTTGATTAATAAATAAACATTTAAACAGAAATATCATATAGCAACTGTAAGACATAGAATTTCCTCTTTTTCATCATTTACATCACGCACTCCAAGTTCCACTGAACTTATCATACTAAGTACATGTTACACAGTTCAGGAATCATATTAACTGATACTGAAGCAAATAAGTATTTAAAATGAGTTAAATAATGATTTCTAAATGAACTGTCACTCATCACTTGAAACTCGGCCGAACACTATGAAACTCGGCCGATCACTTCCCAGATCCTGAAACTCGGCCGACCAATCTCGGCCGACAAACTCACCGCTTGAAAACCTACAAAGGAAACTCGGCCGATCAGAACCAAACTCGGCCGACCAAATCCCTGTTCGCATATCTAATTCAGGAAACTCGGCCGATCCAAGACGAAACTCGGCCGATCCGGAAAACGTTGTACAAAAGCCCTAAATAAGAACTCGGCCGACCGATTTGGAAACTCGGCCGAACCGTGCACAGACAGAACAGAAAAACGACCTGCAGAAGTCGATTTCTCACGAATCGACGGGCAAACTTCGCGCAAACAACACCAAACGATCACAAACGATCCACACGACTAAACCGTACCTGAAAGGAGCAAGAAAACGAACAGGGTTGTACCGTGCACCCCTAATTCCTCGGCCGTTTCCACTACAAACGCAGCTCCAGCTGCGGTTTTGATTCGAATTGACGGAGAAGTTGATTCACAGAGGAAAGGAACGATCTACCGCAACTAACTGGAGCGGAACGACGCTCCAGCGCTTCCTTCCTCAGCTTCCTCTCTCTTTCCCTCTCTTTCTCTCTCTTTCTCTCTCGCAGGAGCTGAACGCAGGAAGCGTTCTGCGGTTCTAAGAAATGAACCGAGAAAAGGGAGAAAGGAAGATAAGGAAGAAAAACTTAGGGGCCAAATCGCAAATTTCGAACTTTTTCGCAAATTACAATCGGGTCCCTAGAAGCCCAAAAACATGCAACTTTTGACTCGAAGGTCGGATTCGAACGATTTCTCTGGCAACGTTTCAAGCGTAAGATTTTACACACTTTAGAAGCTAGAAAACACACTAAGCACATATCATGTCCGTTTTAAGTATTATTAACAGAAATAGGCTTATAACTTAATACTTCAGCTAAACACATGCTGAACTACTTACTTACGGGATAAGCTCGACGCGGGTCGTAACAATCTCCCTCCCTTATAAGAATTTCATCCCGAAATTCCTAAAAGAGAAAAGGAAACTTGTTACGCATCTCAGACTCTAGCTCCCACGTAGCTTCTTCAAGATTGTGGTTTCTCCACAAAACTTTCACTAGAGGAATCTCGCGGTTCTTAAGCTTTTTGATCCGGTAATCAACTATCTTCACAGGTCCTTCAACATAGGACACATCTGTCCTAAGTTGCACCGGTTCTGAATCTAGAATCTTATCTGTACCAGGGTGACACTTCTTTAGCATAGATACGTGGAAAACATCATGTAGATTTGCCAACTCAGACGGCAAATCCAACCTGTAAGCTACAGGTCCAATCCTCTCAACAATAGGATATGGACCCATATATCTAGGGGTCAACTTACCCCTCTTGCCAAACCGCAGAACTCCCTTCCACGGTGAAACTTTCAAGTAAACCTCGTTGCCAACCTCAAACTCAAGAGGTCGTCGTCGTCTATCAGCATAACTCTTCTGTCTATCTTGTGCAGCTTTTAACTGATCCCTGATCACTGATATCTTTTCTGTAGTCACATCAACTAACTCAGGTCCAAGAATTTCCTTCTCACCCACCTCATACCAACAAACTGGCGATCTACACTTTCTTCCATATAGAGCTTCATATGGAGCCATCCCAAGGCTAGAATGGTAACTGTTATTATAAGCAAACTCTACTAGGCTTAAGTGTTCTTCCCAGTTGCCTCTAAACTATAGCACGCATGCTCTCAGCATGTCTTCAAGGGTCTGAATGGTCCTCTCAGACTGACCATCTGACTGTGGGTGAAACGCTGTACTGAACTTCAATTTTGTGCCCAACGTACGATGTAACTGATTCCAGAATCTAGATGTAAACTTTGGATCTCTGTCAGAAATAATAGAAACTGGAATCCCATGCAACCTGATTACCTCATCCACATAAACTTTAGCCAGCTTAGAAACGTCAAAGGTTGACTTGACAGGAAGAAAGTGAGCAGACTTAGTTAGTCTATCCACAATCACCCATATCGAGTCCGAACCCTTAGGCGTTCTAGGTAATCCTACCACAAAGTCCATCGTGATGTGTTCCCATTTCCATTCTGGTATAGGAAGCGACTGCAAAATACCAGCAGGTTTCTGATGCTCAGCCTTAACCTGCTGACACACCCCACACCTAGCCACGTATTCAGCCACATCCTTTTTCATACCAAACCACCAGAACAACTCTTTGAGGTTCCTGTACATCTTTGTGTTACCTGGATGCATCGTATACATAGAATTATGTGCTTCCTCAAGAATCTGCTCTTTCAGCTCACTGTTTCCAGGTACACATAACCTATCATGAAGATACAACACGCCTTCATCAGAAAACCTGAACTCTGTTCTCTTACCTTGTGACATATCCTGCATGATTTGCCACAACTCATCATCACTCTGCTGTAAATCCTTAATCTGATTATAAAAAGTAGGTCTAACTTGCATCTGAGCAATCAACCCACTCTGTCTAGTTACTTCCAAGTCCAAGTTCAATTTTCGCATATCTACAAGCAAGTCTCTCTTGAAACATGCCATAGAAAATGCATTAGCTGTTGAACTTGACTTTCTACTCAAGGCATCAGCCACAACATTAGCTTTACCAGGATGGTAATCGATTGTCACATCATAGTCTTTAATCAGCTCAAGCCATCTACGCTGTCTCAAATTCAAGTCCTTCCGAGTGAAGATATATTTCAGGCTCTTATGATCTGTAAACATCTGACATGTCTCACCATACAAGTAATGTCGCCATGTCTTAAGCGCATGAACTATAGCAGCTAATTATAGATCATGCACAGGATAATTCTCTTCATTCTTCTTAAGCTGTCTAGATGCGTAAGCCACAACTTTGCCTTCTTGCATCAGTACACAGCCCAAACCTCTCCTGGAAGCATCACAGAACACTGTATAACCTTTCTCTGCTTCAGGTAAAACCAACACTGGTGCTGAAGTCAACCTTTTCTTCAAAATCTGAAAACTTCTCTCATAGTTATCAGACCAAACAAACGGTACATCCTTCCTCGTCAAGCGTGTCAAAGGTGATGCTAACACACTGAAGTTCTGTATGAACCTTCTGTAATAACCTGCTAAACCCAAGAAACTTCTGATCTCAGTAGGAGTCTTAGGTTGTTCCCACTGAAGTACAGAATCAACTTTCTTAGGGTCAACACTAACTCCACCTCTCGAGATAACATGTCCAAGAAATGCTACTTCAGCCAACCAGAACTCGCACTTGCTAAACTTAGCAAACAACTGGTGTTGTCTCAACAACTGCAACACTACTCTCAAGTGTTGCTCATGCTGTTCCTCGTCTCTGGAATAGATCAGAATATCATCTATAAAGACTACAATAAACTAATCTAGAAAAGGTTTGAAAATCCGATTCATCATATCCATAAAGGCTGCTGGGGCATTGGTCAGCCCAAACGACATGACCAAGAACTCATAATGCCCATACCTAGTTCTAAAAGCTGTTTTAGGAATGTCAGAAGCCTTTATCCTAAGCTGATGATATCCGGATCTCAAATCAATTTTAGAAAAGATCGTCGCTCCACGCAACTGATCAAACAGATCATCTATCCTTGGCAAAGGATACTTGTTCTTTATTGTGATCTTGTTCAGTTTCCTGTAATCTATACAAAGATGCATGGTTCCATCCTTTTTCTTAACAAACAAGACTGGAGCGCCCCATGGTGAAGAACTGGGTCTAATGAAACCCTTATCTAACAACTCCTGCAACTGTACCTTGAGTTCCTTCAACTCAGCAGGTGCCATTCTATAGGCTGGCAGTGCTACTGGATGACTACCTAGATATATCTGAATTTCAAAATCAATGTCTCTGACAGGAGGTAAGCCTGGTAACTCTTCTGGGAAAACGTCAGAGAACTCACGAACTACAGATACATCATAAACACTGGCGGTGCTCTTCTCTGCTCTGGTGTCAACTACATGAGCAAGGAACGCTTCACATCCTTTCTGTAACATTTTATCAGCTACTGCAGCTGATATTATGCACGTAGGCAGAACTTTCCTGTCTCCAGTAAAGACACAAGAAAATTCCCATAGTTGAAAGGTAGCTTCCTTCTTCCAACAATCGAGTTGCACTCGATAGGCTTCAAGACAATCCATACCCAAGATGACTTGAAAAGTATTTACATCTAAGGGTATGAGATTAGCAGCAAAAGTAAAACCTCCAAAAGATAACAAACATCCGGGACAGGACTCGGATAAAACTGTTGGTCCACCTAGTGGAACCCTCAACACTAACTCATCTGCCAACTCTTGAGTTAACAGATTAAGTTCATCAACTATAGAACGTCGTATAAAAGAATGAGTAGCTCCCGGATCTATCAAAACTGAGACTGGTATACTATTAAACAAAAGCATCTCTCCTGTAACAACTTGTGAAGAAATTATACCTTCCTGAGGTGTCAAAGAGAAGACACGTGCTGAAGCTCTCCCTCTACCACGCTGTCCTCTCTGACTGCTCCTGCCACTAGGCACTCCACCACCTCTAGACCCAGAAGCCACAGAAGAACTCGGAACATCATGGTACTGAGGCTGGAAAGCTTGCGATGCTGCTTGTCGAAGCTGAGGACATTCCTTTTTGAAATGTCCTACTTGTCCACAGATAAAACAGCCTCGAGAATTTGCACCCCAACACTGACCAGTATGTGGCCTTCCGCATATGTCACATGGTGGTATCTCTTGCCTCTGAGAACCTGTCACTGATATTGACGACCCAGAAGACTGTCCACTATCAGCACTGCCCCATCTTCCTGGGTTGTATCCTCCTCTGCCTCTAGAAGTAGTGACATTCTCAGATCTCTGCCTGCCGAAACAACCAAGGCCACGCCCAAGTTTAGAAAAGAAACCTCTGCCTCCACCTCTGTATCCACTACTGGATTGTCCTCTACTGAAGTCTGCAGATCTCTTCTTAGACTCAGGCACTTTGTCAGCATTCACAGATTCTTCAACCTGTCTAGCAGCCTCGACAAACTCACCAAAGTTCTCTCTGTTCCTCCTGCTAGTAGCAGAAACTGTATGCCGAATCTCTGGCCTTAGTCCTTCCTGGAACCTTCTACATCTCTCTATGTTATCGGGAACAAGCTGTGGACAGAAGTTCGCCAATCGTGTGAAAAGTGCTTCATATTCTGTAACTGTCATGTTTCCCTGCTTGATATTCTGCAACTGCCTGATTTTCTCATTAAGGAAAGTGGGTGGATAGAATTTGAGATGAAACTCCTCAGAGAAATCCTGCCAGGAAAGCTATGTACCTCTCCTCTTTTCTTCCACACCACGCCACCACAACTCTGCATCGCCTGTCAAAAGGTAGACCGCATGATTGATCTTCTTCTCTTCTGAAAGCTCCATCAGACGAAAGACCTTCTCTATCTGTCTAAACCATTCATCAGCCTCTGCTGGATCTGTAGTGCCACTAAACTCTGTGCCACCAAGCTTCTTCACAAGCTCATAAGATCGCATCAGATCTTTACTGTTGGTAGAAGAAGAAACTCGCCTATCAGCCTTGTACTTTTCCTTGGTTTCCAGAAACATCCTGTACATCCGGGATGCTTCATCCACGTGGTCACCACCACCTGGACCCAGGTACAAAGGATCAGGGCCAACATGGCTCTCGGCCTGATCATCACGATCAAAGCCTCTTCCTGCCATCTGCAATGATATAACAGAATATTTCCTGTTAGAAAACTACAGATAGAAGAAAGACACCTAAACCTTAATCCTATTGGTCTCTTATCGTCCCCTGACTTGGACTCTGAGTAACTATGTACTCAACCTAAGCTCTGATACCAAGAGTTGTCACACCCAAATCTCGCATTAAACACAGACCACGAGATTAAGGCACGACATGTGGGATTAACGCATAACCAACCATTCTTCACTTGTTAAAACAATCCAAGGCATTTAATTGATAAACAAGTTTAAGCTGTAAACAAGAACTAAACAAACTGCACAAACTTCTTTATTAAGCTGATAGAAGATACAAGCAAAGCCTACAGCATAATACATTGATTATCATAAAGAAAGCATAACATTAATTTACATCTAGAATACACATTTTCTCTCTCACTCACACCTTATCCCGAGGATCGAGGGGAATGGACTAAGAGACCTCTAACTAGACTAACTACAAACCTTCTATCAACTAGGCGTTAGGATGAAACGATCCTTCCGACTCCTGATGCTGATGCTGACCTGAAAATGTTTTGAGTAGAGGTATGAGCCTACTCGCTCAGTGAATAACATTTCACTTAGCTATCACTAAACAACTCGTCAGGTTTATAAACTGAAATAAACAAATACACAGTTCAAGCAGGGCAGTTCTATTAGCATAACAAATATACAGACAATAACCACACTTCTAAGCATTAACAGGTATTTCAGGTAATAAAACAGTTATATAAATTTACTGTGAACCTACTCGATTATTTATCCATTTTATTATTATGCCCTAAATATATGCAGTGTACTCTGCATATAAGGATCCGCAACAAGTCCATGCTACGGTCCCACCGTACAAGACTTAGCGACACACCCGGGAAATGCTAAGTCTGACGCCAGCCCTGTTCTGCTACAGGACCCCTGGCTCTCCGGCCAGAACATAGGCTCTACGGCCTCAATGCACAACCACGTGTGCTCTCGACTCCTCCTTTAACCGGAGTACACCGGCGGAGAGTCACAGGGTTACCTTCGTGACACACGCACGAATGGTGTTAGAAAACCATGTTTCCTTTCTCTTTTCCCCAGTGCCATCGTGACACACGCACGATTGTTGTTAGACACTGCCTTTCTTTCTCTCCTCGTGCCACCAGAATTACTCAACCGGTTGATGTTGGACACGAGTTTCACCCCTAAGAAACAGACCTTCATTTAGGGGTTCTACGGTGTTAGGGCGTCTAGGTCTATACTTGATTAATAAATAAACATTTAAACAGAAATATCATATAGCTACTGTAAGACATAGAATTTCCTCTTTTTCATCATTTACATCACGCACTCCAAGTTCCACTGAACTTATCATACTAAGTACATGTTACACAGTTCAGGAATCATATTAACTGATACTGAAGCAAATAAGTATTTAAAATGAGTTAAATAATGATTTCTAAATGAACTGTCACTCACCACTTGAAACTCGGCCGAACACTATGAAACTCGGCCGATCACTTCCCAGATCCTGAAACTCGGCCGACCAATCTCGGCCGACAAACTCACCGCTTGAAAACCTACAAAGGAAACTCGGCCGATCAGAACCAAACTCGGCCGACCAAATCCCTGTTCGCATATCTAATTCAGGAAACTCGGCCGATCCAAGACGAAACTCGGCCGATCCGGAAAACGTTGTACAAAAGCCCTAAATAAGAACTCGGCCGACCGATTTGGAAACTCGGCCGAACCGTGCACAGACAGAACAGAAAAACGACCTGCAGAAGTCGATTTCTCACGAATCGACGGGCAAACTTCGCGCAAACAACACCAAACGATCACAAACGATCCACACGACTAAACCGTACCTGAAAGGAGCAAGAAAACGAACAGGGTTGTACCGTGCACCCCTAATTCCTCGGCCGTTTCCACTACAAACGCAGCTCCAGCTGCGGTTTTGATTCGAATTGACGGAGAAGTTGATTCACAGAGGAAAGGAACGATCTACCGCAACTAACTGGAGCGGAACGACGCTCCAGCGCTTCCTTCCTCAGCTTCCTCTCTCTTTCCCTCTCTTTCTCTCTCTTTCTCTCTCACAGGAGCTGAACGCAGGAAGCGTTCTGCGGTTCTAAGAAATGAACCGAGAAAAGGGAGAAAGGAAGATAAGGAAGAAAAACTTAGGGGCCAAATCGCAAATTTCGAACTTTTTCGCAAATTACAATCGGGTCCCTAGAAGCCCAAAAACATGCAACTTTTGACTCGAAGGTCGGATTCGAACGATTTCTCTGGCAACGTTTCAAGCGTAAGATTTTACACACTTTAGAAGCTAGAAAACACACTAAGCACATATCATGTCCGTTTTAAGTATTATTAACAGAAATAGGCTTATAACTTAATACTTCAGCTAAACACATGCTGAACTACTAACTTACGGGATAAGCTCGATGCGGGTCGTAACATTTTTACTACCATATAACATAAGCATATTGTATAATAAGCCAAGTAAGAGGTAATGGCGTACCTTCCAAAGAGATAGATCATTCTAATCACATACTCCCCATGTCATCTATAACTTTGTTAAACCTGATAAAGACAAGATCAAATACTATCATCAGGTTCTCATCATATCAACCCTAGATAGGTCCATATTAGGGTTTCATCCCATGTATTAAGGCCATCTTCATATAACGTGGATTTCGTGCTTTTAACTGATCTCAGATTTTCATATTATCTTTCAATTATTGATATGAGGGTGTTCTGTAAATTTCATCATTTATTGAGCATGTATGTATTTATTGCATATTAATTAGGGTTATCAGCCCTAATTAGACATATTAAGCAAATTACATGATTGCGTGCACTCAACATCACAATTACTGACATCAGATGGATTATAAACATGATTTATGATCTACTGGTATTTTCTCATAATTTTATGCTATCATTGGGTATTTATTATCCATTAAACAAGAATTACACATCTTACATGATATCACTGAGATTAATCATCAAAAGCCTGATATTATAGTTCTATTGTGTTCTACACATTTTTTTGATTGTTTTGGTACCTTGTTTGTATTTTTCGGTTAAATGAGCCAATTTATTATGAATTATATAAGAACTGGGCATTTTTACCTTTTTCGGCCTACATGATGCCACGTGTCCTGGGTTGGGCACATCCTTCTTGGCTTGCGTTGGTCGATCCGGATCCTTCTTAGGATTTGTGGATCCCTTGATTTGCCTACCCGGATTGAGGTTTCCGCTTTCTCACGATCTAGCAGATGTAGAACGGGCGTGGGAAGATGCCACGGCTGTGGTGTTGGGTCGCAGTACCTGCGCTCGCCCCTGTCCTCCACGCATGTCGCCGCAGCCAGGTCCTCCAGTGGGCGCCACCACAGCCAGGTCCTCCGGTGAGTAGTCCATGGTGCTAGGCTGCTGCTGGTTAGCTTCTAGGGCCACCCACACATCTAGAAGTGATCGATCCCCAGCTGATGTTCTTCATTATCAAAACTGCCGCCCAACGTCCTGGATCACCGACAAAGGGTTTTGCCATGGTTGCACCTCACCAACAGCTCCCAACATCGTCGTCTAGGTTCATTATTCACGAGTCCCTAGCGGGACTCAGTTCTCCCATGTGGCATCTGCGAGTGCGGGCTCTCTCTTCCGCCCAAGCCTCTGATGTGGGGATTGTCTCCGATGATGATCAGCCACCTATGACCTCCTCATTGGTATCTTCTGCAGCTACTTGGAAGGTCGACTATGCCTCCGCGACGCCACCAGGGTCGACCCTGATCTCTCTCTCAACTGCTATTGGAGATCTATGCTCAGGCATGCCGCCATGGGATCTGTCCCAATAATTCTGGGCCTCCTCGAGCTAGTAAAAGTGGGAAGCTTCCTACTCCTTGTGACCTTCTTTTTCCATGGTGTGTGCGAGGTCGCCGCCTAGTGAAGCCACCATCGGGGATCAGTTCTGGTATGGAAAACCTACACCTCCTGACTCTCTCTCTTCTCTGACTACATCTCCAGGATGCCACCATTGTAGCCTCACCACCTCTTGCTTCCTCATTCAATCCTCACTTCTTTGCATGGCTCGACACCACCTACAGATAGAGATGAGGACAACAGTAGGAACCGGGGAGGTGAGACTCTTCATTTCTGGTCCATTGCCTGAAGTGAGGGGCTTCACTCCTCTGAATGCAAAGAAACCACCCCCACGACCAGCTATGCATCTAGGCCCATGCTCAGCAGTCGTGGCTGTGTGGTGGGTCCTGCTCCCGTGCACAATGGTCTCTGAGCAGTTCCAAAAAAGGAGATCATGAGTCTTTCGATCATTCCAATCCAAAGGCCGCAACATGCCAGATCCATGGCATCTCCATCTGAATGCTCTATCCACTGGGTCAAGACTATGTACTTTAGATCTTCTTTCACACAGCCAAAACATAACACATAGAGTGTGACAATGATATTGATCAAAGCCTAAGCTAATGTAATTGAACCATTGCCAATCATACATGATTGTATACATTTTCATATCACTTTCGAACCTCATTATCTTGGTCTAGGAACCTCCAATTGCCACCAAATTTTAACCATAGATTCCTCACAACTCAAGCTACCGTATATTCAAATTTGGTGCCAAAACTCAACTGTTAGACCATTCAATTAAATTATTCAAAAAGGCATTAAAAGAGAGATCTTAATCATGATATCAACCTCACATCAACACACCTACTTTGTCAAAATCTTGGAACTCTCAATCTAACTCAACCATATGCTTTCACTTAAGTCATTGGATATTTTAGGATTCCAAAAGTCCATTCCATCACATCTAGTCATGTCATACAGGTTATATCAAGCTTTAAATGATTACATGTCAAAGTATTTCAAATATGGTCAAAAAGTATGATCAATATTTCTTCAAAAATCTTAGGATTGCCGAAGCAACAATAGCTATGAGACAAGTTGCACAAGAGTGAGATGGGGTTGATTAAGTTTCTTTATGGGATCATGATATGTCTTCTAAGTAGGTTGTGTAAATCCTAGTAAGGTGAAGATAGTGTTGTTGTTTCACCCCTAACAATTTTGACACTTGGATAGATACTAGAACTTCAACTTTTTCTTTTTCTTTATCTTAAAGTTTCATATACTTATCCCCAAGCACAAAAACGAGCCATTTTCTCTCCACTACTACCAACCTTCTCCTAGCCTCGATCTCCCTCTGTGTTTTTGCAAATTTTTCTGTCCAAGGAAGAAGAAAGTGGGGATCTTCTTGGAAAAAGGATCAAGGGTTTCAATTGACTTCATTTTAGGGTTGAAAAAGCTTCCTTCTAGTGATCTTGACCTAAAAGAGTAAGAATTCCCTTCTTTACTCCGTTCATTTATTTTTTATCCTTTCTCCTAGCTTTATCCAGGTCAGAACCTTGTTGTTCCATGGTAGAAATTGTTCTAAATCTCTAAAACCCTACCTTTCTTGCTCCTTATGCTTAGGGTTTGTTCATTTGATGAAGAAAGGTGCTAGATGGACGAATTCATAGCTTATTTTGGATTTTCTACCCTACCTGCTCAAGATTTCTTCTGGGTGGGGTTTCATCTTCTCATTAGAGGTCAGTTTTATAACTTGCTCCATTTTTATTACTTACCATAAGCTTTATAGATCATGTTCTTGCTTGAAAATGATGATCCATGCACTAAAAAGCTATGCTTGACTTGGATTTCGATTTTTATAATGTTCCCTATTCTAATTTTAGTTATATATTAACATGTGATCATGTGTATGTTATTCCTAAAGTATAATATGACTTGAATCAGGTTGGTTTGACAACCTATAGTGCTAAGCACCTATCAACCAATGGTCAATTTTAGGGTTTTAAGCTGATTTCTTCTATAAACCCAAGACCCGATGATGGTACCATTGAAACAACCCTATGGTGTTGTCATCATGACAACTGATGGTTATGATCAAAGGTGTCATATGATGGTGGAAACCTATGGTCACCCCCTTAGGTCAGGTTTTGGATCAATTAGAAGTTTAATGATCAACCATTAAGTACCCTACTGATGTTATCAATCAATGTTGACATTAGCTTAATATTTGATGTTGATTAATGAATATAGTGTTGATCTAACAACCTATGGTGACTTAATGGTCACTAAGGATGGTGGATCAGGTCTCTACAACCTATGGTGAGTTAAGCATTGTAGTTGTAGCATCAATTAAGCCTTAAACCAATGGCTTCTTGGGTCACTTGATTCAATGATCAGACATATACTGTAATTGATGTTTTTAAAATATGAACTTGACCCAATGGTCAAGATCTACTATATATTCTTCCAATAAAGTGGAATGATGGCTAATGTAATATGTTGGTCCTAATAATGTGATTTCTATGGTTTCCTTTATATGATCAACTTAAGGAGCTTAATTGTTGACAATGGATGGCTTGTTTTAAATGAACAGTCGATTGTGGGTTTTACCCTACTCTCAATGGAAATTTTTGTGTTATTAATCAAGGGATGTCTAGGGTTAGACTATGACTCTTTATAGAGCACAAATCAAGAACTTCATAGGTGGTTTATCCAAGGTGTTTACTTATGTAAATAATCAATGGTCTTACCTTTTTAACATCTAATGGTTCTGGGTGACATTGTGGTATCGTGATATGGGTTGAATGATGATGGAACAAATGGAGGGTTACCCTTAATAAGGTAGTCTTACCTATTCACTCATATGAATAGGAGGTATAATAACCATATTGTGTTGATATGTAACCCTAACGAGGTATAGCTTGTTATACCTAGCTTAAATATAACTAAATGATGGCAATTGGGTAAGAATAGTCCTTGAATAATTAATACAATCATGGAGTACTCTATTATTGTTGTTGAAGCCCTAGTATGCTATAACCTGATGGTTACACCTTGATTTATGTTTCGGTTCATACTTGAGAATAGTATGGAATGTGATGGTGATGCTTCACCTTATGAATCCATGATCCAATGGGAATGTCGTGAGTTAGGGTTTGGGTATGAGTGTTGATTAGTAACATTGATATAATTTATCATGTTGAACCTAACTCTAATGCAATTAGATAAAGATGTGTATGCATGTTTAACACTATTATATGATGGAATGATGGTGGAATATCCTCCTTAACATGATCATAACCTTAATGTGTTAATTGGTGGTTATCATAGCCATGTGGTTGATACTTTCTTAAGCTGAACATGTGCATTTTGAATATGATGAGTGTTAATCATATAAAGATTCCTTTCATGTTGACGTAATAAAGGAATGTTCTTAATATTAATATAGCCTTGATATGATTTTTTATGAATATCTCCTAGCTTGTTAATGCAAGATTTTGTTGATTTGGTGTATTATATGTAAGTGATGTTGTTGAGCCTTGTTATAATGTGTGGAAAGATAATGATGATCTTGCAGGGAATTGTGTGATGGTCGTAATGACCTTTGGGCATGGTTGAGCCCTAAATGAGGTGTAATCCTCTTATGTTGATACCCAATGTTATTGTGAAAAGGATTTATATCTTGTGATAATATGATGAATAGTGTAGTCTCATGAATGGCAAGTGAATAGTACCATGTGATGATGAGATGAGAAATTATGTTTCATACATTTTATATATTTTCAAGTTTTGATATTTATATGGTTGCTAGAAGTGAATTAGGGTTTTTATGTCTACTTATTTGATGCATCCTTAATTCACCCAATTGGCATAACTAATCAAGTGCAACTCTAATCATGTTTTGCCCTCTGCCCTAGAACCATCTTTAGTGTCAGAACTTGCTAGATGGTGAAACGAGTATTCCTAAGGGAAAATCGGAGCACATACTGTTGAGTATGTGGGTGTGGCACGTTGAGGATATATCCTTGTCGTCCACAATGCAGATTGTGGAGGTTGGCTATGGTCATGCCTCATACATATGATGTGATTGAGAACGGATGTGGTCGTGTCTCAGTGATTATAACATGATGTGATTAGAGGACAATTGCAGTTGTACCTCAATGATTGGGTTTGAATACCCTAGTTTCTAGTTCCATGACCTGTACCAAGGTCGGACTAATGGTTATCATCTTGACTATATGTCACTATGGTTACAGATTTGACTAATATGTCACTACCTTTTTACTCGTACTAACCGAGGGGAAGAGATCTTAGGATATCGGCACTCCTAGATCTTGTACGGAACCAAATAGCCATTCATAGGTGTCAATTGGACTTTGAATGGTACGATTCAAATTCCCTAGGGCGTAATAAAAGATGTTATACAACTGTGTAGGATATTTGTTTAGGATTATACACAATGTTTCACATTGGATGATAACACTTATTTGTTCTCTTTACATAAAGATGATGCTTAGTGCAATTAAGAGATGATAGATATACTTATGTTGTGAATATGCTTAAGATTGTAAATGCGTACATACAGTAGCCATGATTATGTTGATAACTATACTTCTACTTCTAATTATAATCTTGATTCTAGCTATCTCATGTTGTTAGTTATAGCATGCTAGCCTGCATTTGTAACTAGAGATGCATATACTTCTAATCATGCTTATCTAGTAATTGTGCTTATGCTGTTAGCTCTTTTAATGATGTTGATATGTTCAACCTATTAGACATGCTAATATTGTTAGCTATGATTAGGTGGCTTGACTTATTCATAATGATAAAGATTCTATGTTACTTGACTTGCTCATGATGATAGATATGCATAGCTACTGAATTTCTTATATTGGCAACAAGATAAAGGATGATAGTCTGGATAATGATGATAGTTATTATCTACTCCTTTATGTATTTAGTTAATCATTAGTGTTGTTGAGCTTATTTGTTATATCTGATTAAACTGCTTAACTGTTTAATTACTTAAAAATGCGGTAATCAATAATCATTGTTGGAGGTTATATCTCTTGTTGGGACATGGATCTCACCCTTGTGGTTCGCTATATTTTTTTAGGTAATCTTAAGTGACGAAAACAAACATTTGGTAGCAAAGAGGAGCTATAGTAATGAATCTATGAGAAAGTTTATTAGATGTCTAGTGTGTCCTTGAGTCGTCCCTGTACTCTCAGGGACAGGTAGGAAAAGTTTGTATATGGTGTTTCAAACAAATTGAACTTTTGTTCGCATGTTAATGCTTGTTTGTGTGGCATATAGGAATATTGTTCTCATGTGTATATATGTTGTGGCTAAGGAAATATAACATTTGTATCAAATTCTTGGCCTAGTATGGATAAAAGAAAGATGTTGGGGTCTTATGCAAATGTTTCTGAGCAAGTGCTGACGCTGAAATTGGTTTTAATTAACCCATATTTTTGGGTATGTTATTAATTAATGATTGATTGTGTTTTATGTTTTGAGTAATCTCATTTAGTGTAACGGGTTCTCACACTAGGCATCCCCAACTATAAACAGGACCCCTTGGGCTTCATCGCATGGTTAGCGAAGCACTATGAAGGTCCCTATTCTATAGTTGAGTGCATCCTATAGGTTTCTCTCTCTCTAAGCTTAATCACTTTCTACATCCATTAGAGTGAGTAGGAGATTTGTAAGAGTGTTATTCCTACTTGCATATCTTGTGAGGCTCAAAATTCCACCACCTCCCAATCTCTCTTTCAACCTTAAAGATGAATGTTCTCTCTCTTGGATAAGAGAGGTGAAGAAGAATAAGTGAAGGACTCCCTTGGTGATGAAGTTCAAGGTTGAAGACTTGGAGCAAGAGTGGGTAAGCCCTTGGTGAAGGAATAAGACTGCTTGCTCAAGTGGGTAAGTCCTTAGTGAAAGCTTCTCCTTAGATAATGTGAAGTCAAAGGCTGAAGATCCAAGAAGAGTGGGACATTCATTCAAGATCAAAGATTTGTGCAAGAGTGGGTAAGTCCTTGTGAAGGCATAAGACTCCTTGCAAAGTGGGTAAGTCCTTGGGTAGGTTGAAAACTCTTGACTTGGATAGGTAAGTCCTTTGGATGGTCATGTATTGTATGTCTTATGATGAATATAAAAGTGCAATGGTTAAGAAATCCTAGAGGTTGACCTCTCTAGGTAGTGGACTGACATACTTCTAGTTTGAATTATGGAACCACTCTACATAGATTTTCAATTGGTGCATGTTTAATCTCTCTCATCCTTGCTATGTATGTTTTAATTGTACACAAATATCCATATTAGAAACCTTATCTTATGATATATCTTGAATGTCTAATGAATTGTGTTTGATGTATTCATCTCTATTCACCTTCCCCTCTAGAGCACACAATCACCCATCCTAGGATCCAAAAATTGGTATTAGGGAAAATATTCTCCAAGAATACTTCCACAAGTAGGAGAAGATGGGTGATTACCAAGGTGGAAGATACCTCATCAACATTCCAATATTTGATGGGAGTACTTCCTCTATTGCAAAAGAAGGATACAATTCTACATCCAAGGATCAAGTCTTGATCTATGGAAAATGGTTGATGGACCATACAAGATACTACAGACAAAGATTAAAAGAATGAAATGAAGCTACCTTGAAGAAATAAACCTTGAATGCAAAGTCCATCAACATTCTATATGCCTCCACGAACCCCACCGAGTTCACTAGATTTCTTCTTGTGAAATGGCGTATAAGGTATGGAAACAACAATGCATCACTTATGAGGGTACTCAACAAGTGTAGGAAAGTAAAGTCCACATGCTCAAGGGTCTTCCTAAAAACTTTAAGATGGGAAAGAAGGAGACGATAGTTGAGATGTACTCAAGGCTCAACATCATTGTGAATGGTCTTGGTGTTCTATGTAATCCTATGAGTAGAGGAGAGATCAACTCAAGATCCTTAGAACTCTCCCCAAGATATGGGAACCCAAGGTGACTTCTAGTGAAGAAGTAAAGTCTTTTGGTGATATTCCTATTGAAGAACTAATTGAAAAGCTACAATCCCATGACTTCAAACTTGACATGAAAGATGAAGAATAAATACATGAGGAGAAAAAGTTTAAGAGAATGAAGAAGGCTGAAATCAAATATCAAATTGAGGCTATTGTTGGTCAAGATTCTCCATCCTCTCAAGTTGAAGAAGATGTCATGTATTCTAAGGGTAGACTCTACAAAGGTAAGCCTTCCTCCTCCATCTGGTGCCTCAAGTGTGGAAAGAAAGGTCACTTCAAGATATATTGTCTACAAGACAAAAAGACCCATCATCACAAGATAAGAGAAGAGAAGTACAAGGAGAAATGGCACAAAAGCTCAAGTGACTCCACCAATTCAAGTGAAGTATCAAGTGGAGGATCTATCTCAAGTTCTAGTGATGAAGGAGAATTCCATTTTGCTCTCATGGCTTCAACAAGTGAAGAATCAAATGAGGTAAATTTAAACTCTTTAGACAAAGAATATTTGAATATTGTTATTCATGCAACTCGAGCCTCTCTTAAGTCTTCCAAAAAAAAGCTTATCAAAATTTTTGATAATTTGGATGTAGAAATAGATGATCTCGAACATGCTAATACTTGCTTGCTTGCTTGATCATTAAAATGCTTTTCTTGGTCAAGTAGATGCTTTTAAACTTAAGAATTCTAGCTTGCTTGATAAGATCAAATTTCTTGAAGCTCAACCTCTCATGCATAGTTCTAATGAAGAGCATAGTAATATTGTTAATTATCTCATTCTTGGTATAAATGTTCTTAAATTTGAAAACAAGAACAAAGATTTGGCTTTGCAAGGCTTAGAATATGAAAATAGGATCTACCACTCTAAGTTTGCTATGTTTGAAAATGAAAATGCTTCCTTGCTTGCTGAAATGTATGTGCTTGAATCTTGTTCTGGTTCTACTAATAGAGAGAATAATATTATTTATCTTCATATTGATAGAGATTCTTATATGACTAATGCTCTTTTCTTAGAATTTGATCTTTTGCATGCTAGAGATAGTATTAGTCAATTGTCTTCTACTATTACTTTTCTTATTCATGAAAATCACAGTTTGAGATCTTCTTTACAAAGAGTCTTAGTTGGTAAAAAGTATCTTAATGATATCCTACACCATACTACTAAATAAATTGGTAGAAATGGTTTAGGGTATGATGGTAGTCAAAGGAACAAAATCGTAAGGGTTTGCGTGGTGCTCTGCTAGGGTTTATGCGAGGGGGCGCTAATGGAGGCCGTGGAGGCCGGGGAGGAAGGGAAAGGTTCGGTGGGTCTAGACCGCCGGATGACGCGGACGAGGCAGATGGATTGGTCTATGTGAGCATGGAAGGGCTGGAAGGAGGAGAGGATGAGGGATCATCAACTAAAGACACGAATAGGGCGGCGGAACCGCCGGTTGTGTTATCTGATAACCCGAGAGAAGCGTCGAAGGATGCGGGTGCTGGTGAGGAAGTCGCACCGGAGACGTTGGTCCTCTCGGACAACACGCTCTTTGTGGCGGAGAAGATGAATCGAAGGTTGGCACAACAAGAAATTCTCAAGAAGCTAGGTATAACGTTGAACTACAAGAGCAAAGAAGACGATGGAAGCAGGGGCGGAAACCAAACGCTGGGAGGGAAGGAAAGAGCCCCCCCACCGGCGGGGCAAGAGGAGTTTCCAGTTTTGCATGCAGGAAAGGCCGGAAACACAACGGCGGCGGGACAGGAGCCACGCATAGCAGTGTCGTATCGCGAGGTTGTGGGTGGCGGTGCAGAAGTACGTAGACTTCCGTTTCTGGGATTCGACAATCCAAACATCGCACTGAATAAAGAGGATATTACCACAAGTATTGTGGACGGGACTCCGAAGTTTGTGATCGCTGAGAACAGGTTCGAGGATATGGTTAAACCCTGGATGTTCGCGGTTGTCGTAAAAGTCATCGCGCGCAACATCGGTTTTCTTACACTCCAAGATCGGATCCGGGCTATGTGGAAACCTGCAGGAGCTTTCAGACTTATAGATCTGGAGGACAACTATTTCATTGTACAACTCACCAGGGAAGACGACTACCTTACGGCCTTGACCGGGGGTCCCTAGCCGGTGATGGGATCATACCTAAGTGTGCAACCCTGGGACAGCACTTTCTCCCCGTCGGAGGCGAATCCCAAATTCATGGTGGTATGGATTCGTATACCACGGCTACCGATCTATCTGTATCACTCAAAGTTCTTGACAGAAGTAGGAGATGTGATCGGAACCACGATCAGGGTCGACACCAACACCGACCAGAAGAAGCGAGGCAAGTTCGCGCGTATAGCGGTGAAACTAGACACCAGCAGGCCGCTGGTCCCAGAAATCATCATCCAAGGAGTAACGTACAGGGTGGAGTACGAGAATTTGACAAGTATTTGCATGTTCTGCGGTAAAATTGGCCATACGGATGAGAGCTGTATGGAGAAGAAGCGAGCCATTGAAGCACAGGTGAAGGCGGGCAAACAAAAGGAGGGAGAGGAGTTCAGGCCGAATCCAATGGGAAACTTCACGGAGTACCTCCATGCCAAGGCGTTCGTCAGGAGGCCAAGGAAGGACGAACAACCGAATAGGAAAGGAGGATTACAAACGCACAATAAATTTGGTAACTTGGATACTACGGAGGAAGCTGATGAGGAAGCGCCACAGATGGAAACGGAAGGTCCTAAGCAGGGATACGAGTGGAGGCAATGGAAGGCAGCGAATAAGAAGAAGCGTCCGGTGGACGAGCAGAGACCCACGAAGCCGGCAACATGGCGTGCCAAAGAAGGAACGACGATCCAAAAGGAGAAGTCGCAAAACCACCAGGTGGTGACGATTGAAGGGGAGGACACTGTGATTATACCGGGGGACGACGAGGAAGGGCAAGGAAGCCTGAGCTTCAAGATGGGAGCGATCCTAAACCAGAAAACATCTGATCGTTATTACAGTCCGACCAAGACCCTGCGATTTGGTGCGTCTACCGGAGTACATCTCCGGAATCGGAAGATTATGAACTCAAAAGATCTAACGAAGAATGGTACGAGGAAGAAGACTCGTCGCAGTGGACCGGAGGAGGAGTGTACACCGGGCAGTGAAGACCCGAGACAATCAGAAATGATAACCCAATGATCCTAGCTGCTTGGAATGTACAGGGTATCTGTGGACAAGATACCCAAAACACTATAAAAGATCTCTCACAGCTATACAAAATCGACATGCTTGCGGTGTTAGAGACGAGAACCAGTGGATGTAAGGCGGACAAGATTGTCAGAATGCTGGGGTTTGAAATGTCCTACCGTGTGGAAGCTAAGGGGTTCTCCGGGGGTATATGGGTGTTGTGGAGGAGACGTGTGGGGGAAGTTGAGATCTTAGCGAGCCACAAGCAATTTGTACATTGCCAGGTGAACAAGCAGTACAGGGTGACCTTCGTCTACGCGAGTACGAAGCAATCGGGGAGAAGAATGCTTTGGGACCATCTCCATACCATGGCGACGACGTCGAGCTCACCTTGGGTGGTGTTGGGCGATTTCAACACAGTGTTGTGTGCGGATGAGAAGGTGGGAGGGGAACCGGTCGTGTTAAGTAGCTGTATGGAGTTTGCTGAGGGGCTCCGTAACGCTGAGCTTGAAGATTTGGGCGCGTCCGGGCCAAAGATGACGTTCAGGCGCGGTTGGCTTTCCGAAAGGCTGGATAGGGCGGTAGCAAACCAAGCTTGGCTTGAAGCATACCCGACAACGGCAGTGACAAATCTACCCCGCGTAAACTCAGACCACGCACCAGTTCTAATCTCGACCATGTCAAGAACGCAATCGAGAGGCCGGCGACCGACGACAAGTATTACATGGAATGATAGGCCTTCGTTCCCAACTTTCTTACAACAAAATTGGAACAGCTCGCTACCTTTCCACAAGGCGATCACGAACCTGATGGAGAGGTCGGTGCTATGGGATCAGGAGGAAAGACGGAAGACAGGAGTGCGGAAGCACAAACTTTTATCGGAGATTGGGAGATTGCAGGCTAACTCCAACTTTGGGTCGTCTGCGCAGCTTGATAGCAGGTTGGGGGAACTGCAGCTAGAATACAACGAGATGATCCACTCGGAGGCGGAGGAATGGAGACAAAGGGCGAGATGTGACTGGATGAAGAAAGGGGATGCTAATACTAAATTTTTCCAAGCTTTGGTTAAAGCAAAACGGCAACGGAACCTGATTACTAAGATTAAGAGCGAGCAAGGAGTTTGGGTGGAAGGTGCAGCGTTGCAGGAGGTTGTCCGGGGGTACTTTGAAGACTTGTTCACGAGGAGAAGAAGAAGAAGAGGAGTCAGTTCGGTGGTTGAGGAGTACGGAGGAAGCTTTCCAAAATTGACGCAGCAGGAAATGTATATGATGGGGCGGAGTCCTACCAAGGAGGAAGCGAAGGAAGTGTTGATGAAGATGAACCCGATCAAGGCTCCGGGGCCAGACGGTGTAGACGCTGGATTTTTACAAAAAAACTGGGATCACTTAGGTGACTCAGTTACACTAATGCTATCTAAATGTTTTGCAGGTGACCCAATTGCAGCTGAATTGGCAAACTCAACGTTAATTTTGATCCCGAAAACTAAGACGCCGGAGAGCTGCAATCATCTCCGCCCGATTGCACTCAATAACGTCGGGCTGAAGCTCCTCTCAAAAATCATAGTGGAAAGAATAAAGCCGTTTCTGTCGGAGTGGATTGCGCCTGCGCAGAGTAGCTTTGTACCAGGTAGACGCATCACGGACAATATCATCCTAGTTCAAGAGCTGATTCACTCAATGAAAATGAGATTGGGTAAGAATGCATCGCTGGCGATGAAGGTGGACCTCTCGAAAGCATTCGATAGGATGGAATGGGATTTCATCCAGGATACTTTGAGGAGGACGGCGATACCACAACACCTACAGAAGGTCATTATGAACATCATCACGGCAGGGGAAATTTCAATTGCCTGGAACGGAACGAACTTAGCACCGATTAAAGCGACACGAGGAGTACGACAAGGAGACCCGCTATCCCCTTACATTTTCATTTTGTGCCTAGACAGACTAAGCCAAGATATCTCTAGGGAGGAAGACAATGGTGATTGGGTGCCGATTCGAGCGACAAGGAATGGGATTGGAATCTCGCACGTATTCGTCGCGGACAATTTAATTCTGTTCGGAGAAGCTACTGTGAAACAAGCGAAGACGATGATGACGGTAATGAAGAGATTCGAGAAAGCGTCGGGACAGATCCTAGCAAGGGAGAAGTCGGCGATCTTCTTTTCCAAAAACACAAACCATCGAACAAGGAAGGCAATCATGCGAGTTACAGGAATAAGACAGACGGAAGATTTGGGGAAGCACCTCGGCGTACCGATCATACATGGACGAACAGCTAAAACCATGTACCTTGACATCATCAACAAAATTGAAGCCAGGATATCATCGTGGGTGAATAACTCATTGTCGCTTTCCGGAAGAGTCACCTTGGCCAAATCAGTGCTTAACACCATCCCCATTTATACTATGCAATGTACGGCTCTTCCAGCTACAATTTGTGACAACATTGACAGAGTCGTGAGGACCTTCATTTGGAAAGGAGCAGCGGGACTGAAGGGCACCTTCTCAGTAGCTTGGGATAAAATCTGTGCTAACAAGCAAGACGGTGGACTGGATATCAAGATGGCGAAACTCCAAAACGAGGCTCTGCTACAAAAAACGAGTTGGGACTATATGTCGCAACGACATGCCTTATGGAAGATAGTAATGAAGGAAAAATACCACCATCGTATCAATCAAGGGGTTGTGGGAGCCTCACAGTTATGGAGGAGGATTAGCAAGCTCAGACCAAAACTAGATGCGGTCTCCGGTAAGATTGTGCTATCCGGGGAACACACATCTGTATGGAATGACAACTGGGTTGTGGGCGAGAAGCCAAAGCTAAAGGACCAGGCTCAAATTCCAGGGGATCTACTAGGCCTGACCGTCAGTTCCATGGTCAATTTGAATGGAGGCTGGGACGTGGATTTCATAGACCAATGGTTTGAGAAGGAATCCGCAAAGTTAATCTTGGAGATGCCCTCACCGGACCCGACAGCAGGAGCAGATGAGAGCATATACCTGAAGGACAACCGAGGACGTTTCACTGTAAAACAAGCTTACAAATCTTTACAGTTGGAGCACACTAGGAAATCGCCGGGCAGGTGGATGAGGCTATGGCAACTGAAGATACCCCAAAGAGCTAAAACGACGGTGTGGTTAACTATGCATGGTAGCCTCATGACGAATGAGACCCGAGTTAGGCGGGGCTTCACGGACAACCCTATGTGCCCAAGATGTCAAAGGATGCCCGAGTCTGCAATGCATGCCCTCATTAACTGTGAGGAGGTCCAGGAAGTTTGGCGACGAGTTCAACAATTCACAGGACTGAAGCTGTGTCAGCAGAGCACGTTGGATAGCTGGTTCCGGGCAAATTTGAGAAAAAGGAAGGAGCGGGACGATTGGAGCATTTGGATTGCTATTACTATCTGGAAATTATGGGGCTTTCGTTGTGGTATCGCATTCCAAGAGCTAAAAGTGAATGCAGAAGGTATGTTCAACAGCATTAAGTAGGAAGTCACACTCTGCAAGATGGCTTTCGCGAAGGAAACAGTAGATAGGAACAGCAGGACAGGCAAAGATCATAGGTGGATTCATCCGCCGAAGGAGCAAGTGAAGGTCAATGTAGACGCAACAGTCATGAAGAAGAGGAAGGCCATGGCCACCGGTTTCATCATAAGGGATCATGAAGGAAGGTGGCTAGGAGGAGGATGTAATAAGGGAGCTACATTGGACGTCTTGGTAGCTGAGCTGAGAGCCATTGAGCTGGGTCTGCAGGATTGTCGAGCACAGTACCAGACGATCCTACTAGAATCTGACAACAATGAGGCTGTGCAGATGCTTAATAATAGCATGCTCATTCCAGCTAAGTATAAAGCAATTTGTCTTTGCATTAATAAGCTTTGTAAGGAGTTCGATGTAGTTACGATCAAGTATGGTAGGAGAGTCTGTAATAAAGCAGCTGACACAGCTGCTAAGTGGTGTCTGAAACAGGATGTTGATTATAGGAGGTGGAGCCAGTGCCCTAGCTTCCTCACTGAGGTGGTGGGGAAGGAAGCTACACTGAGCCACAGGTCGTGTAATGATGTGTCAGGACCTGGACTGAGGGACCAGGATGAATAAGATTGTCCCCAGTTTACCCAAAAAAAAAATAAAGGTAAAGGACCTCCAATCTTCCATAGAGAATGCTCTAGTTCCAAGACTATGGGCACATGCAATTATTGTAATGAAATTGGTCGTTATTCTAATTATTTCCCTTTTAGAAAAGCACCCAAGAGCAATATAACTTGGGTTTCTAAGCTAACCCCTCAAGACCCAAAAAGTTATTGGGGACCATTTCACCTTTCTTATTGCAGGTCACTTGCTAATGGATTCAGAAAGGGATGCTTATAAGAAGCATTATGATGATGCCATTGATGCAAAGTTCTAGATGTTGTGCTCCATGAACCACGAGTTGCAGAGACAACATGAGAACATGTGTGTCATTGAGAGGATTCAGGATCTCAAGAAATGTATGAATATCAAGCACGACAAGAGAGATATGATGTCTCCAGGGCGTTGTTCAAGTGTGTCATGACAGAAGGAGATCCAGTGGGTCCTCACACGCTCAAAATGATTGGGTATGTGGAGAACCTGACAAGACTGGGATTTCCCCTGAGCCAAGAGTTGGCTACTGACATGATACTACAATCGTTGCCAGAATTCTATAGTCAGTTTGTGATGAACTACAACATGAACAACTTTGACAAGACGTTCACAAAGTTGTTGGGCATGTTGAGGATAGCCAAGGCACAGATGAAGAAGGACAGGCCTAAGTCTCTGATGATGATCAGTAGCAAGAACGGCAAGTCCAAGCGCAAGGGAAAAGGCAAGGCTAAGAAAGCATTTGATGCTAGCCAGTAGCCCAAGGCGTCTTCAACTATCAAGGCCAAGGGAGGCATGACCAAGAGAGGAAATTGCCACCATTGTCAAAAGCCAGGACATTGGAAAAGGAATTGTCCATTCTACCTGGAAGAACTAAAGAAGAAGGAGGCAACAAACGTGTCCACCTGAAGGTGTCATGAAATAAACGTGTAACATTTTTAGGTATATGATACCAAGATATAAAATGTAAAGCACTCAATAAATGGGGCAAGTGTTGCCGCCATAGATAGGAGTACTTTAGTTTATTTTCAGCCTTAAAGGCATGTAATAGAGTTATGAACTGATATTTCATATTTTTCAATGGATAGAAACACATTATTTTTGCATATTATATGACAATGATAGCAATTGATAATGTTGATGTTTCAATTTTAAAGATATGATCTTTGTGGCAATGCCTTGTTTATCTTGTGGCACTTGGTATGCATAAGATAAAATGATACCTGAAAGTTATTGATAACTCAAATTAGCATAAATCATGAGAATTCATTTCTAGTTTCCATATGATGGATAAATTTAGACTCTTTTGGTTAGAGAACCAGTAAGAGACATGAATCTCTTGGACATGATTAATCAATCTTCACTAATGGCAGTGGGAGAATGGTTATCCTATTAGGTATAATACATGTTATGTATTTACATACCTATTAGAGTTAATGCTAATACTTCAGACGGTGTTTAGAGAAATACCAATATGAATATCTTGAAGTGTTCAAGAATATCATAGATGAAGTACAAATTTGGTGAAGTGTTAATTGTTAATGAGATCAATGAATGAAATACTTAGACCAAATGTTTGAGATCCTTATGAGTAATTATGATAGTATATCATAGTAAATTCGTGATTAAGGCAGGTGATGTCTAAATCAAAAGGAGTCATACTCTAAGGAGTTAGAGGATGATTATCATATAACTAAATTCTTCTTAAATAAAGAATACCCCACACTAATAAAGGACATTAAGAATCATAAGGAGTTGTGAGTTCTTATATCCTTGACAGATGCACCTCAATTATCTATGTGATGAGTTGGTCATGTGATGAATCAACTACCTAGATGAATACGAGGAATCAGATTCTGAGTTATGGTTTATGACCATTACATCCTAAATGACTTCCATGTAAACCATAAGGTATGACCTTGATGGTAGCACCCATTGGGATGAAATCGATAAGTGCAAATGAGTCTTAAGCATTAAGACACATGGATGACATTTTGAGAAGGATGATGCTTGTTGATTGTAACTTGATGACTAAGAGATTTGGCATACAGATACTAAAACTGCATTCCTATGAGGAATAAAACAGGGATGTGTACATGACACAACCTATAAGGTTTATGAATCCATTAATGCAAATGAAGTCTATAAGTTATAATGGACTAATCAATGTGATTGATTGAGTACAAAAAACTCAGAGCTGGGATCTTCACTTTGACAATATAGTCAAAGGGTTTGACTGATATGACAAAGATAAAGAGAGATTTGTGATTTAGTGGGAGCATATTCACATTCCACATGTTGATGTGAAATGGAAATGTTATAGAATGGAAATCCAAAGTGGAAATTATCTTTTAAGGAAGATAGAGACGTTTCCTATGTGATAGGAATAGAGATCTATAGAGATAGTTCTCGAAATCCTCTTGACCTGAAATAGAGAAAGCATACATTAGTGATCTATACTGAAAGGTTCAGTATGCATAGATTTAGTGGAAGAAATTCTATCCATGTTACATGGAGTTAGTATCCCAAGGCCAAGTGTCCAATTCTTATGAAGAATGGGAACACTAAGAATAGATATGGCTCTATTATGTATGTAATCATCCCATTATCTTGCATGTATGAACATAGCAAGAATAAAATGCATTCATCATCTTGAATGTAGGACATGACAATATGATATGCTCATCCTGATAACTCGTGTGTGGGACATGACAAGAGGATGTCTGTCTAGTTCCAGTAAGGGTTACTAGAATACCATAAGAACTTGATAAGTACTTGTGAAGTACTTGTTCTTTAGAAATAAGGAAGGGCTCACTGTAAAGAGTTACACAAATGCAAGCTTCCAAAGAGGACAGAAAATTAATCCTAAAATATATATGGGATATATAAAAGTGAATGTTTGTTGAATAATGGAAACATTCCAATAAAGTTGTTTAAAAAAGGGAAATGTCGAGTATCTGTGTGTTAGAGAATAGCAGTGGATACTATATGGATCTGGAAGTTCATGAGATGAACTTATAGTTATTACGGTCATTGATGACAAGTTAGGAGTGCTTGATCATGCAATGTGGCTAAAGGTTAGCAAAGGAATACTAGATCGCCTATTACGACAACTCCATCTCATATGTGTGACGTACAATGAAGAGATGAGAGACATGCAATTAATACCAACTTTGGCAAGGTGTTTCCATAACTCACTATGTTAGCACTAGAGCATAGTAACATGTGGGACATGTTTGAAGATCACTATGAATATGATTCAAGGGTGATTGGCTCACAGTGCAAGTGGGAGTCTGTTGGTATGTATGCCCTGAGATCCAATCATGGGATGATTGGTGGGATACATTAAGATTGATTTGATAAACATTAAAGGGAAGCTTCCAATTCTTTATGTTCAGTCATATGAGATAGTGATAGAATGAATTGAATGTCAAGAGAATGACAATACTCAATGACGTATTCTTTTAGGTTGAGGACCTGAACGGTGAGATCACACAGATGCTAAGAGTTTGTACATTCTTATTATGTCCCTAGTCGGATGTCATTGTGAAAGGTAGATAGACAACAATGACACACAAGACTAGATTGTGGTGTTGGTCGATGATAAAATCTCATTAGTCATGATATGGAGATATCAAACCAAACACATAGGTACTTGTTAGAGAACAAGTGTACCGGACAGACCCACTCTCTGTGAGTTTGACACATGGAACCATGACATGGTAGTCACAGTCAGTTCTCATAGTGATGGTAGTGAGTGTGATTCTTTGACCAGAAATCACTACACTCAACACATGTCGTTGGGTACACTTTGACATCATCAAACACAAACCTGAAACATGGGTTGTTATAAAGGTGATGATTGGGTGACTTTGACACATGGGGCTTTTGAGGGGTGAGTGATAGATATGGGATTTGTCCCTCCTGAGGGAGCATGATATCCATGGCCACTTGAAGAGTAGGATTGAGATAGATGTGCATGCATGTGTGAATTAGTATTTGATATTGATGTCATACATATCTCCTCCAATCTACTATGATACTAAGAAAGTGAACGAACGTTGAAAGGATGATTTTTCTGTGCCTTGAGTTCATTCGGGATATCAGTGACAAAGGAATTATACATTCGTTGTAACACCGTTCGCGGATTGTAGGATTGAAAGTTTTTCTCCAACTTTCCTTTTCACTTGGGTAGCACTGATGTGCGACTAGCATCACTCTTTTCTTGTGAAGTCATAAGTGTTATGGACTTTCACTACCAACGTAAAATGGACATGCAGGGTCACACACATAGGATTTAACCTGGAAGAGGAGTTCTTCCACAAATGATGTTTAGATTGATTACTAAAGGAGTTTAGTAGTTCAATTAAACACTCAATCAATTGATAGCTCAATATCATAGTGTTTAAGGTGTTGGACTGATTGATTTGAGTATCAGATTGATTGAAACTGTGATTGACTGATTTGCACAAAGTCTCCTGCCCCAACCGATTGGCTCATGTGACGAACCGATCGGCTCAGTTTGGTGAACCGATCGGCTCAACTGGTGAGACGATCAACTCATGTGCAATGAGACGATTGGCTCAATTGTTGAACTGCTTGGCTCATGTGACCAACCGAGATCGTTTAGAAAGTCAGAAGACTCTTTTGCAAATACAATTTGTTTCACTTGTACAAATTTGATTTGGACAAAGATTAATATTTGATTAATCAGAAACAAATTTGAAAGCCAATTTGAGTTGGATCAGGACAATGAACCGATTGGTTCAGAGCTCCAGTCGATCGGCTCAGAGCCCTAGATGATCAGCTAAGGTCCTCAACGATCAGCTCTAGACCTAAAATGATCGTTTCAGGGTGTGAAACGATCGGTTCAGCTGGCACAAGTTGGTTGTTTTGTGGAAAAGCTCGAACCCTTCTACTCCTGCTTTAATCCCACATTTCCCAGGGTAGAGAACCCTATCCCATGACCCTCCTATATATATAGGGGTAGTGGTGGCTTCTCAGGAACACAACAAATCAGAACACCAGTTGCTTTGCAAAGTTGTCATTCTCTCTGGTTTTGGCAACCGAGAGAGAGCTCAAGCAAGTGCTACCTGATAAGGGAGGCACAACAAGGGAAAGACAACTGAAGAAAAGCAACTGGTTGCAGGAGAGTGTGTTGGTGACTAGTACGTTGACAGGAGGGTGCGACTCCTTCTGATTCCTTGTGGGACAAGGAGATCAGATTTCTAGTGGTCCGTGTGGACTACTTCAGAGGTGGGAGACTTCTGCCGCTCGGAGGACAGTTGTCAATCCCGACAGTCCTGGTGAGACCAGGAGCTGCACAGACACCGTCCAAGATCGGAGGTGAAGACCACACAAGCCACGAGGTATCGTCATCGAGCAAGCCTCAGGACAAGGTATGACTCTACAAACCATCCTTCCTATTGTATAGATGTTGACACATTTCCTTTGTTTTGGGTTTGGGAGGAGAAAAATTTTGTTTTTGTTGCCTTCTCTGCCTCCCCTAAAACCCAACATGTTCCCTTTTCTGTTTTAGATTATAGTAATGAAAGTTTTAGAGATTTCTTATTGGGTTGTTTAGAATCTAGGAAGCCTCTTCATTTGGAAAATGGGATGATATAACTCTCCCCCAGAGTGAGGGTATTTTGGGTATCAAACAAAGTATGCCCAAAGGTTTCCTAATTTAACATTTGGGACATTTCCATTATAGAAGACTCCCTATGGGTTAAATGGTTCAATGAGAAATATTTGAAGAAGGTTTCCTTCTTCTCTACTGAGGAGTTTAAATAAAAATTGGCTAAACAAGATACTCTTCAAATTAGGAATGACTTAATTAATTTGATAGGTTATCGTATTTGATATGTAACTACTATAAAAATGTGGATGGACCCCTGGATCAAAAGAAAATTTCTATCTGACTATCTTGGAAAGATATTTTTATCAAAATTGGTACCTTTATGACTGTAATTTGGATGTTAATATAAGTAGAGAAAATTTTAATTTCCCAAACATGTGGAGTTGTAGATCCCAAGGAGATTTTTTAGACTCTCTCATACCCATTTTATGCTTGTGATTATGTGATTTTTGTAGGCACGAGTAATACTAAACGTACATAGGTTTGGGATGGAATTAGATACAAAAAACCTGATATACCTATTTTCAAGTGGATATTGAGTGGAAATATTCCTAAGAGCTTCCTTCTTCACGTTTGTAAATATGGTCACAATAAATTTCTTGCTTTAGAGTATGTAAGAAGAAGAGGATTTCACTTGGACTCTATTTGATTTTTGTGCAGCAAAGCTTAAAAATGTAGATCTCATATTTTGTTTGAGTGTGATTTTTCAAAGAGTATCTTGTCTATTGCAAATTTTATGGATTCTTGTTATTTAATTCCCTCTGATTAGAAAAATGTTGTTTCTTTTACTAGAAAGAAACATAACTCCATATATGCCCTTGTTTTCTATGATTGTTTGCAAAAAATAAACAAAAGAGTACATCAGCATGGTTATAGTGATCCCCATAATGTTCGAGAAAGGATTATTGATGATCTAAAAGCTTTCTTCTCTTAGGTTTTGTTTTATTAATTTAGTCTCCTTTAGACTAGTTTCTATAGAGGTTCTTAGCAGGGTGTACCCATATGAAGAGTCATGGATTCTTGTTTAAAAATTGCCTTGTTTTAACTATGTGATCCTAAGCAATTCAATTTGTAAGGTTTTCATTTTGTTTTCATATTTCTTTTTTTGAATATGCCTTTCTCGAGATTACCTGGTTGTCTACTGATAGATAGCCTTCTTTTGTTCTACAGAGATTCTTATTTACTCAATTTATACTGTTGTTTCATGTCCAGTAAGATTCTCTATTTGTTGATGCTTCTAGCTAACATGTCTTAGTTGTTAAGTCTTGAGTATACCTGAGGTCATGTTGAGATTATGATTTCTATTGTTGTCTGCTTCTTTCTCAATATTAAGGGAAGAGGTCACTAGTGTCACTTCTATGAGGATCTATAAATATACATAATTATTTTGTTTTTTTTATTATCAAGAGAACTGCCCCCATAGACATGCCACTTTGTGACCCCCCTAGACAGCATAAAACTCTCATGCCCTGGGCATTCCACACACCCGAGAACTGCTTAAAGCACACAGTTGGTCGGCTTTCACGACATTTGCCATTTCATAGGTAGTCGCTAGTTTTTGAACCCAAGTCCCTTCATGAGGGGACACCATGCCAAACCACCAGAACCACTCCTCCCCAACTACATCATTCTTTTGGCTTGATTAGACATTGTATAGTTTTATTTCTGATCTTATATCTTCTCCCCATATTATGTACATTTTGCTTTCTTTGTGCTCTCCTTTATAAAAAAATATAGAAAAATAAAGCGAGTTTGGATGAACCCAAACAAAATCAAACATCCATCATAAATGAGACTTCATATCATATCTAACCAATCCTCTCATCCATCCTATCAGTTACTAGATCATACAAATAGGGATGATAACCATAGTATACCCAGAAGGGCACAACTTTATGCTCCCAATGTGTATCTATATTAGTCCTTCATGTGCTAGTAAACTCATATCATTTCCAAGCACCTCACCCAAGATAGGGACCAAGTCAAAGTGGAACCTTAAAATAGTGTTAGATCTATGCACTCTAGATGTGGTGAATTGAGATATATACACTTATTATGTCATAACAAGAGTTACACCAAGAGATATTCCTTTTTAGTTCGATGATAATTAGCTTCATGTTACTAGGACTAAGATCCAAGAACCACACGAGGGTCTTATGTATACCTAGCTAGGGCCTCCTTCCCTATAATTTCCTTAGACACCAAAGATCTTCAATCAACAATTGTAGAGAAAAAAATAGTACACAAGTTGAGTAGTACCAAAGTGTGCAGAGGAATGTTGCAAACTAGTCATATGTGAATAAGAGTGATTAGTATTAGTAACAACATGAGAATTAAAGGTGTGAAGTGAGATGTTGTATGAATTAATTATATGCACAGGTGGCATAACTAGTGGAGGTGAAGTATGGTTGGTAGGATCCATAGTATGTGGGGTGGGTGGAGGGACATGAAAGGTTCCTATGATGCATGAGGTGGAAGATGTCTTCATGGAGGTGGATGGTGTCTTGGTGAGATATTAAATAACTTGTCAAAAGTAAACATTTTGAAGCATTATAACACATGAATTTTTCATTGGATACATAGAGAGACACACAACTAGGGGAGGAATGTGCACTGGTGGATGGGATGAGATGGTTGGGTGGGTGAAGGTGTATAAGTATAAGGACCCTGACCTGTGTTTAGGGTTTACCCTGTTTGTTTTGCTTAATCTTGGTGGTTTGATGCTTGCTAATCATCTTTAGTGGTGATTAGGGTTTTGTTGTACTTTGTTGAGAGTTCGAGGGGCTACTTGCAAATAACCCAAGTTTAGGGTTTTGTGTGCAAGATTTGCCATCTTGTGAGATGTTTTCCCCTCTTTTCTTCCTCTAGGGCTGAGAGAAAGGCTTGGGCTTGTTGTTTGAGTTCTTTGGGCCTGAGTTGAGCTTGTTTGGGCCTTGAGATGTGTTGTTTGGGCTTGTTTGAGCTTTGTGTCGGCCTTGGCTTGCCTTGTGTCGCCCAAGGTAAGTTTGTGTCGACCTAGGGGTTGTGTGTGTCTTCCAAGAGAGCTTTGTGTCATCCAACACCTTGGTGTGTCGCCTAGTAGCTTGTTTGTGTCTCCCAACAGAAGTTCTTGCTTGTGTCGCCCATGTGGCTTGACCTTGGTTGGTGACACTTGGTGTCTAGCTTGGACAAGTGTCTCTTGGCTTGCTAATGGGTTAGCTTCAACCCTAGGACAAGTGTCCCTTGGGTGGATGACACTTAGCATGGTTAAACCTTGGTTTCTCCTCCTTTCTCATCTATATAGGTGGTCCCTTCCTTAACTTGAAGTCCCTTTAGTTCCTCTCCTTCTTTTGCACGACACACCCTCTCTTTCCCTTGCTTGGTGGCCGACACACCCTTGTGTGAGCAGCTTGGAGGTCGACACACCCTTGGAAGGAGAAGGTGGTGGCCAATACACATCCTTGGAGGAGCCTTGGTGGTCGAGATACCCCTGGAGCTTGAAGTGCATCTTCTTCCTTGGAGCTTAAGGCGGGTTGCATGACTTCTAACCCTAATTCCTTTACCTCTAGAAATAGCCTTGTTATATGTTAGTAGTTAACTTAGTAGCTTAGCTTGTTTCATGCTTGAGTTTCCTTTGGTGGCCGATATACCCTTAGGGTTTAGGGTTTCTAGTGTACCTAGTGATCTAGGGTTTGTGTTGCTTTGAGTTGGAGGTAGAAGATGACATGCCCTTGTGATGGGCGATACCCTCCTTGGTTTTTGGTGTGTTGGGCGACACCCATGTTCTTGTGGTGGACGACATAAGTGGTGTCCCTTGTGCTGGCCGATATGGTGACCATGTTGGGTGACATGGTCCTTGTGTTTGGTTTACTCTTGTTCTTGAGTTGAACGATAGGATGAGAGCTCTTGTGTTGGGTGATATCCTTGCCCTTGTGTGGGCGATAGGTCAAGTTAGTGAGGTGTTGGCCGGAATGGGTTGAGTTGAACGACAGGACCATGCTTGGCTTGCTTCCTTATGTTGACCGATAGGCAAGTATCGTGAGTTGCCCGATAAGGGTGGTTGTGTATCGGGCGATACCCCTTGTTGTGTCGGTCGACATGGTGAGCATGATGGGCGATATGGACCTTCTTATGTTGAGAGACATCCCCTTCTTTACAGTGGGCGATAGACCTAAGTTCTCGTGGATGGTTGGTGCTGGACGATAGTCATGCATGGTGTGCTGGCCGATATCCATGTTGGCCGATATCCATGTTGGCCGATATCCATGGTGGCCGATGGCCAAGATGGGAGATAACCTAGGTTGGTTGTGTGTGTCGGCCGATAGGCCCTGATGGGTTTTAATAAGGGTGGTGATGAGTTATAGTGAGGGTCATGTGTTCTTATAGTGGCAGTCTTATGTACTATGGAAGTGCATGCTCATGTTCAAACGATAATGATGCCTTGCAAACAATAATAATGTTAATGATAATAACGATGATGATTATGGTAGTTACCTAATGATAATGATAGTAATGATGTTGATCATAATGATGATGGCAATAATGACATAGTCATGATGATCATATGTGGATAACAAAGATGTTAGTTGTGTTAATGCCTTGCTAGTAAGAGAAAGTAATAATAATGGTAATGATTGGAATAACGTGACTAAGTGGCAATTACATTAATAGTTTTCTTAATAGTATAGCAATGAAGATAATAGTAGATGATGATGATTATAATAGTAATAATGGTATCAAAAGTAGTCATGACATGATATTGATATGAGTCATGTGCTTACTTAATGACAATGGTTAAATAGTAGTGCATTAATGGGTGCTTAATGATAAAGGCAATAACAATGATAGTGGATGGTAATAATGATTATTTTAGTGCTGCTTTGTATTCCAGCATACTCTCCATATGGAATAAATACCTTGATTGTTGTATAATCCTGAGATAAGAGTAAGCATGATTATGGTACAATATGCTTAACAAACTTGATCATCAAATAGTGTAGTATTGATAAATAGATTATCTTGAATAATAACTCATGATAGTGAGCATATCCCTTATGTTGAATCTATGGTTATTGTGTATCCTAACCATGCAGGTGATGTGTAGCCATGAAAGGGCTATGAGACACATGTGATGAGTAACGTTACCTTGACATTTGTTCTATGAGATTATATATGTAATGTGTTGATGATGATGTGAGCCTTGGAAGGCAGTGATAGTACATGATGAAGGATTGATATCCTATGGTGTGTAATGATCCTTGATATGGATCTGGTTGGTTGGCAAGAGGCCAAGTGGTAACATGTGATGCTGGATCAGGTTGATGAGGTCTCAATAATAATATAATGTTCTTTATTTTCTGTTATATCTTGCATGATTATAACTTTGTTGAATCCTGCAATCCATCTAAAAGACACTAATTAATTATAGTGGAATTACATCATGTAGTTTGCCCTGGACATAGATCCATCATCGTCAAGCCTTGGTGATGGTGAAACAGGTTCTCCTACGGGTTAACCTGGAAGCGCATATTGTTGAATATGTGTAGGTTGCTCCTAGCCTGAAAATGAGGAGGTGAGAGTGTAACTTCGATTACAGACTCAGATATGTATACAGAGCATGGTGAACAGGCCCATGACTCAGGATATGTGATGTAAGGAGCATGAATGCGTTCATGGCTCAGAGCACGGTGAACTGACCCGTGGCTCACTTTTACTAGCGCCGAGACATGTACCAAGGCGGGCTAGAGTGAGGGTAGCCTATGAAGCTATCCCTGTGGCTTAGACCACTTCATCATGTGACTACGGTCATGCTTGTGTTGTACTCATGTACTGACCACGAGGTGGGAGGTCGTGGAGTCCGACTCTTCCATTTGACCTTGTATGGCACTGGATTCAGGCTCGCAGCCAGAGGTTAGATTTGAATGGTATGATTCAAATCCTCAGGGCATAATAATATGTAACGCAGTCGTTTAGTATATATTGCTTAGGATAAACACGAAACATTGGTTGGAGCCTTGTTTGTGTAATATCTCTGTTATACCTTGAAGGTTATGTTACCTTATATCTTGTTCTGATAATCATGTTACATAGAGATACATCTTATCTTGCAACTCATATTCTTGTGATTTATCTGGTTATATGCTTCTGTACAGCTGGTAAGCTTGTCGGCAAGAATGATTTGTTTTATATAGATTGCTCTTGATATACCTGTTACTAGTTATCTACTGCTATAGTCTATCTTGCTGAGGTTCTGTAGTTGCGGTGGGAAGTTATGTTTCCCGCTGGGACAATTGTTCAATTGTCTCACTCCGCCGATTTACACCCTTTTTAGGTAGTCGAGGTAGACGTGGTCGTGGTCGTGGTGTTGCGGCCGAGCAGCCTGAAAAGCAGTAGAAGGCAAGCAATGGATATGCTGCTGTTTTGGATGTTTTGTAGTAGAGTCTAGAGTCATCCCTGTACTCTCAGGTCCTTGGCAGTGTTTTGACGTTGTTTCAACGATGATCGATCGACGATGTTGTATATCCTGTTGTCGGCCGGATGTGGGCCTTTATGTATATGAACAGGTGGTGAACTCATGTGATGGATGAACAGCTGTTTCTGAGTTGTGGACACGTATCAGATTTCATGTATGTATATTTATGACATGTTTCTGTGTAGGATGAGGAGTGGAAAGTAATAGTCCCACAGGTTGTATGTTTTCCGCAATCGGTTTTAATTAACCCGTGGTTTTGATAATATGTGGTTATGGTGATTTCCGCACGTTTTCGTGTAACACCTCGTTATCTGTGTGATAATGGGATGTGTTGCCACAAGTTTTGGTATCAGAGCTTTAGGTTCGCTGAGTCTACAGGGATCTAGGACTAGGTTGAGTCTGTTCTTATGAGTTTTCCAGGTTATCTTACAAAATCTTCTGCCATCAGTGGAAGAAAAGCCAAGATGTCTAGAAACCATGAAGAACATGCTCCTGAGCATAGCGATGTTGCATCGGTTGATGGAGCAGATGGACAGGAACATGAAGATCGGGTGCCTGAGGTCCCCCAACCTAACCCAGCCATACTTGAACACCTTGCCTACCAATAGCTTATGGGGCAGTTAATGGCTACGATGAATCTCATGGTTGAGCAATTACCAGTGCCTCCTCCGCAAGCACGGGTTCCCCATGGAGAAGCATCGGGTATCGGGAAGACCTTTGAGCGGCTTCGCCGAGTTGGAGCTTCGGATTATGCTGGAACGGCTGATCCAGCAGATGCAGATCTGTGGCTGACAAGCCTCAAGAAGGCTTTCCGGATCCTTAACATCCCCGAAGCAGACAAGGTAAAGCATGTTGTCTACCTTCTGAAAGGTAGTGCTGGTCACTGGTGGACCATCGAGGAAGAGAAGCGGCCTGGTGAGGTGATCTGTTGGGAAGTGTTTCGACGCGAGTTCGTCACCAGATACTTTCCCAAGACGTATCTGGATGAGAAGATCAGTCAGTTTGAGAAGTTGTGACAAGGGACGATGAACGTCACCGAGTATGAAGCTAAGTTTATGGATCTGTTGAGGTTCTGTCCTCACATGGCGGCAATAGATGAGGAACGGATCAGACGTTTCGAGAAGGGTTTAAGTGCTGAGTTGACAACCCCAGTGTCTACGTTGGAGAACCGAGAGTGGTTTGCTACGTTCATGGAATCAGTTCGGCGGATCGAGAGGACAGTACGGGAGAAAAGAGAGTCTATGTCTCTTAAAAGACCTGCTCAGTTTCAAGGACGAAGGTTTGGTGGCTTTAAGAAGCCCAGGTTTTCGGCACCGTCAACGATGAGAAGTGTTGGTGTACCATCTCAGTGGTCTCTGAGTAAGGGAAGAGGTTATGTTTCTTCACCGTCCAAGGCACACAGTTCAGTTTCTGTGGCAGTGATAGGGCCAACTAGGTCACGGTTTGAGGACAAGGCATGTCATCTTTGTGGACAAGTCAGGCATTTCAGGCTTAATTGCCCGAATAGAGATGTTGAAGTGACGCAGCAGCCGAGACAGAGTTTCCAAAAGTCTGAGAGACAGCAGTCCAGTGGTAGAAGAGGACGAGGACGCGGTCAGGCATCTCAAGTTGGATCGTCTGCTCAAGGAAGCAAAGGTCGTGGACAGCAAGGAACGGCTCGATTCTATGCCATGAATCAGCCGAAGGCGATAGTCAACCCGCGAGTGGTGACAGGTCAGATGGAGTTATTTCATTCTGATATGTCTTCTTCTTGCTTTATATCTGTTCTGGTTGACCCGGGTGCTACACACTCTTTTATCGCCTATAGTATGCTTGAAAACTGTCATCTACCTGTTAGTTGTAAGAAGGATAGCTTGTTGTTAGAAACCCCTCTTGATGGTTCCTCTTTGCTCCGAGAAGAGTGTCCATCTTGTGTTTTGCCTTTCTCGGGACATCGCATTCAAGTGGATCTTATACCACTTGATATGCATGGTATCGATGTTATCCTCGGGATGGATACCTTAGAAAAGTATAAGGTTGTCTTGGACTATGGATCCAAGCAAGCAGTGTTTGATGTTGCTGGAGAGAAGTGGGTCTTCCAGGGAGATAGGAAGATTCTTCCGACGTGTTTAGTATCAGCTATGGTGGCAGATAACTTGTTACGACAAGGATGTGAGGCGTTCCTAGCTCACGTGGTGGATACCGTTGTGGTTACCAAAGCGAAAGGTCCTAGTCTTGAGGAGGTGTCCGTGGTTTGAGAGTTCGCAGACGTGTTTCCTGAGGAGTTTCCTGGTGTTCCTCCACCCCGAGAGATTGATTTCGAGATCAATCTGGTCCTTGGAACACAGCCAATTGCACAGTCACCTTATAGGATGGCTCCAGCAGAGATGGCAGAGTTGAAGAAGCAGTTGCAAGAGTTGTTGGAGAAAGGTTTTATCTGACCAAGTACGTCGCCGTGGGGTGCTCCCGTGTTGTTCATTAAGAAGAAGGATGGTTCGATGCGGTTGTGTATAGACTACCGGCAGTTGAACAAAGTCACGATTAAGAATAAGTACTCGTTGCCAAGGATAGATGATATGTTCGATCAGTTGCATGGTGCTACAATGTTTTCGAAGATCGATCTACGGTCTGGATATCATCAGTTGAGGATAAAGGCGGATGACATACCAAAGTCAGCTTTCAGGATGAGGTATGGTCATTTTGAGTTCGTGGTTATGCCATTTGGGTTAACCAATGCACCTGCTGCTTTCATGGATTTGATGAACAGAGTGTTCCGTCCGTTCTTAGATCAGTTTGTTGTAGTCTTTATAGATGACATCTTGATCTATAGTCGGGACAGGCTAGAGCACGAACAACATCTTCGTCGAGCTTTGACTCTTCTTCGTCAACATCAGTTGTATGCCCAGTTCAGTAAGTGTGAGTTCTGGCTGGATGAAGTAACCCTTTTGGGCCATGTGATATCCGCTGAAGGAGTCAAGGTAGATCCGAAGAAGGTGGAATCTGTTGCAGATTGGGAACAGCCGAAGACGCCGATAGAGGTTCGTTGTTTCCTTGGTCTCGCAGGATACTACCGGAGGTTTATCAAGGACTTCAGTTCGATAGCTCTACCGATGATGAAGTTGACCAGGAAGGATTTACCTTTTGTTTGGGATGATCGATGTCAGCAAGCTTTCCAGAGTTTGAAGGAGAAGTTGACCAATGCTCTAGTGTTGATCTTGCCAGAGCCTGGGAAAGGCTATGTTGTTTTCTGTGATGCTTCCAAGAAAGGTTTAGGTTGCGTGTTGATGCAGGAAGATCATGTGGTTTCTTTTGCCTCACGACAACTCAAGAAGCATGAGGAGAACTATTCGACCCATGATTTGGAGTTGGCAGCAGTGGTTCTTGCACTAAAGATTTGGAGACACTATCTGTATGGGGAAGTATGTCAGATCTTTACGGACCATAAGAATCTGAAGTATATCTTTACGCAGCAAGAGTTGAACATGCAACGGCGACGATGGATGGAGTTGATCAATGATTACGACTGCACTATCGAGTATCATCCTGGTAAGGAAAACGTGGTAGCTGATGCGCTTAGCAGAAAGTCTTCTTCTCTTTCTTTAAAGAAGGCACAGTTGAGTTCTCTGGTATGCCACAGGCGAGATATGTTTGTCTCTCTGAGACAGATGAATGTGCAGATGGAAGTTTCTTTGTTGTCTGGTCTTTTCGCACAGATGCACATCAAGCCTACGCTAAGACAACAGATCAAAGATGCACAGCAGACTGATAATGCGGTACAGTTGATTAGATCAGAGTTCGGCAGCGACAAGCGTGATGGGTTTCATGAGTCCGAGGATGGACTGGTTTGCTATCATGACAGGATGGTGGTTCCAGATGTTGATAATCTGAGGGAGTTGGTGCTTGAAGAAGCACATACGTCGATGTATGCTATGCATCCAGGTGTCACCAAGATGTATCATAGTCTGAAGGACTTGTATTGGTGGCCCGGATTGAAGAAGGATGTAGCTGAGTTTGTGGCATGGTGTGCGGTGTGTCAGCAAGTGAAGGCTAAACATCAGAAGCCGGCAGGTACGTTGCAACCTTTGCCGATACCACAATGGAAATGGGATCATATCACTATGGATTTCGTAGTTGGTCTACCCCGGACAACTAGGAATCATGATTCCATTTGGGTGATAGTGGACAGATTGACTAAGTCTGTCCATTTCCTACCAGTGAAGACGACATATACAGCTGAGAAGCTAGCTCGAGTATATGTGGATGCGATAGTACGTTTGCATGGTGTGTCAGCAACGATAGTTTCTGACAGAGGTCCTCAGTTCACAAGTCATTTTTGGGAACAGTTACACAAGGTGTTGGGAACACAGTTAAGGTTCAGTACAACTTTTCACCCGCAGACAGACGGACAGTCTGAGAGGACTATTCAGATTTTGGAAGATCTTCTTCGAGCTTGTGTTTTGCAGTTTCTAGGCAACTGGGATGTACATCTGAGTTTGATAGAGTTTTCTTACAACAACAGTTACCAACAAAGCATCAACATGGCTCCTTATGAGGCTTTGTATGGGAGGAAGTGCAGATCTCCTTTGTGTTGGTATGAATCAGGTGAATATCAGTTGTTGGGCCCTGAGTTAGTTCAGCAGACGACGAAAAAGATCAAGGTGATACAACAACAGTTGAAAGGGGAATAGGATAGACATAAGTCGTATGCGGACAATCGTCGACGACCTTTGGAGTTCCAGGTAGGAGACAAAGTGTACCTTAAAGTCTTGCCATGGAAAGGTGTGCTAAGGTTTGGAAGGAAGGGTAAGTTAGCTCCCAGGTATATGGGACCTTACCCAGTGATAGCACGTGTTGGCAGAGTAGCTTACAAGTTAGATTTGCCTCCAGAGTTGCACAGGTTGCATCCAGTGTTTCATGTCAGCATGTTGAAGAAAAGTCATCCGGATTTAGGTACAGTGATACAGCCAGTTGAGGTTGAGCTTGATGCAGATGTGACCTACGAGGAAGGTCCGGTGGCGATCCTTGACAGAAGGATCAAGAAGTTGAAGAAGAAAGATCTGGTTCTTGTAAAGGTTCTTTGGCAGCGTCATTGCATCGAGGAAGCCACGTGGGAGCTTGAGGAAGAGATGAGGAGGAAGTATCCTTTGCTTTTCTCTTTGGATTTCGGGGACGAAATCCCTTAAAGGGGGTTAGTTTGTAAGGACCCTGACCTGCGTTTAGGGTTTACCCTGTTTGTTTTGCATAATCTTGGTGGTTTGATGCTTGCTAATCATCTTTAGTGGTGATTAGGGTTTTGTTGTGCTTTGTTGAGAGTTCGAGGGGCTACTTGCAAATAACCCAAGTTTAGGGTTTTGTGTGCAATATTTGCCATCTTGTGAGATGTTTTCCCCTCTTTTCTTCCTCTAGGGCTGAGAGGAAGGCTTGGGCTTGTTGTTTGAGTTCTTTGGGCCTGAGTTGAGCTTGTTTGGGCCTTGAGATGTGTTGTTTTGGCTTGTTTGAGCTTTGTGTCGGCCTTGGCTTGCCTTGTGTCGCCCAAGGTAAGTTTGTGTCGACCTAGGGGTTGTGTGTGTCGTCCAAGAGAGCTTTGTGTCGTCCAACACCTTGGTGTGTCGCCCAGTAGCTTGTTTGTGTCGCCCAACAGAAGTTCTTGCTTGTGTCGCCCATGTGGCTTGACCTTGGTTGGTGACACTTGGTGTCTAGATTGGACAAGTGTCTCTTGGCTTGCTAATGTGTTAGCTTCAACCCTAGGACAAGTGTCCCTTGGGTGGACAACACTTAGCATGGTTAAACCTTGGTTTCTCCTCCTTTCTCATCTATATAGGTGGTCCCTTCCTTAACTTGAAGTCCCTTTAGTTCCTCTCCTTCTTGTGCACGACACACCCTCTCTTTCCCTTGCTTGGTGGTCGACACTCCCTTGTGTGAGTAGCTTGGAGGTCGACACACCCTTGGAAGGAGAAGGTGGTGGCTGATACACATCCTTGGAGGAGCCTTGGTGGTCGAGATACCCCTGGAGCTTGAAGTGCATCTTCTTCCTTGGAGCTTAAGGCGGGTTGCATGACTTCTAACCCTAATTCCTTTACCTCTAGCAATAACCTTGTTATATGTTAGTAGTTAACTTAGTAGCTTAGCTTGTTTTATGCTTGAGTTTCCTTTGGTGGCCGATATACCCTTAGGGTTTAGGGTTTCTAGTGTACCTAGTGATCTAGGGTTTGTGTTGCTTTGAGTTGGAGGTAGAAGATGACCTGCCCTTGTGATGGGTGATACCCTCCTTGGTTTTTGGTGTGTTGGGCGACACCCATGTTCTTGTGGTGGACCACATAAGTGGTGTCCCTTGTGCTGGCTGATATGGTGACCATGTTGGGCGACATGGTCCTTGTGTTTGGTTTACTCTTGTTCTTGAGTTGAACGATAGGATGAGAGATCTTGTGTTGGGCGATATCCTTGCCCTTGTGTGGGCAATAGGTCAAGTGAGTGAGGTGTTGGCCGCAATGGGTTGAGTTGAACAACATGACCATGCTTGGCTTGCTTCCTTATGTTGACCGATATGCAAGTATCGTGAGTTGGCCGATAAGGGTGGTTGTGTATCGGGCGATACCCCTTGTTGTGTCGGCCGACATGGTGAGCATGATGGGCGATATGGACCTTCTTGTGTTGAGAGACATCCCCTTCTTTACAGTGGGCGATAGACCTAAGTTCTCATGGATGGTTGGTGCTGGACGATAGCCATGCATGGTGTGCTGGCCGATATCCATGTTGGCCGATATCCATGTTGGCCGATATCCATGTTGGCCGATATCCATGGTGGTCAATGGCCAAGATGGGCGATAACCTAGGTTGGTTGTGTGTGTCGGCCGATAGGCCCTGATGGGTTTTAATAAGGGTGGAGATGAGTTATAGTGAGGGTCATGTGTTCTTATAGTGACGGTCTCATGTACTATGGAAGTGCATGATCATGCTCAAACGATAATGATGCCTTGCAAACAATAATAATGTTAATGATAATAACGATGATGATTATGGTAGTTACCTAATGATAATGATAGTAATGATGTTGATCATAATGATGATGGCAATAATGACATAGTCATGATGATCATATGTGGATAACAAAGATGTTAGTTGTGTTAATGCCTTGCTAGTAAGAGAAAGTAATAATAATGGTAATGATTGGAATAACATGACTAAGTGGAAATTACATTAATAGTTTGCTTAATAGTATAGCAATGAAGATAATAGTAGATGATGATGATTATAATAGTAATAATGGTATCAAAAGTAGTCATGACATGATATTGATATGAGTCATGTGCTTACTTAATGACAATGGTTAAATAGTAGTGCATTAATGGGTGCTTAATGATAAAGGCAATAACAATGATAGTGGATGGTAACAACGATTATTTTAGTGCTGCTTTGTATATCCAACATACTCTCCATATGGAATAAATACCTTGATTGTTGTATAATCCTGAGATAAGAGTAAGCATGATTATGGTACAATATGCTTAACAAACTTGATCATCAAATAGTGCAGTATTGATAAATAGATTATCTTGAATAATAACTCATGATAGTGAGCATATCCCTTATGTGGAATCTATGGTTATTGTGTATCCTAACCATGCAGGTGATGTGTAGCCATGAAAGGGCTATGAGACACATGTGATGAGTAACGTTACCTTGACATTTGTTCTATGAGATTATATATGTAATGTGTTGATGATGATGTGAGCCTTGGAAGGCAGTGACAGTACATGATGAAGGATTGATATCCTATGGTGTGTAATGATCCTTGATATGGATCTGGTTGGTTGGCAAGAGGCCAAGTGGTAACATGTGATGCTGGATCAGGTTGATGAGGTCTCAATAATAATATAATGTTCTTTATTTTCTGTTATATCTTGCATGATTATAACTTGGTTGAATCCTGCAATCCATCTAAAAGACACTAATTAATTATAGTGGAATTACATCATGTAGTTTGCCCTGGCCATAGATCCATCATCGTCAGGACTTGGTGATGGTGAAACAGGTTCTCCTACGGGTTAACCTGGAAGCGCATATTGTTGAATATGTGTAGGTTGCTCCTAGCCTGAAAATGAGGAGGTGAGAGTGTAACTTCGGTTACAGACTCAGATATGTATACAGAGCATGGTGAACAGGCCCATGACTCAGGATATGTGATGTAAGGAGCATGAATGCGTTCATGGCTCAGAGCACGGTGAACAGGCCCGTGACTCAGTTTTACTAGCGCCGAGACCTGTACCAAGGCGGGCTAGAGTGAGGGTAGCCTATGAAGTTGTCCCAGTGGCTTAGACCACTTCAGCATGTGACTACGGTGATGCTTGTGTTGTACTCGTGTACTGACCACGAGGTGGGAGGTCATGGAGTCCGGCTCTTCCATTTGACCTTGTATGGCACTGGATTCAGGCTCACAGCCAGAGGTTGGATTTGAATGGTACGATTCAAATCCTCAGGGCATAATAATACGTAACGCAGCCGTTTAGTATATATTGCTTAGGATAAACACGAAACATTGGTTGGAGCCTTGTTTGTGTAATATCTCTGTTATACCTTGCAGGTTATGTTACCTTATATCTTGTTCTGATAATCATGTTACATAGAGATACATCTTATCTTGCAACTCATATTCTTGTGATATATTTGGTTATATGCTTCTGTACAGCTGGTAAGCTTGTCGGCAAGAATGATTTGTTTTATATAGATTGCTCTTGATATACCTGTTACTAGTTATCTGCTGCTATAGTCTATCTTGCTGAGGTTCTGTAGTTGCGGTGGGAAGTTATGTTTCCCGCTGGGACAATTGTTCAATTGTCTCACTCCGCCGGTTTACACCCTTTTTAGGTGGTCGAGGTAGACGTGGTCGTGGTCGTGGTGTTGCGGCTGAGAAGCCTGACGAGCAGTAGAAGGCAAGCAATGGATATGCTGTTGTTTTGGATGTTTTGTAGTAGAGTCTAGAGTCATCCCTGTACTCTCAGGTCCTTGGCAGTGTTTTGACGTTGTTTCAACGATGATCGATCGACGATGTTGTATATCCTGCTGTCGGTCGGATGTGGGCCTTTATGTATATGAACAGGTGGTGAACTCATGTGATGGATGAACAGCTGTTTCTGAGTTGTGGACACGTATCAGATTTCATGTATGTATATTTATGACATGTTTCTGTGCAGGATGAGGACTGGAAAGTAATAGTCCCACGGTTTGTATGTTTTCCGCAATCGGTTTTAATTAACCCGTGTTTTTGATAATCTGTGGTTATGGTGATTTCCGCACGTTTTTGCGTAACACCTCGTTATCTGTGTGATCATGGGATGTGTTGCCACAATAAGAGCTTAATCATTGGGGCTAGGACATGGAGGTTTGACTATTTGAGAATGATTTCTTAATTGAGGCTCACTAATGTTGGTCCCTATCTGATTAGTTTTGTAACCTAGATCAATGAATAGGGATTTCTCTATCATGTATTCAAAGAAACCATCAATGAACTTGGGATAGGGAGGGTGGGTTTCTTTTGTGTTCTTCTCTGAATCTGACAAGGTCATGCAATGGAGAATAAAATGATCCCACTTGAAATCTATAACATATAGGAGGCAATAGACTATCACATCTATATTTTCTGTAGTGTTTTCTGGGTGGAAACAACAATTCATTATAAGTGACATAATCCTAGGTTTTTTGCTGAAGAGAAGAGAATGAGAGGGTAGAACACTTAATGCAGGAAAAAGCTATTTATTAAGTTGCATGTGAACATCATAAATTTTAAGGGATAGTGCATATACATAGGGATGTTGACACGGTCAATTATATATATGGCTTTGTTTTAATGTTCCTTGTAAGAACAAGGGTGTTGAGATCAGATGAAGAAATGGTTGTCAAGACTTCCTTTAAACACCTTAAACGTAATTATAGCCATCATGGATGAGAAGAAAACTTGAATACTTAACGGGGGAACTCTAATTCCATGTAAAATCATTGTATATCTCACATACCACCTTCTTGTTTCACAGGTGGTTGTGATTGTCTTGCTTATAGGAGCAAAGGGCATCAAGACATTATTTTTAAAGATATCACAGATGCCTAACTCATTCATCCTAGAATATTATTATACCCTAAAATTAAAAGGATACCTAGGTAGGATATCAGTGTACCTTGCAACTACATTGACATGTATGATTGATGGTTCATCAAAGGGGCTGGTCTTATTGGAGGTAGTTCGGTTTGGAACACTCTAGGTTCCCACTTCTTTTTCCAAACCATAGAACCATTAAGAGATAGAGAGAATAGAATATAGATATATATATATATATATATATATATATATATAGATATATATATATATATATACAACTAGGGTTGAGTGAGAGAGAAAATAGGATGGACAAGGATTGGTAAGAGAAGGTTTTGGATTTGAAGGGTTATGGGTTGAGGAATATGTTAAGGATTAGGGATTGTTTGTCATAAAAAAAAAGTTGAGAGGAATTTCTCAACTGAAAGAACCCACATATCTTTTGTGACATAGTATTATCCTTTAGTTTTGTTAGGTGGAAAGTTGTTTAAATAGTTAGGAGTGAATTTTATTTAGGGTTTTCCATCACTGAGTTTCCCTACAACAAACTTGGTCAAAAATCACTATTAATGAAAATTCCTAAAACTTTTAAAAAAGGTTCTAGAGGCCTAGTTAAATTTCAATTTTGAGTATAACATGTATATTTAATAAATAAAATCACTTTAAACTCATCACATACCAATTCTGAGTAAAATTTCAACAAAAAACAAACTTCACAAAAGTTCACCAAAAAATATATAGAAAATGAAAACAAAATTAGCAATTTTTGCATTCATGGAAATCATCATCTATTCAATAAAGTACATAAGAGCATGAAATATTTATAATTGTGACATTTGCATGCATCGTCAATAGATGTTACGAGCAATTTAGAAGTAGTGTAATAGAAGTTTTCCCTAAGTAGAGGCTTTAAAGAGATATTTGCAAGTTGGTTTTTAGTATCCACATGTGTGATACAAACATTCTTCTTAACAATGTGGTCCTAGAGAAAATGATGGAGGGCCTCTATATTCTTGTCTCTAATATGAAATATAAAATTGTAAGGTGATTTATTTGCACCAATATTATGACAACATATAAGAGAAGCTACAAATGTAAACTCAAAATCATTGAGCACATACTTCATCCAAAGGATATGGGCATAACAACTACCAATGGATATCTATATATGTTGGTCATTGACAATGCAATTTCACTTTATTTATTATAGAAACAAGACACTAGGAACAATCCTAGGAGGAAGAATGTGACACTTGTGCACTTTTTAATCACTTAATACCTAAAGCAGTCAGCATCAGTATAGGAAGTTAGAGTAATTCCATCTGACTTATGGTATCATAGACTAAGATTTTGAGTTTTTATTTGGAAATTTGTAAGGACACTCTCAAATTTATAAGATAAGAAATCATAGAAAATAGACGTTTTTCTTAGAGGATTTTAGGCCTTATAAGATGTGACTTCCTAGGACATGTTTAAAATTTAGCACACAATCCTTTCACTTAACATGATATGTGGTATACAAGTGGTAACATAAGAAACTACCAATCATATATATATATATATATATATATATATATATATATATATATATATATATAGGGTATATCTTCGCTACCCGTGCGAGTAACTAAGATTTCGCTACCCGTGCATCAAATTTGTAATGGGATGACACATATATGTAATGAGACAACCAAATTTGTAATGAGACAACCGAAATTGTAATACAAAAACTCATTTTGTATTACAACATTGTTATAGTAATAAATATATATTTATTACAGTAACAGTGTTGTAATACAAAACGAGTCTTTGTATTACAATTTCGGTCGTCTCATTACAAATTTGGATTGTCTCATTACAAATGCATACCTTCTCATTACAAAACTGATGCACGGGTAGTGAATCTTAGTTACCCGCATGGGTAGCGAAGATATACCCATATATATATATATATATATATATATATATATATATACATAGTCTTATCTATATTCATCTTCTTTATCATTATCAATCTTCATCATGAGAGTATTAGTTAGTTTTGTAAATCTCCATCCCCTAGTATATGATGCATTTTGTAGTGTATTTTTTTCTTTGGTTGATGAAGTTTCCATCTTTAGTTTGATTAATTTAAAACCCTAAGAAGAATGTGACCTTCCCTGACATGCTCATCTCAAATTAACTTTATAGGGGGAACTACACTCCTAAAAAAATCAAGATTTGAAGCACCAAATATAATGTCATCAAATAAATTCAATCCAGAGAAAGTCACTAGAATCGTGTTTAAGAGAGAAATTATATCAACTTCTCCCATAACATAGTAATTGTCTAATCTAAAGGCCTTTTGTTTTTAATACCAAGATCTAGGTTCTAGTTTGAGACCATACAATTTCTTGTGCAATATATAAACATGATTTGCCAATTTGTCCTTCCAAATCCAAGAGGTTGAGACACAAATACTTTCTCCTTTGCTTCTCCGTTCAAAACCACACTTTTAACATCCATTTGATAAAGAAGAAAATTTGTATAAATAAAAAATTAAAATAATATCCGTATAGATTATAACCATTTTATTTTTTCATAAATTTCATAAAACTAATTACCTTCCTATTGGTTGTATCCTTTTTCTACTAAATTTCTTTATTTCTCATGACTTTATCTTATAGATCATGCTTGTTTTTCTAATCCCACTTGGCGCTTATTCTCTTACTATCAATGGGTCTAGGCATAAGTGTCTTACCTTATTCTTTTTAGACTAATCAAGTTCCTCGTGAATGTCAAGAATACAATCATCATCTATTTTTATAATATGGTAATATATTTCTCAAAAGTAAAAAAGAATGTATACAAAACTCACACCGTGCAAGAGCCTCAACGTTCAAAACCTATGATAAGTACCCTAGATATATATGTAGGTAATTACCAAGATATTCTTTGATGAACATTGGCTCTGTTTGAGATATGAACGTAATGTAGGCTAGGTGATTGTTGTGGGAAGCCCTTGTCTTCACCTTCTCATAAAGGTTAATAATGCTAAAGTCTTTTGTAAAATTATTTGCAATATGTAGGGTATCATCCTTTTTTCTTGATCTTTGGTTCTTGATTCTTGAACAACTCAATCAACCTCCTTTTCTTCCTCTTTGTTTGGAAAGTATAGTTCTTTTAGTTTGAGAATCACCTCCAATCACCACAAATAATATTCTCAGATATTGGAGGGTTAGCTTTAGTAAACTTAAAATATATGGATTCTAATACTCTAGAGAGATCTTTCTTGTTAACACATAATGTTATAATTGATATACTATGACCAAGAAAGATATGTGTACTAGATTTCTCATCAAATATATATAAACTATTATCGGTATTTATCACATAGCATGGACAACCAAAGACATGAATAAAATCAATAGACATAAAAATATGGCGCCATAAATAATAGTGGGTATTTTTAATGGGTAAGGTAAAATCTAGGTTCTAACTCATCATGGAGTGTTGACAACTTCAACCCAAATGCTTTTTGTGTATCATATTCCAAAAGCATTTGATTATATATTTCTTGCATTTATCATTTCTTACTCTCTATAATCCCATTTGGTTGAGGTGTTTGAGAGGTAAGAAGACTTATGCCCTCATACAAAATGATTCAAACAATACATTCCCAAGTTCATCCCTATGGTCACTATGGATAGAAAGAATTCTTATCAAAGCCTCATTCTCTACTTATTTATAGAAGGATATCAAAGTTTTAAAAACATCATTTTCATCAACAAGAAAATAGGTCCAAGTAAATATTAAATGATTATCAACAATCACTAAGTAAGATTTACTACATCTTGGTACTTGTGTGTGCATTGATCCAAATAGATCAATATGAAGAAGTTCTAGAGATCTCTTAGTTATAAGAACCCTTTTGGATTTGAAATAGGATTTATCTCATTTCCCTTTTGTGCTAGGTTAGTATTCCGCATCCTTTTCATATACAAATTAGGAAGTCCCTTCACTAAGTCTTTTTCTTCATCAATGGGTTCATATATCCAATTCTAACTCTACCATTCCAAAAAGATGTACCATTCCTATCTACAACTATTCCAAGAATTTTCAAAATAGAACTAAGAGGAAGAGAATATAGATTATTGTTTCTTCTTCTAATGTATATAAGGTAAGGAAATATAGAAAGAGGCATTATAAACCATTAATAGAGCATGTATGTCCATTAACACAAAGTTGTCTAACACTAATAATATTTTAATGTAGAAAAATTACAAGTAATACAATCTTTATGCACAATGAATCACCTACATCACTCGCACCTACCACTTTGCCTTTAATATTGTCACCAAACATGATTGGTCCATCTTCTTTTTCTATACTAATTTGAAGTGGATTTCGATTCCCATGATGTACTTGGATCATCCACCATCTTCACTTTCCTATAATGAGGAAAGCTCAATATCATTAAAACATTTACGTACATAGATTGGGTACCCAAACCATAGTCTTGTTTGTTCCCTTCTTGTTAAAGGGACAATAGGTAGAGTAACTATCATTCTTTTTTTATTACTGAGAGAACCCACCCCGAGTGAACCCCACATGGTAAACTCTCGAGGAATGAGAGGGTGTGGTCTGGACAACCCCCTCTCGCGTGAAATCAACATGAATTACCATTTTTGAAGTGCCTTTGTTGAGGTTCGAACATGGGTCATTCATTGGGACTTACCGAGCTCTTACCACTCGAGCTACTCTGTCCAAACGCAACTATCATTCTGATTATGAAAATTGCATACAATAGTATACTTGGAACTAGAGAATTATCCATAGAATTTGTAGATAATTTGCCTTTTTTCTTTACTTATCTACCATCCAATTACATGTCTATCATTTTGTTTGATAGAATGATGTAAGATTTCAAATATATTCTTCCTACTCTTGTGAAACTTTGGCAAAAAATATATAAGAAAATGTTATCTTGAAAAAGAGATTCAGCAGTAAAGGAAAGTTTTTCAATATCATCATTTGCATGTATAAGATCAAATTTATGACATAAATCTTTAGTAAATGTGAATTAGTTTCATGGATAAGGGAAAATTAAAATTTTCTACTAGGAAAGTTATATTGATACTATAAACCATTTATCTTGGCAATTGTAAAGAGTGTGACCTGAGAGTAGACCTGCTTCTTACTTATTTGAGGAATAAACCAATCCAACCCAAATACACTAATACGTATTATAGAATAGGTGCATTTTTTATAATAATGATATACAAGTAACATGCATATACAGCTGTAGAAAAATCACAACTATCACATTACCACATAGTATGCCATATTATTATGCATCATCATAAGGGTTGCCTTACAAAAAGGAATCTTAAAATATACACTTATACCAAAGGTCTAGCTGTAGAGGGAAACCTTGCCATCTCAAGCTATCATCAAAGTCCTACTTTTGAGTACATGCTCCACCTGATCTATTTTCCTCTAGACATCTATATCTTTGTGGTTTGGGGAAAAATCCAAAAATTGGAAACAAGATAGAGTATGTATCAATAAAATTGAGTTTGTGCACAATATTAACAGTTAGGCATCTATATATACATGTAAAAGAAGTACAAGGTTCCTAGTAAGGAAGGGGTTTAGTAAATATTAGTACTTCAAGAGAAAGTTCATTCATGAAAATATTTAGGAAAAAGGATGAGTCATTTAATATCAAGGTGATAAATAAATAAAATTCTAACCTTTACCATTTATTTCAACAATATCTCAATCAATAGAAGGGTGTGTACAAATAGTCAAATGAAGATTATTTAAGAGTGATTGAGACCCATAACATCTCAAGCCAAAAGTATTGGATGGAAAAGCACACCCTAGGTCAAAATATGTGCACCCAATATATAAATGAGTACAATATCACACTCCAAATGGAATATGCACAAACTCATACGTTATAGTACAAATGTAACCTACTCTAATTAATATTGGTCTATTATGCATGCACAATAGATAGGCAAGAATAATTCTTCATGAATTTCACTTTATTTTATATTATAAGGGATGAGACCATACATATATATCATATTTATGTCATAGAATCATCAATAGTGATTTTATAGTATTTTAGAAACCAATCTAAGAGAAAGTTTCAAAACAAAGGACTTCTAAATATTGTATGATTTTAGTTAATCATTAAAAATTTAAAAGATTATGCATCATATGTGGAAATTAGGGTGTTTGTGACATAATGCCCAAATGAAATAGACTGGATGCACATACTTAAATTAAGTCCTATCAAGTCTAGGATGAAACCCTAGGTCCACATTAGGATATTAAAACACCTAATAATATTTTATATGAATTGATAATAAATTCATGTTAGGTATGTATGCCCTAAAAATATATATTTTATTGTTTAACTAGGTTATACATTGGCCCTTTTATACATAAAATTCTAACATTTCCAAACATATTTTTCTATTTTATGATGTGTGGTTTACATGATATTAATATACAAGATAAATTCATTTACTAGTTTTATATAACCAAATCATCCACAAGATGACCAATATGTCCACTATCATGTCTGAAAAGCTTCTCGTGTGACAAACATAATGGTAAAAGTTGGAGGATCTACAAAACATGTGAAAGTATCAATCCAAGTGACAAAAAGATTTTTTTGTCATCGAAACCCATGACAAAAAAAATTGCACATGATGGTTAAACAGGGAAAAACACGATAGTGGATATCCTCTTCCATCACACGTTACGACACCACCATTTTAGGCAGAGAAGGAATCCCCTTCTCCACTCCAAGGAGATAAGAAACCATTCTAAGTTTGCCTTGGACTTTAGGAATGTTGGAAAACCATTATAGAGATGAGAAGACCTCAAAGGAAAAAAAATTGGTCAGTGAGAAGACAACAAGAATACTAAGAGAATGGAGGGGACCTCCATCTCCATGGATAATGTGAGAGGGGAAGAAGAAATATGCATGAAGTTTAAATAACCAATCCAACATAGAATCAGGGGGAAAATGTTACAAGTAAAACTAAACCAAACTCAATTAGACAAAGAGGATAAAAGTGAACCAATAATGAACATGTACGCAAAGGTCATCGAATGGAGAAAAGGTTGGGGAAAGAAATTTTTATGCCTATAGGAAATTAAACATTTGGAGAAGCTTTCTTACATTTTACAGACCTGCCAAAGGTGTTTACAAGCTCCTAGAGGTTGTAAAGGCTTTTATCAACCTGCTACCGCAAAGAAACCAAGGTTGATTTTAGGGAAGTAATAGGTTCAACACATAATGTAAAAGGCATACAAAATTTTCATTGATGTTCATAGGATAGTTTATACATGGTGAATCAAAAGGAGGAGGTCTGAGGTGAATTTTCCTAATTTCTAAACATGGGTTGATGACATATTTTGAAGACATACATATCTTGGAGTATGGATCCTTTCTTAGGGATTAGAGGAGGGTGCAATGGGGTTTTGTTGGCATATTCAAGATTTCAAAACAACCATCTGAAATAGGAGATTGGATTTTCAAAACTAAGACGACAGAGTACTTATGTTAATGATAAGATTTTGTAGGATGGATAAGGAAATTAAAGAGATATAATTGAGTAGGTTGGATAAGAGATGAGGAATAAAATGGAGAGATACTGTGGGTGAGTAGTTCCATGGAAAGTTAAGTCACTTACCAAAGGTAGCATAAAACTCAAGTGATAATAGATCTTGGCCCAACAGTGAAGGGCCAATGCACATAAAATTCTTTCTAAAAGCCAAGAACCTTAGCGTGGCACTTAGAAATTATCTCAAAAATAAATCTCATCAAATATAATTGAATCATTTATTTTCCTTTTACTTCTTATTTTCTTCTCTATTTTATTTGACGTATCTACCCTTGTCCAATAGAACTTAAAAACGACACATAGACTAAATGATGTGTGAAGAATAAAAAAATTCATATTAGTTTCCAGTTTTAGGAATTTTTAGGAAACTTAATGGAACTGAGTCATTTATTGTTATCTTATAATTCATTTTGGCAACTAATATTATCCAATTAAAGTTTAACTTGACATGTAGCCTAATTGTAATATCTAGAATTTGAACTTAACAAATGTTTCCTACTTTTAGGACATACATCAATACATGTATATACTAGAATTTTAGAATTATATACATGATCATTAATATAATTGTTAGCTCGTTACCATGTTTGGCATTTATGATTTCTTTTGAATTGTGTATCCTTTAAAATTTTAGTTAAAAGCAATATCCATATTCTGTCAATATTTACTCATGTTTCCCCCATTGATAGTTTAAAAACTTATAAATAATGACTTGAAGGTGAAGTAATCTTTTATTGTACTTATCTTTCCCTTTTGTCATTTAATTACAATATTCTCTTTCAATCTTCCTTTCTCTCTTCTAGTTATAGGAAAATTATACAACCAATTTTAAACTAAAATCTATGATGGGGGTAAAATTATAGAACTAACCTCTAATTGTAACATTATCCTAATTGTTTACACCTAAGCCTAAATATGATTATCATTAGCTAAAACACTATATTTATATATTTTTGAAATAAGTTAGGTAAAAGGATATTGTGACCAACATTATTAAAAAGGCATTAAGGGAGGATTAGGCTAGATAACATTATTAAAAATACATAAGTTATTTGGGATTTAACTCGCTTACCTCATCACTCTCATTTGATCTTGCTATTAGTATCATGTATTATTCATCTTAATCACTTGATATTGAACTGGTAGAAGATTGGGAATAGTCCCAAGAGGTATGCTGAGCAACTTATTTCCTCTTTCTTTCCTTCTCGTCTTTCCCCTTATGTTGTGATTCCTTGTGTATTTCTTCTCACCTCTTGTGGTTTTTCTTATGGTGATGATGCCTCTGTACTTTTAGCCACTCATTCTTTAAGTGATCCTTTTCACCACACACATAGAAGTGGCAACAAGAGGATGTTCACTTGCCCTTGTATGATTTTCTATTGGTGCGTAAGTCTTCTTCCTCACTCAGAGAGTAAACTTCACATTATGAGGATACTTGGACTTGAGCTTGATCTTCAAGTTGATATTTGAAGTCAACATACTTCTTTTCCCAAAAATCTTCCTTCTTTCCTTCATCATAGCTGATGTTTAACCTCATTTCATAGGTTGAAAGATTACCTATGATGTGTTCCATTAGAAGAGTTGACATGTTTGATATTGAGATATGTATATCACCTTTTTCTCCTAGAAGTGACGAAGGGAGAAAGGTTTATTTTCACATACATATTGGGTTCAATTTTCCTCCCAATAGATATAAGACCATCAATGATGTTCGTTAGCCTTGAGTAAACTTAGGCTATGGACTTAATATTGGACATATAAAACGTCTCTAGTTGATGCATGAACATTTTTTTTACTCTTTCAATTTCTCAATTCCTTCATGGATGATGGAGAGATTCTTTCTAATCTATTTTGCCTCCTTATAAGATGACTTCTGGTTCAATTTGGAGGGAGAGAGTGAGGAGTGGACCATATTAATCACTTTCACATACATATACACTCTCCTCATGGAGTCTTCACTCCATGTGATCATCCTATGGTCATCTAATTTTATGTGAGATCTACAATCTTCCACATGTAAAACCTTAAGACCTAGATGTATAATTGCATCCACCTCTTCCAATATTGATAGTTAGTGGTATAAGCCTGACTTGTAATGCTCATGACCTAGTTTAGTTCTTGATTTTTTTGTCTTAATAAGATGATTAAACCTTAATCTAATCTCTTGAGATGCCTTAATTTCATGTGATGTGCTTATTTTTTTATTTTGGTCCTATTTGGATGTTGTTTGAGCTAAGTTTGCTTGTTTTGGACCAAGTTGCAATATAACCACATTGTGGGGTTACCTTGCAATTTGTCACATGTAGGTTGTTCCCTTTATGACTTGGAATCATGAGAGAGAAGATGGTTCTTTGGGGTGTCTTGTTGATCCTTGGTTTGAGGAGGAAAGAGAAGGTGACGTGTTGAGTGTTGTTTCTAGGATTTGCTTGGACGCCCTAGGTCAGTGTTGACCTTGTGTTGACCATTTGATGTTGTTGGCTCACAGAGACCTTCCTGGATGTTCCTTGATATCTTCTCTGCAGTGGAAGGTGGTCTTGAGAGTGTGTTGAAGTCTCTCCAGTGGCAAAGCCCTCCTTCTCTTCTTTTAGGACGAAGAGAACTTAGGGTTTGGTTTGGTCACTTGGGTTTTCGTGTCTTTGACCAGTGGCCTTGTGCCTTGTTTTTCCTTCAATAGATGGCCCTCTAGGGCCAAGAGAGATCACTGACCCACCTTTTTTTTCACGACCTTTGTATCATGCATGGTTTAGTGGAAGCATGGTTGATGTGTGGTGGACATGCATGCACACGACCCTTTTTCACCCTTGTTTCCTCCTGATATTTGGAGTTTGGCCCTTGTTTGCTTGTTGGAGAAGAATCTCATCCTAGGAGATTTGGTGGCTGATCATCTTGCATGTGGTGATCAAGTGTAGAGATAGTCTTCTTTGGTGATCCTCTTGTGATATTTGATCCTAGGTAAGTGATATATCATCTTCTTATCATTTTAATTGCAACCTACCTCTTTCATCTTCTCTTTACTAAATCCATGGAGCTTCCATGGTAGTTCTTGTGTTGGTATGGAAGTACTCCTCTTTCTTGAGATGAACCTTTGGTTCTTCAAGGTATTGATCAATTTGAGTGGAGGAACTCTTCTCCCTTTCTCTCCCTTCTTGTTCCTTTTTGGGCTTGAGATTTTGATTCTCCTTCTTGCCCTTTTTGAACTATGGTTTTTCTTCTCTTTTGAGGTGATGACTATCTTGATTGTGGAGGAGATCAAAGATAGGCTTCTTTCTTGGAGATGGTTGCACCATCATATAAGGAGGGTTATCTAACTTTTTCCCTCTTATATTATTGCACTACAACCTTGTTGCATGTTACTATTTTACCTTTGAAACATGATCATGATGTGCTAGATGTTACTATATTGTTTTAAAGTTTTATATTTTGAAGTATCCTTGCATGGTTTACTCTTCCTCTTTAACCCTAACTCGTATGGCCAAAATTTAGTTGATGGTGATGATGATGGTTTTGCATGCATCTTGATTTGGGTTTTGTAACATAGGTTATTCGTTTGGCTCTTTTGTATAAGATGAAGTTTTAGACATGTTTTCATGTGTTGTACTTCGAGTTTACATCTATCATATTGTGTTTTTCATGTTGACCTCATGTGATGGTTGTTTAAGGTTATGATGGTTATCTTTCCCATGAGGTTACTATTGGTATGAATGCCCAATGAGCCAATCATGTGATGATTGTAATGGCATAACTTGTAAATGATTTGATTATTAATCAAAGGCAAGCTTTAAATTTATTCTATTTAATTCATTATGATATAATGATGTAACATTATACATGTCTAGAGAATGATATTACTTGGTGTATGTCTTCATGTTTAAGACTTGGGGAAATGATATCATACAAATGTTAAGAGTATATATATATATGTATATATATATATGTATATATATATATATATATTCTCATTATGTCCCTCATCAATTGTTATTGCAGAAGGTTGATAGAAAAAAATAACACATAAGATCAGAGTGTGGGTTTTTGATGACAGAATCTCATTAGTCATGATATGGCAATATCAAACCAAACACGCAGATGCATGTTAGAGAACACTGTATCAGATAGACTCACTGTGAGAGGGACGTCGAAGCCATCATCATCGAAGTCATAATAAGCTCTCACAGTGATGGTTGTAGTTTTAATTGTGGTTCTTAGACATGAAATCACCGCACTCATCACATGTCATTGGGTACACTTTGATGTCATCAAATGCAATCCTAAAACATGTGTTGTTATAACGGTGATGATTGGGTGACTTTGACACACGGGGATAGATCGTGAGTGATAGATATGGGATTTGTCCCTAATTATGGAGTGTGATGTCATAGGCCTCTTGATTAGAAAGACATGGGAAAAGAATGGCCAAGAACATGTGAGTCATATGTGATATTGAGCTTATATATATCTCAGACAGTCTGCTCTTAGTTCAATAAACAAGATTGAATGATAAAGAGGGTGATTGCACCATGCCTCGGGTTCAATCTGGACATCAGTGACAAAATAACTATACTAGCACTCCAACACCATACACAAATTGTAGGTTGAAGTTGTTCCCCAACTTTCCATTTACTTGGGTAGCATTGATGTGCGACTAGGAAGCACTCATTGCTTGTGATGTCATAAGTTGTTATGGACATTCACTACCAATGTAATATGGGACCTATAGGGTCACATACATAGGTCTCAGCCTAGAAGAGGATTTTAATCTCAAATGAAAATTGAATTAAGTATTAAAGAGTTTTTAGAATTTGATTCACACAACATATAGGATGATTGTGTAGCCAAACATCCATCTCAAGTGTTGATACGGTCTTCTGGAGTGCGAAACAGTCGTCTCAAGTTTTGAGACGGGCGTCTGGGGAGTCAAGCCTGATCTGAATTGAAATTGGCTTTTGATGAACCAATCAGCCTGACTCATCTCAGTAGATGACCATCTGGGTGAGAGACACAGTCGTCTCACAAGGATGAGATGGTCCAATCTAGATGAGGGAAGGTTCTAGAGAATTCCAAAGTTTGTTTGGTTGCACATTACTTGTTGTACAAGGAAATTAATATGGAATATTAATTGGAAACAAATTTCTGATTTGGTGTGCAATTTAGAAAGCACCAGATGATCATATGGATCAATCCATATGACTGTCTGCCATGTCAGCTGACTGTCTGGCTTGCCAAATGAGTGATTCGACTGTCATAGGTTGTGAAAGTTCTAGAATTGTTGTGAAATTTTGATATTTATGGTCCCTTCCACTCCCACATCAACTGGGAACCTAGACCCAAACCCCACCTATAAATAGAGGGGTACTGGGAGATTCTAAGAGCACAAAATAGACAATTGAGAAACAATTGCTCTGACAAACATTGTCCTCTCTGGTTGTGGTAACCACGAGAGCCTGACCAATTTCTACTCGACTAGGGAGGAATAGCAAGGGAAAGAGAAATTGAGATCATTGTTGTGGGAGAGAAAGTTGGTGACTAGTACACTAATGGGAGGAACAACTCTTTCCTGTTGTTCTAAAAGGATGACATGAGTTCTAGGCAATCTGTGTGGACTTCTATAGAGGTAGAAGGCTATTATCTACCACTAGGAGGACAAAGTCAACCAGCAGTCCATGATAAGAGTTGTTGAAGAAGATGAGGTTTGTGGTTGCAGTCTGTGGTGCAGACCAGGAGGCAAAGCACTCAGACGAGTCCCAGTGCAACTAGGATTCAAAGTTGTGCATCTACAATGATGAAGATTGTTGTTGGACTTGCTCTGGCACCAGGTATATCCTCAAAACCATCCTTACAACATTATAGTTATTGACATGATCCATTGGTTATGAGAATATAGTAGATAAAAAAAAATTATTTCTGTTGCCTGATGTGTAGCCATATTTCCCTACAGTTCCATCCTAGTGACACTTGAATTTCTTAGTATGTATAGTTTTTTTGGTGGATTTTTTCTCTTGGTGTGGACCACCTTCTTTGAATATTTTTTTCTAAGTGTTGACGGTGTCCCTTGGTCAGCCGTTGAGGATGTTTTAGTTGATGGTTTTGTGATGCTTTTGGTTGTCAGATTAGCCTTGGTCGTTGACCTTGTAAGGACCCTGACCGGAATTTTGGGATAACCCTAGTTGTTTTTCTTAAGTAAGTTGTTTATAACTTCAATATAATCATTTTAGGTGTTTTACTAACATGTGACACACCTATGTTTCAAGTTTGGTCCCGTTTGAATGATGTTTGAGCAATGTTTGCTTGTTATGGACCAAAGTAAAATTTACCCAAGATAAGGGGTTATCTTGCAATATGTCACATGTTGAGTGTGCCCTAAGTGCTTTAGCATCATAAGGGAGAGAATGATGTTAATAGTTGCCTAATGGAGAGATTAAGTTTTAATTTTGAGTTGGTTTGGAAGTTGCTTGTGCTTTGTGTACTAGTCTTGGTGCAAATTGCAATTTACCCAAAGTAGAGGGTTAACATGAAATTTACCATCTATAGAGTGATCCTTCTCTTGTTTGAAAACATCTAGAAGATTGATAAATAGGTGGGTTCCTAGTTTGGATCTTAGGCAAGAAGTGACATCCTCACAGTAATAATGATCTATGGACAGTATGTGTTTTGACCTTGGATTGTAGTGTATCAGTTTAGTGAAGAGTAGTATATCAGTTTGGAGAAGTGGTGCCCTTGGTAAGAGGCCAAGATACCAAGAGTATACCTAGATTATATCACCATATATTTCATGCTAAGATAAAGTGGTTGCACGTGGAAAAGTGTCACCTAGACTCTTAAGGTGATGACACCTTTATTTTGATCTATATCTTTCTTCCCTCAAGTATGTAACCCCTCCCTCTTCACAGAAGTGAACCTTTTTCATCCATTCATGTTCTTCTCTTCTTTGTGGATTATCTTGTAAGCTTAAGGAAATAGAGGAAGTCCCCATGGAGCTTGGGAGATTGAATTCCTTACTCATGGTTATTCCTTGTTTAACTTTCATTTTGGGGAGTTATGCTTCTTGGTGATGATTTCTTTGAGTCCTCTTATTCATCTTCTTCTTCTTCTCTCAACCAAGAATCATACCTTGGATGAAGGTGTTCTTGAGGAAGAAATCTCATCTCTAAGGTCATAGATCATGTCAGATGAAGAATCTTTCTTTCCTTCCTTCTTGAGCTATCATAACCTTGGCATCTTCTTCTTCTTTCTTGGACATAATGTTGAGGTCAAGTTTGGGACTCTTGATGGATCATATTCAACTTTGAGAAAATGTGTGATTTGGATATTTGATCATGGAGCTTTAACCCTTGGTGGAGATATTTTTTAGGAGGGTTATATAACTCTTAGCCTTCACTATTATTTCCCTCTTTTTCTTATCTAAATCATTTTCCTTACATGCTAACAGACGACAATGATATAGAGGATTATTTTGATGAAGTAATCTTATCTAGTTTGCTATTTCAGATCTTGTTCTTTCTTTCTTGGATTATGTTGATGTTTCCCTAGCATTGTAGTGGTTGGTCGCCAATATCCTAAGATTGAAGATGACAAGTCGACATAACACTAAGGGGGTTAAATTGAGATGCTTGGTGCTTAAGTTGACATACTTAATTGAAACTTAAACTAACACACATTGGGGAGGTTAACCCTTCATACCTTACTTGTGACTAGTCGAAACATCATGTGATAAGTCGACACACATGGAAGTGTCAAACTAATATGCTTTGATGAGGCTAACCCAACATGCTTATATGAAATGCTTCAACGGTTACCCTATAGTATGAACTAACCCATCATCTTAGGTCAACTACCAAGTCGACATACCCAAGAGATGACAAATCAATATACCTTGTTGATGTCTATCCTGACACACATTTAGAATGTGAATTCTTCACTCTTTTTGGAGTAATTGGTTGACACATAAGGGTGAGTCTAAGCCAATATACTATCTTGTTGAGTGATAGGCTGACACATTTGAAGTGCTAAACCGAGAGATACCTTGATGTTAATCCAACACACTTGAAAGTAATGTTAAATTGGTACTATGGAGAAGATGTTCCAAACTGAGATCTCACATGTATGTTACAAACCGAGATCTCATAGGTAGGTGATAAATCGATATATCAAAGGTTGATCCAAGATGTGTCAAACCGAGACACACCTTGATGATGTAAACAGATATACCCAGTTGGTGTTAAAACTGTGACACACTAAGAAGATGCTTAAACCATAATGCACCTTAATGCTAAACTGATACCTCATGTTGGGTGGTGAAACCAATATCTCATGATTAAGTTGAAACTGATATATTAGGCTAGGTGATAGAATAAGATACCATGTAATTGATTGATTGGCACATGTGTGAGGAAGTGTCATCACACCTATACTCTTGAATGTTGATATAATCAGTACATAGTTTAATCATCCATCGAAGAGGATGTAACTATGAATGATCAATCCTTAACTATGATGCTTAATCCTAAGACTCTCTTAAAATGTGGTAAGTAATGGAAGTAGAGTTTAGTGGTGATGTAATCGTATAATGACCTGATGGAGTATGTTTTTGATGCAACACCACTAAAAATCCTAGAGATGATGAGTCTCTAAGTTTAGCCTTGCTAGTACTATGGTAAGAACTCCACCCACATGTGCTAAGACATGTGGAAGTCTTATCGTAGTATAGTTAAGGGTCGAATCCTCGGGACAACGGTCTTGACGAAGTCAAGATGAAAAACGTTTAGCCTTTACTTAACAACTTAAAGATTGATATTTAGATCGAAAGTTTGATTTGGTTGTTTTAAACTAAGTACAAAGAAAGTAAGGCAAGAGAGTAAATAAAGCAAGTAAATCTTAAGAGTTAACAAATGGTGATGAATCACTGGGGTTAAGCAGGTATTTACCACCGCTACACATGCATTGTAAATGTACTAAGCAAGACTTATAAGCTAGATGCATGGATGTTTCCACAAGACCGATGCCTTATAAGACAAGAGCGATGCGTTGCATCCAAGGGTGTTCCACAAGACCGATGCCCACATAAGACAAGAGCGATGCATTGCACCCTTCGATGTTCCACAAGACCAATGCCCATATAAGAAAAGGGCAATGCATCTCATCCTTCAAGGGTTAAGTAACTCTAATACGGTACATCCTACGCGTCACTGAAGGATGTAGTCTCCGAAAAGAGAATCTTACTCAACCTCATGAAACGTGCATCTAAAACTAACAAGCGAGCGATAATTATCAAATCGAATAGCGTCTTTGTAGACCTAGTTTCCGGTGAGGGATAACCTAGCTACGAGAAGTGCGGGAATGATGCAACGCCAGCCATCCCCGAACGAATGGTCACATGCTTTACATCATTCCCCTCGCAAAGTGTGTTCCTCGACTTACCAAAGGTCTCTTCCATACAGATGGGAGTGTGCCAGATGGTAGTGAGTTTACTCCACTCTTTGAGATACACTCCTAGACACCGAAACGGATGCGTGGTGGATACACACACCAGAAACCAACACTAAATCGGTATTCAAGCCTCGATAGCGGTCGTAGACAAACCACAACGAAAGACAATAAATGCATACAAGAACGTGGCCACCATTCAAGCATGTGTGAAACGATTTAGTATTAAAACGAAATGATAACATCTTTTTACAGTACAAAATACAAAACATGGGCAGCGGGGCTAGTCCCCACGCCCCAGTGGATGGAACTACTCGCTCCTCATAGAGGGAGCAACAAAGAAGGAGGCAAGAAGAGATAGAAAGAACATCATCTCCACTGAGGAGAGAAGGTTGAACCCTTGGTGGAGAGAGCAACGATCTTCACCCTTCGTAGCTTGCTTGATGACGAATCTTCTCCTCTCACCTTCTTTGTTGATGAGAGAGGAAGTAGCTTGCAATGGACGTGAGTCTCAGACCGGCAGCCTCGAGTGATGGATGGAGTTGTTCTGGTAGTGGAGAGACAGCCTCTGGACGTCTGGACTCTCCCCCATGGACGGCCCTGAGGTCTTATTTATAGGCTTTGAGTGAGATCCAAACGGTTTGGAGACCGTTTGGGCTCAAACGGTCTTGGGACCGTTTGGCGTCAAACGGTCTTGAGATCGTTTGGCGTCAAACGGTCTTGGGACCGTTTGGCGTCAATCGGTCTTGAGATCATTTGGTGTCAAACGGTCTTGAGATCGTTTGGCGTCAAACGGTCTTGAGATCGTTTGGCGTCAAACGGTCTTGAGATCGTTTGGCGTCAAACGGTCTTGAGACCGTTTGAGCTCCATGCGGTCTTGGGACCGTTTGGCTTCATGCGGTCTCGGGACCGTTTGAACTCCATGAGGTCTTGGGACCGTTTGGCTTCATGCGGTCTTCGGGACCGTTTGAACTCCATGCGGTCTTGGGACCGTTTGGCTTCATGCGGTCTCGGGACCGTTTGAACTCCATGCGGTCTTGGGACCGTTTGGCTTCATGCGGTCTCGGGACCGTTTGAACTCCATGCGGTCTTGGGACCGTTTGGATCCACTCGACCCTTGGGCTGGTTTATTCTTTCGTTATTTTTTTGTGCTTTTTCTGCAATTATAAAAGGAAAAGTTAGTTTGATGATGTATTTACAAAAAGGGGTAAAATTAGGTTTAAGTACAATATAAATGTAGAAAGAGTATGGAAAACTAAAGAAAAAGACTAAGATAAACTACTAAAATAGGAGGTTATCACCCCCCCTAACTTAGAGTCTAGCTTGTCCTCAAGTTAGATAGAGCTGAGACATGAAATGGCGCGGCGATCTTAATTAAAATTTCCATACTCTTGCTTCAATTCTTGACCTGAGTTCCCCAGGGGTCGTATCGAGGCTTATTGCATGCCTTGATCCTTTTGGATTTCGAGAGTTGCTTGGATTTCAGGTTTTTCCGTATCTCAAAGTTCGCCTTGGGACCACATTTATTTTGTGCATGCTGTTGACTCTAATCAACTTTATACCTCTCTGGAAACTTTATTGGAAGATAGAGAGGGTATGAGGGTTGGCTAAAGGCTTTGAAGTGTAACTCCCCTTCGAGTGGGGGAGGGGCTGTCTATGCTTTTTAGGATCTCACTACCGGACACGACACATCTGCCTTTATGAGGGCAGCTGAATGTACCGGCCGGGCAAGTCCTTTATTAGCCTTTTCATATACTTGGAACTTTTAGGGTTTCACTACCGGACGCGACGCATCTGCCTTTGTGAGGGCAGCGGAATGTGCCGGCCGGGTGAGCCCTTTATCAGTTCTTTATATAGGTCCTTATTCGTGGCACAACTCTCATGATTTTATTCGTCTCTCTGGCTTTTATTCAAAAACTCACAGGCTTGGGTTTTGGGATGAGGATTTATTTTGGGCGGCCAAGCCTCTTTTATTTTGAAGAGAGGAAAGTTGTTCTTAAAGTTTTTCAGCATGCACTTATTTGGTTTGTGGTCCACTTGCAGAGCTTTTTGACTTGGAAGTTGCCTGATTTCCCTCTCATCCTTGAGATCTCGGCTTATTTCTGCCCTGATTTTGACCTATGGAGAGTCAGATAAAGAATTGGAGCAAAAATATAGGATCCATAGTGGATGGGGGTCGATAAATCGCCATTTGATGTCTAAGTGCTAAATACTTGTAGAGACTAACATGATTCTAGAGTTAGTTGAGGTGATTAAAAAGAATTTGTAAAAAAGAATCTTGAAAGAATAAAAAGAATTTGTAAAACAAAAGAAATGTATGGAAAGTGTTTAGAGAAAAAGAAGGGAGTATAGAAGTTGATACCTAGCCCTTGTCTAATGTATCCCCCCCCTAACTTATCACACACTCTGTCCCCAGAGTGGCAAAGTGATAGGTTGAGAAAACATTAGAACAAGGGCTGCAAGTTAAGGTAGATTGTCGGTTGCCCCTGGAGAATGCAGTAGTGTAGATGCGAACTGCCCACGTAAGGCGTGGTAATCCACGTCCGTCATTTCCTCCACTGGTCTTTGGAGAACGATTATAGTGTACATCCAGTAGAGGACGTGGAAGCCGCAGTCGTTGGATTGTCGTATTTGCTGGGGGCATTTATGGCAGAAGGCGGGGCGGCTGAAGTGCTCAGTGTTGTATGCCCTAGTGTGCTGACTCAGAAGTTCGATTAATTTCATAGCACACTCCTTTGCCATTTCTTCTATCGGCGTCTTGGGCGTTACGACGTATTGTCATTGTCGGGCATTGAACTGGCTGTCGGAACTGTTGTATATTGTAGTTGTTCCGGTGTGGAGATTGGTTGCCAGAAGAAGCCAGTGCTCTTGATGTAGGATCGGTAGCATGATGAACTTCGGCGTTGTATGTTGAAGATATGCAATCAAAGCTTCTATTGTGCCGAAGTTTTTCAGTTTGAGCAGATCATCTTTCATGTACGGGGACGCCATATATGTATCGGGATTGTGTTGGCCAATCTGAGATTGGTAAGCGGCCATGAGGCTGCAAGAAAGTTGCCCCTTATCTTGTAAAGTCTCTCGCAAAGAATCAGCCATTACGATAATGTCTTGAGACATGAATACGATGCCGTCTTTTTCTACGGAGAGTTTTTCCATGATTATGCGTATTTCAAGGTCGTTTAGACCCTTGCAAGAATCGCGATCGAAATCAAGAAAAGTTGGTGTAGTTGTGTACGCGGGGTCTTTCTTGCTGGTGTCTTCTTTGGGCAACTTGTTTTGTTCTAACTCTTCCAGAACTTGGCGGAAAGGTCGCCGCTGTCGACGTTGCACAGCTGAGTAAAGATACCGTGGAACATCATCTGGTGACATAGTCGGATCGTTGAAAAATCTTCTGTCACAGATGAGTTCCATGGCGTAGCGTCCTCTTAGCGAATGGAAGTCTTCAGCTGCCAAGTCTGTGAATGGGATTTCCTGGTTAAGCGCTTGAATATGTCTGATGGTGTAGAAGGCGCTGTCCCCGGATCCCGTGGTGGCTTGAACTGGAGGGTTAATGATTCTAAACCATGGTTGGCTCCAGTCTTGGCGAAGAGAAGGGCGTACAGCCCAGATTACTTTAAGCAGCCGGAAGGGTATGCACCGAGCTTCACCTGCTGCGTCTCCGATAAAGTTAATTATGCCGGATGGTATCTCGGCGGTATTGAAGTTGTAGACTTTGGCGTCCCTTGCCGCGGTGTCCACTATCATAAAGAGCCAGTGTCCCGAGACTTGGAAAGGCAGCGTGATATAGCGTGCCCGACGTGCTAAACCGACACGTAGCCGCTCAATCGACCTCACCTGCAGGCTCTTGTGTAAAAGGCCAAGAGACAGTGCAGGTGAGGCGTTGAAGGCTGGTTGTATCCGTTTTTTACTTTTATATATTTCTATACAGTTGGCGAGGAGGACACGAAAAATTGACAGTGGCATCGTAGACCGGGGTCGGAGGATGCAACGAAAATCTTCGCGTGTCAACGTACGCCTAGTTTTTGTATTGATGTAAATTGTATCGTCCCCCGCTTTTGCATCGTCCACTATAGTGTTCAGGATGAAAATGTCCTGAGCATCTAAAGTAGAGATGGCTGTCCTGTCAAGATCATGCATTTTTTGTGGAAGAGGGGGGGGCGGGGGAAGGTTTTGTGGTGGAGGGGAGGTGTGTTGTTCGAAGGCTTCTTCATGGCCTTTGATATTGTCATCCTGGTCGGAGGCGGAGTCAAGATCTTCGTCTGTATCTAGACTCACTCGGTCCGCGTCGTCCAGGTGAGGGGGAGAAGGTGTTGAATAGGGAAGAGGAGTTTTTGGCGAGGTAGCGCTGGCTCCTTGTATGCACTGTTGGAACTCAGCGAATGCTGCATCTTTGGCGGCTTCTCCCATTGACCCCATAGCGGAGTAATCAAAGAATTGGTCCCCATAAGAAATGTTGACGTTATCGTGCTGTGGGGACTTGGGGTGATAGTCACTTTCCTGGTGACCTTTATCGGACCCTTTATGGGAGGGTCCTGCAGCATTCCCTGGATCTTCGCCATCATCGTGCTTGTCTCCTGGAGGTGTGTCTTTATTGGAGTCAGCAGATGAATCGGAGTCATCTTCTTCTTCATCATCATTGTCGTTGTCAGCCGCAGCTTCGTCTGTTTTCTTCTTATTAGACGGCTTTTTACACCGCCGGTGAGTGGCATGTAGCTCATCGAAAGCCACTTGCAGATGCTCGTGTTTTTCGAGCAATGCGTCGTGGCCTTCTTTGAGATCTGTATATCTGTCCTCGGCGGAGAGGAGGCGTGCAGTCAGATCTGTGACTTGGGCGCGTAGTTGTTGTATTTCATTGATGGTAGCCTCCTCTTGATGATGGTGGAGCTGCGTAATTGTTTCGTCGATGGTAGCCAGGCGCGAGCTTAGCTTGTCTTGGGTTTGCTCAAGCTTGCGGAGATTCTCTTGCAGAGGGTGAGTCTGGGTCGAGATCTCATCGACTTTTCTCATCGTAGCTTCTTGCTGACGCGTTGCCGCAAGGATCAGGTCCGGCAGGTTGTTGGTGTGGCTGTTGATATGTTCAACTTGCCTAGCCACTTCATCCTGTCGTTGCTGAATACCTTGTAGGACGACAGGAAGAGCTTGATGCTGATTGTCGATCCTGGTTACCTGTTTAGTTAAATCCTGTACACAAGAAAAAAGAGAATGTAATAAATTAGAAGGATCGGTGAGGAGGTGTCAGACAGCGTCAAATTGACGGCCGAATTCCTCACCGATGTTAGTAAAGGGGGCCCCAGAGGCGGAAGGGTGATGTGGCTGGGGCCTATGTGGGATGGTGGTAGTGTCTTGCGGAAAAGACACTGATGAAGGCCTGAACTGCGTAGTGACTGTTGATGAGGTCACCAGCGGTGTCGGGGTGGTGGTGGATGTGAAGAGTGGTGGAGTTGATGATGAAGGGGTGGGGATTGTGGATGGTAATGGAGAGATGGTGAAGTCGGGCATGGAGGTGAAGAAAGGTAAGCCCGATGTTGGGGTGGGTGAAAAGGTGGATGTGAATGCTGATGTGGATGCGGAGGCGAAGGTGGTGAAATCAGGCATGGAGGTGGGGAGGGGGAAGGCGAAACGGCGCGAAGGTGAGCGCGCCAGCGACCTCGACGATGACGAAGACGATAGGAAAAACGGTGACGGCGATGGAAGCGGTGGAAGAATCGGAGTTTCTTTCGACAGCGACGGTGATAGCGGAGAAAAAGACGTTGCGCGATGGTCGAGGAGACGGCGACTGGTTCAGTGGTGGTGGCGACACAATGGCGCGGTGACGAAGGCGACAGAGGAGTCGGAGAACTTCGTTCGATGACGGCTGCGATGGCGGTGTAGGAAACGTCGGCGTGAGCGGCGTGTTTGGAGTCGCCGGACTACCTTGCGGAAGAAGGTCGAGTCGAATGGGTGAGCAGCTAGGGCGAATGCAACAGTAGCAGGAAGAAGACTCCTTGCACGAACGCTCTGGAGAATTCGAAGATTCGAAGAGAGAAAGATGGAGTAGGGATGGTATATATATATAGTGATTGGTTGGTGGTCTTTCGTATTCCAAACGGTTTTGAAGACCGCTTGGTCCCAAACGGTCTCAAGGTCGTTTAGTCCCAAACGGTTTGAGGACCGTTTGGTCCCAAACGGTTTCGAGACCGTTTGGTCCCAAACGGTTTCGAGACCGTTTGGTCCCAAACGGTTTGAGGACCGTTTGGTCCCAAACGGTTTGAGGACCGTTTGGTCCCAAACGGTTTCGAGACCGTTTGGTCCCAAACGGTTTGAGGACCGTTTGGTCCCAAACGGTTTCGAGACCGTTTGGTCCCAAACGGTTTGAGGACCGTTTGGTCCCAAACGGTTTGAGGACCGTTTGGAGGTAACAAAAGGGGTTATATATTTTTATGTTTTTGAGTATATATATATTTGTATGTTTTTTTTTGTATTTTGGTTTATGGATTTTTATGTTGTTTGTTTTATATGTTGTTTTTGTAGTTTTTATTATGTAGATTTTTTTGTATTTTTAGATTTAGTAATAAAAGAACTTAAAGAAAGCAAAACAAAATTAAGAGAGAATAAAACTAGAAAATAGAGAAATTGATACTCAGGTCTTGGGTTGCCTCCCAAGAAGCGTCTTGGTTTTATGTCGCTGGCTCGACGAAGCTAAAACTTGTTATACTGCTGGCATATTTAATTGTTGATCTTTGTTCAGCCCATGTTTCGGATTTAATTCGGGTTGTCCAGCAAAAGTGCCAGCCGAAGGCTTCAATTGTGCAGCAATCTGAGCAAGCTGTGTTTCAACTGCCTTTTGTTGGGCTTGTTGATTGGCCAGCATGGTTTGCTGAGATTGCAGCATCTGTCTTATTGAAGATAGCTCATCCTCCGGCTGCGAGGTAACATTCTTCTGAGAATTTTGTTGTTGGTATTGTTGAACATGCAATTGTGGGTGAAGCGGGGGGTGAGTGTACTGGTAGTAGGCTGACTGATTTCTAGGGTAGTTGACCCTAGGGAAGTTGTTTCTTGGATTCCCTTGATTGTTTGATAACCCAGGAGGCAACCTACTGTCAAATCCCCCTTGAGTCTGGTGTTGCGGGTTTGCAGTCCCAGAAGGGTTCCCATACTGGAATCCAGGATGGTTCCTTGGTTGACTGGGATTATAGTAGACTTGCCTGGGAATAGTATGGATAGAGTTGACTTGCTCCGGAGTCTGATCTTCAATCTGATTAGTGATGGCCTCATAGGGTTGTGGTGGTGGATGAAGATCCATCATCACACTATAGAGCATTCCGCAGGATAGGGTCGGATGATCTGATGCATGACAAGCTTCACAGGAACCTGTGACAGCTTTGACTTGATGCAGCTGCGGGGTTTGTTTCTTGTTGAATTCCCCTAGAGATGATTCAAGGGTTTGCTGTTTATGGGCGATTGCTTTCAGAGCCTCTGCTATTGACTTTAATTCCGTGGATTCCTCAGCTTTAAAAACTTTGAGGATGCCTTTTCCGGCTGTTCTACCCCAGTTGGACTGGTTTTCAGCCCCTAAAGTGACGATCTTCCAGGCGTCTTCATAGTTTTTCCTCATGAAATTTCCTCCAGATGAGGAATCTAGGAACTGTTTAATGTCATCACTTACCCCCCGATAAAAGGTCTCAATCAGTTGATTTTGTGAAATCCCATGATGAGGGCATTTTCGTAGAAGTTCTTTGAATCTTTCCCATGCCTCGGCGAGGGTCTCTCCAGGAAGTTGAGAGAAATGGTTGATCTGCCCTCTGATTTCGTAAGTAAGCGAGGGTGGAAAGAACTTCTCCAGGAATTTCTCCTCTAGAGGGGCCCAGGTGGTAATAATGGGTTCTCTATCCAATGAATTATACCAACTTAAGGCCCTTCCAGATAGAGTGAAATGAAACAGATGGAGCATTATTGCGTCGAAAGCGATGCCAGCTTGTGGGACCAGTCGGCATAATGCCTTCAACCGTTTCAGGTGGTCCATGTAGTCGTCTCCAGAACTTCCAGAGAAAGAAATCCCTTGCATAATCTGAATCCATTGGGTCCGGATCTCGAAGTGTGGGATGTTAATGATCGGAGGCCGGACCGGATGGTTGTCTTCGTAATTCTTCGGGACGGCGTAATCCCGAAGTTGCTTGTTTCTTAACGCAAGTTGAGCAGCAGCCTGCTCTGCTTGGATGCGGGCTCGTTCCTCAGCTCGGATCTCAGCTTGCACCTGAGCACGAGTGTCAGCGATAAGTTGTGCTCGTTGTGCTGCTATGGCGGCGTTGACTCTTTCTGCAACAAGGCGTTGCTCTTCGGCCATCTGTCTGGCTCTTTGGCGGTTAAGTCTATTCCTTCGGTGAAAGCTTCTTTCTACCTCAGAATCGTATTCTGGTTCAGGGGAGAATCCGATGCTATGCGGGGGTTGCATACACGTTTTCTACCTGAGTAGAAGGAAAATCTCAAGTTAGGAAAGATGGAAGGAAATGAAGAAGATCAAGAAATATTGGATTGGTTATTAAGAAAAAGTGTAAAATCCTAATCAACCAAGAAATTGGTAAGTAAAAACTAAAAAGTTCCGTTGTCCCCGGCAACGGCGCCAATTTTTGATGGAGTATGTTTTTGATGCAACACCACTAAAAATCCTAGAGATGATGAGTCTCTACGTTTAGCCTTGCTAGTACTATGGTAAGAACTCCACCCACATGTGCTAAGACATGTGGAAGTCTTATCGTAGTATAGTTAAGGGTCGAATCCTCGGGACAACGGTCTTGACGAAGTCAAGATGAAAAACGTTTAGCCTTTACTTAACAACTTAAAGATTGATATTTAGATCGAAAGTTTGATTTGGTTGTTTTAAACTAAGTACAAAGAAAGTAAGGCAAGAGAGTAAATAAAGCAAGTAAATCTTAAGAGTTAACAAATGGTGATGAATCACTGGGGTTAAGCAGGTATTTACCACCGCTACACATGCATTGTAAATGTACTAAGCAAGACTTATAAGCTAGATGCATGGATGTTTCCACAAGACCGATGCCTTATAAGACAAGAGCGATGCGTTGCATCCAAGGGTGTTCCACAAGACCGATGCCCACATAAGACAAGAGCGATGCATTGCACCCTTCGATGTTCCACAAGACCAATGCCCATATAAGAAAAGGGCAATGCATCTCATCCTTCAAGGGTTAAGTAACTCTAATACGGTACATCCTACGCGTCACTGAAGGATGTAGTCTCCGAAAAGAGAATCTTACTCAACCTCATGAAACGTGCATCTAAAACTAACAAGCGAGCGATAATTATCAAATCGAATAGCGTCTTTGTAGACCTAGTTTCCGGTGAGGGATAACCTAGCTACGAGAAGTGCGGGAATGATGCAACGCCAGCCATCCCCGAACGAATGGTCACATGCTTTACATCATTCCCCTCGCAAAGTGTGTTCCTCGACTTACCAAAGGTCTCTTCCATACAGATGGGAGTGTGCCAGATGGTAGTGAGTTTACTCCACTCTTTGAGATACACTCCTAGACACCGAAACGGATGCGTGGTGGATACACACACCAGAAACCAACACTAAATCGGTATTCAAGCCTCGATAGCGGTCGTAGACAAACCACAACGAAAGACAATAAATGCATACAAGAACGTGGCCACCATTCAAGCATGTGTGAAATGATTTAGTATTAAAACGAAATGATAACATCTTTTTACAGTACAAAATACAAAACATGGGCAGCGGGGCTAGTCCCCGCGCCCCAGTGGATGGAACTACTCGCTCCTCATAGAGGGAGCAACAAAGAAGGAGGCAAGAAGAGATAGAAAGAACATCATCTCCACTGAGGAGAGAAGGTTGAACCCTTGGTGGAGAGAGCAACGATCTTCACCCTTCGTAGCTTGCTTGATGACGAATCTTCTCCTCTCACCTTCTTTGTTGATGAGAGAGGAAGTAGCTTGCAATGGACGTGAGTCTCAGACCGGCAGCCTCGAGTGATGGATGGAGTTGTTCTGGTAGTGGAGAGACAGCCTCTGGACGTCTGGACTCTAAAATTAGGTTTAAGTACAATATAAATGTAGAAAGAGTATGGAAAACTAAAGAAAAAGACTAAGATAAACTACTAAAATAGGAGGTTATCATGACCCTAATTCCACATCAGGTTACTCTTGCTGAGTATGCATGATTAAAAGTATGAGACAATTCTCTCGCTATTTGATTCACATAACTTTAATCTTAATGGAATGTTATATCTTGTGAGTGCTATGAAGATGATTAACTAATACTAAATGATGGCTATGAACCTTGATAAGGGAACATGGGAAGTATGAATATGTGAATGTGTAGACTTGGTTATTATAAATATGCATAGCCTTATACACTCCAATCTTGTGAGAGGTAGTGAAATTAAAATATTGGAAAATAAATTATGCTTGGGAACCCTATGTGGTTAAGCATGAAACCTAACTTCAATCCAGGGGACTTATGATGCATTGCATGCTTTACCTAAAAGTATTTAATGTATTGAGGCATATTATCCTCTATTTGTATAATGTTAACCTTGAAGGTGAGATGGATGTCATAACGATTGCCATGGTATATATGTGATGTGGAACAAGTGATTCTTGCCATGAGTAATGCCTACACACTCAAAAAGGCATGATGAGATAACAATAAATCACAAGAATGATGTGATGGGACTTATGACCTGGCAAAGGCTTAGTGCCTAGTTGGGTGATATCCTTTGGTACTAAAATGAGGGATTTGTATCCCATGATAATTTGATGATGGTTACATCTTTAGTTACATGTATATCCATACTTGAGGATGGTATGGGATGTTATGGTGATGCATCACCCCATGCATCCATGATCCAATGGGGATGACAGGAGTTAGGGTTTGGGTATGAGTGTTGGTTGGTAACATCAAAGTAACCTATCTTGTTGAACCAAACCCTAATGATAATAGATGATGGTAGTTATCTATGCTACCCTTCCTTGAATGGTTAATATAATTATGGAATATCCTTCCCAATGATTGATTTCAACTCTAATCTGTTAACTAGTGGTCATCAAAGCTTTATAATTTATGCTTTTTTATGCTAAAGTTGTACATTGTTAGCATGATGATGGCCAATCATATAGATTCCTTTTATATTGGTATAATAACGGAATGCTCTTAATGCTAAGATAAACCTACAACATTATCCTATAAACATCTTTTAGTTATTTATTACAACATCATGTTGAGCATGTGCATCACATGAGTGGTGATGTTTGTTGATCCTTGTTATACGGCATGGAAAGATAATGATGAACTTGCAGAGAATGATATGATGGTCTTAATGACCTTTGGGTATGGATGAACCCTGAATGAGGTATAATCCTCTTATGTTTGCAAGGGTTGATACTCTATGATATTGTGAAGGATTTATATCATGTGATAGTGTGATGACAAGTGTAGTATCTTGAATGGCAATGAATAGTACCATGTGATGATGGTGTAATGACAAGTATAGTCTCTTGATTGGCATCTGAATAGTACCCTATGTTGTTGAGATGGGAAATTATGCCTCATACGTTTTATGTCTTCTGAAGTTGTTATATAGCAATGTTTTCTAGAGATGAATTAGGGTTTGTATGTCCAATTGTTTGGTGCAACCATAATTCACCCAGTTGGAGATAACTAATAAAGTGAAACCTTAATCATGTAGTTCCATGTGCCATAGATCCATTCCAATGTAAAAACTTGCTATGTGGTGAAACGAGTAAGTCCTATGGGAAATTTAGAGCGCATAATGTTGAGTATGCGGGGACAGCTTGGTACCCTATTATTAAGCAATTGAGGATGGCTATGGTCATGCCTTGAATTTTGTGATATTGTGATGAGTGAAAGGCAACAGTAAAACTACATGATGCCTCTTATAGAACAACTATGCATGAGATGTTCTCTAGCATCGTGACCCATACCAAAGCGGGCTAGTTGTTTTTAGATGACTAAATGTCATTGTTGGCAATTGATTGAAATGTCTCTATGTTGTCTCTCATACTGGCCGAGAGTTGTTGGTGAGATCATGGAGTTTGACTCTTCCATAGATCTTATATGGCATTGATTTCGACTTTACAGTGGTCAATTGGATTTAGGTGGTACGACTCAAATCATCAAGGCATAATAAACTCATAAACAATCGTGTAGCATATTTTTTAGAATCAAATACGAGAACATTGGTTGAAAACTTTCCTTGCTTTTATATTGTTTAGTTTATAACAATTATACATGTTGTTCATATTCCTTCTTAAATTATTGATTGATCTACTACTCAGTAGAAAGTATATATTATTTCCATGTATACCTTATTCATGAGGTACATGTCATTTAGTTGATTCTTCTCAACCTTCTCAGTATGTTTATTTATCTACTTAGTTATCTATGATAATAATAGAGTTGGTGGAAAGTTATATCTCTCGATGGGACTTTTGTCTCACCCCTTTGGTTAAATATCTTTTAGGTGGACATGCATGCCAAACTAAAGATCAGATAGATGAGGATATAATATGTAGAGGAACTACACCTAGTGGATCATGGTATATGGATAATGTCTAGTAATTGAGTCCTATGTGTCATCCATGTACCCTCAGGTCCTTGGGAGTTTTCTCAATGTGTTTTGACGACATGATGATTGATACGTGGTTTTTTTCTTATGTGCCTTTGGTGGTATGTACGTACATGTGGAAATGTTATCTTATGTAATAGGTTGATTGGAGAACAATGGTGTAGCTCCTTAAATATATGTTATAAATTGCAAGTGTTGACTCATGTGTAGTAAATCCCAACTCATGGTTCTTGCTGGAAATTAGTTTTAATTTCCTATGATTTTCGGTAATCCACTTATTAGTGGTTGATCGTGATTAAGTTTTGAGCAATCTCACTTTATGTGTGAAAGGGTGTCACATTTGGTGGTATCAGATCTATAGGTTCGTTGAGTCTACAGGGATACTAGGACTAGGATTAGGATGATGTCTAAGATAAGAACATGATATAAGACATGGTGCATACTGTCTAATATAAGTACTTGAGTGCCCTTGATAGGTATTCAAATGTTTAAGAAAAACGAAGAATGGAACTCTTAGCTTGATTTCTCTTTGATTACTCTGATCATAGTCATTTTGGAACAATCTAAAGAGTATAACAAATCAGGAATCATGGTAGTAATACCTCCATCTTACTTCAAAAGAGATGATAAATACACCATATGTTACTAAAACTTGAATCTTTGGTAATTAAAGGAGAAAGATACATCCCATGAAACCTAAAGCTAAGCATGAATAAGATATGAAAGGTTATTGAGGTTGTAATTTCAAGAAGTGTATTGAGAAAAAGACACATAAACGTGAGCTAATAAAGTGAGTCAAGGAGTAAAATCCACATAGGATGGAGAAAATTTTTGAATAGAGGATGAAGTGAGAAGATAAATAAGAAGGAATAATGAATAAATAAAGTGGAACCTGAGTTAATCTCATACCAATATATGAGTATAAGAATGTGTAAGGTAGAATCCTCATGATATGTGAAAGGGAATAAGGGAGATGATCCTTGTTCATAAAGAATATGTAAAGAATAATGATCTTTTTTCATGATGGAAAGAATAAAAATATGGTAAAGTTAGGAAATGTTCATGAACATGATAAACAATAACTAAAAAAGGAGTAATGACATGTAATCATATTTACAATTCCTATGCCAATGACAAGGAAATAAAGATAAACTGGATTGAATGACACATGAACAATTAAAAACTCATATAATAGCCAAAGTAAGTTGGTAATTCCTTCTTCTTGACAAGAAATCCATGGGTGATGATGTGGTAATAAGAGGAGTATGTTCCCTTGTGTTCTTTCATTTCAAGGATGTGGCAATCAAGTGAGTCTTATGCCACTTGATGTGCATGGCTTTGAAGTGATCTTAACATGGATACTCTGATAAGTATCAGTTGGTCTTGGATTTAAGTTCCGAGATGGTGACATCTGAGAATGATGATGTTTTATTAACATTATAAGATGATATAAATATTATTCTAATATGATTGGGTTTGGAAAAAGCAACAGAGAATGGATGTGATGTGTTTTTGGCATGTGTGATGGATACCAAGGTGAGGAATCCTAGTATCCAAGAAGTGACAGTTGTGTGTGGACCCGAGAATATGTCTCCTGATAAGATGATTAAGTGTTTGACTACCTAGAAAGGTTGACTTTGGGATCAATCTGGTTACAGGTGCTCAACATATGGTATGGATATCACATGTTAGGGGTTTATGCACTACATAAGATGACGTCAGAAAGCATGCATAATTTGAAGAGATAGTTGCAAGATCCGCTTGGGAAAATTTTATCAGGAAGAGTACAATCCCTTGGAGTACTCCAATCAGGATTGCACATAAGAAAGGATCCAGTAGGGGACTATAGATAGATAAATAATGCTTCCAAACCCTATCTAGATTAGTTTAGGTGACATGTACATATAATATATTGTTTTACCTCCGAAGTGGTTTCCTTTGGACCTGTGAAATCTTTCTATGACAAGAGAATGTACAGTTGGGGGTGTACATAATAGCAGGACAGTTGGTACAAGTCATAAGTGAGACTAGTGTGAGTCAACAGATCAGAGTAGAGCTATGTAAGCATGGTACCCAAGTGAGTGACAGAATGCATCTCTAGTATTTCTTTGGAAGAGACATGATGAGGTTTGAGAAGGGTATGGTAAATTTCTAGGTTTGAGAATATTAACTTGTAATGTGTAAGTTGAGAAGGTGACACATCAATTAGAGTTGACACCTGAGCTATACAAGGTACATATACTATTTTCGTGACTGAGAAATTGTTACATGACAAAGAGTAGACTTTGCACCAGTTTTGGAAATGATAGTTGAGTATGTGGCCTATGTGACAGATTATGTGTTAACCTTGAATAAAAAAACCTTGTGTTGATCAAGTCTTGTGACCTCACCATGACATCAAGGAGCCATGTGAAAGTATAAAGGTGTGGAGCATGAAGAGATCTGCCTCCTTTTGCTTGGGATTTTGGGGGTGAAATTGTTGTTAGGTGTTTATGACTTGTAAGGACCCTAACCGAGGTTTTGGGATAACCCTATTTGTTTTGCTTAGGTAAGTTGTTTAGAACTTAAATATAATCCTTTTAGGTGTTTTACCAACATGTGGCGTGCCTATGCTTCATGCTTGGTCATGTTTAAATGATGTTTGGGCAATGTTTGCTTATTTTGGACCAGAAGGCAATATACCTAAGATAAGGGTTATCTTGCAATATGTCACATGTTGAGCATTCCTTTAGTGCTTTAGAATCATAATGTAGAGAATGGTGCTAAAGGGCACCTTGCGGAGAGCTTAAGTTTTAAGTTCGAGTTGGTTTGGAAGTTGCTTGTGCCTTGTGTACTAGTCTTGGTGCAAAATGCGATTTACCAAAAGTAGAGGTTTAACATGCAATTTACCATCTCTAGAGTGTTCCTTCTCTTGTTTTACATCATCTAGGAGATATATAAAGAGGTGGGCACTTATTTTGGATCTTGGGCAAGAAGTCGCATCCTCAAAGTAATAATGATCTATGGATAATGTGTGTTTTGACCTTGGATTGTAGTGTATCGGTTTAATGAAGAGTAGTATATCAGTTTGGAGAAGTGGTGCCCTTGGTAGGAGTCCAAGATACTGAGACTCTACCTAGAGTATATCACCATATCTTGCATGTTAAGCTAAAGTGGTTGCATGTGGCCTTTGCACGTGGACAAGTGTCACCTAGACTCTTAAGGTGATGACACCCCTCTTTTGATCTCTCTTTCTTCCCTCAAGTATATAACCCCTCCCTCTTCACACAAATGAACATTTTTAGTCCATTCATGTTCTTGAATTCTTGGTGGACGAGCTTGTAAGCTTAAGGACATAGAGGAAGTCCCCATGGAGCTTGAGAGGTCGAGTTCCTTACTCATGGTGATTTCTTATTTAACTTCCATTTTGGTGAGTTATGTTTCTTGGTGACTATTTATTTGAGCTCTCTTCTTCATCTTCTTCTTCTTCTTCTCTCAGACATGAATCATACATTGGATGAAGGTGTTCTTGAGGAATAACTCTTGTCTCTAAGGTCATAGATCATGTTAGATGAAGCATATCTCTTTCCTTCCTTCTTGAGCTATCATAACCTTGGCATCTTCTTCTTCTGTCTTGGAGATAATGTTGAGGTCAAGTTTAGGACTCTTGATGGATCATCTTCAACTTTGAGAAAGAGTTGCTTTGGATATTTGATCATAGATCTTGGACCCTCGGTGGATATCTTCTTGAGGCAGGTTATATAAATCTTAGCCTTCACTATTATTTCAGTCTTTTTCTTCTCTAAATCATTTTCCTTACGTGCTAATAGATGATGATGATCTGGAGGATTATTTTGATGAAGGAGTCTTATCTAGTTTGTTGTTTTAGATCTTGTTCTTTCTTGCTTTGATTATGTTGATGTTTCTCTAGCAATAGTAATGGTTGGTGGCTGATATCCTAAGCTTGAAGATGACAGGTCGACATAACACTAAGGGGGTTAAATCGAGATGCAGTGTGCTGCTTAAACCGACATACTTAATTATCAATTAAACTGACACACCTTGGGGAGGTTAACCCTTCATACCTTACTTGTGAGTAGTTGACACACAATGTGATAAGTCGAAACACAAGGAAGTGTCAAACTGATATGCTTTGATGAGGCTAACTCGACATGCAGATATGAAGTGCTTAAACCTTTACCCTATATTGTGAACTAACCTGCCATCTTAGTTTAAGTACCAAGTCGACATACCTAAGAGATGCCAAACGGATATACCTTATTGATGCCTAGCCCGATACAACTTGAGAATGCTAATTCTTCACACTTTGTGGAGTAAGTGGTTGACACGTCAGGGTGAGGCTAAGCTAAGATACTATCTTTTTGAGTGAGAGATTGACACACTTGAAGTGCTAAATTGAGAGACACCTTGATGTTAATCTGACACACTTTTAAGTAATGTTAAACTGGTACTCTGGAGAATATGTTGCAAACTGAGATCTCACATGTATTTTGCAAACTGAGATATCACATGTAGGTGATAAACTGATGTATCAAAGGTTGATCCAAGATGTTGCAAACCAAGACACACCTTGATGATGTAAATAGAAATACCCAATTGGTTTTAAAACTATGACACACTTAGAAGATGCTTCAACCATGATGCATCTTCATGCTAAACTGATACCTCATGTTGGGAGGTGAAACTAATATCTCATGATTAAGGTGAAATCAATATCTTAGGCTAGGTGGTAGAATAAGATACCATTTAATTGATTAGTTGGGACATGTGTGAGGAAGGGTCGTTACACCTATACTCTAGAATGTTGATATAATCAATACATAGTGTAATCATCTATCTAAGAGGATGTAACTATGAATGTTCAATCCTTAACTATGATGCTTAATCCCAAGACTCTCCAAAATGTGGGAAGTAATTGAAGTAGAGTTTAGTGGTGAAGTAATCCTATAATGACCCTAATCCCAGGGCATGTTACTTTTGATGAGTATGCATGATCAAAATTATGAGATTGTTCTCTCTCTCTCTCTTATTCACAAAACTTTAATCTTACAGATTAATGGAATATTATAGCTTGTGATTGCTATGAAGATGATTAACTAATAGTAAGTGATGTCTATGAGCCTTGTTAAGGGAAGATGGGAAGTATGAATATGTGAATGTGTAGACTTGGTTATTATAAAGAATGCATAGACTTATACACTCCAAACTTGTGGGAGGTAGTGAAATTAGAAGACTAGAAAATAAATGATGCTTGGGAACCCTATGTGGTTAAGCATGAAACCTAACTTTAATCTTGGGGACATATGATGCATGGTGTGCTTTACCTAAAAGTATTTAATGTATTGAGACATAATCTCCCTTTATTTGTATAATGTTAACCATGAAGGTGAGATGGATGTCATAACTAATGATTTCTATGGTGTATGTGTGATATGGCACAAGTGATGTTTGGCATGAGTAATGCCTATATGCTCAAAAATGCATGATGTGATAACAATAAACCACAAGAATGATGTGATGGGTCTTATGACCTATTAGAGGCTTAGTGCCTAGTTGAGGTGATATCCTCTAGTACTGAAATGAGGGATTTATATCCCATGATAATCTACTGATGGTTACATGTTTAGTTACATGTAGATCCATACTTGAGGATGGTATGGGATGTGATGGTGATGCTTCACCCCATGCATCCATGATCTAATGGGGATGCTAGGAGTTAGGTTTTGGTATGAGTGTTGGTTGGTAACATTAAAGTAACCTATATTGTTGAGCCTAACCCTAATGATAATAGATGATGGTAGTTATCTATGTTATCCTTCCTTGAATCGTTAATATAATGGTGGAATATCCTTCCTAATGATTGATTTTAACTCTAACGTATAACTAGTGGTCATCATAGCTTTATGATTTATGTATTCTTATGCTAAACTTGTACATTATTAGAGTGATGATGACCAATTATATAGCTTCCTTATATGTTGATATAATAAAGGAATGCTCTTAATGCTAAGATAACCCTACAATGTTATCCTATAAACATCTTTTAGTTATTTATTGAAACATCATGTTGAGCATGTGCATCACATGAGTGGTGATGTTTGTTGATCCTTGTTATAAGGCATGGAAAGATGATGATGAACTTGCAGGGAATGATATGACAGTCTTAATGACCTTTGGGCATTGATGAGCCCCAAATGAGGTATAATCCTCTTATGTTGGCAAGGATTGATACTTTGTGATATTTTGAAGGATTTATATCATGTGATAGTGTGATGACAAGTATAGTTTTTTTAATGGCAATGAATAGTACCATGTGATGATGATGTGATGACAAGTATAATCCCTTGATTAGTAGGTGAATAGTACCCTATGTTGTTGAGATGAGATATTATGTCTCATACATTTTATATCTTCTAAACTTGTTATATAGAAATGTTTGCTAGAGATGAATTAGGGTCTGTATGTCCACTTGTTTGGTGCAGCCTTAATTCACCCAATTGGAGATAACTAATCAAGTGAAACCTTAATCATGTAGTTCCATGTGCCATAGATCCATTCCAGTGTCAGAACTTGTTGGGTGGTGAAACGAGTAATTCCTATGGGAAACTCATAGTGCATAATGTTGAGTATGTGGGGACAACTTGGTACCCTAATATCAAGCAATTGAGGATGGTTGCGGTCATGCCTCAAATATTGTGATATTGTGATGAGTGAAAGGTAGAAGTATAACTATTGGATGCCTCTTATAGAATGACCATGTGTGAGTAGTTCTCTAGTGTTGTGACATGTAGCAAGGTAGGCTAGTGGTTTTTAGATGACTATACGTCATTGTTGGCAGTTGACTGATATATCTCTGTGTTGTCTCTCATACTGACAGGGAGTTGTTGGTGAGATCATGGAGTCTGACTCTTCTGTAGATCTTGTATGGCATTGATTTTGACTTTGCAGTGGTCAGCTAGATTTGGGTGGTACGACTCAAATCCTCAGGGCATAATAAACTCATAAATAGCCGTGTAGCATATTTGTTTAGAATCATATATGAGAACATTGGTTGAAGCCTTGGCCTATTTTTATATTGTTTAGTTTATAATAGTTATACATGTTCTTAGTATTCCTTCTTAAATTATTGATTTTTCTACTACTCAATGGCAAGTATATATTATTGCTCTGTATACTTTATTCATGAGGTATTTGTCATTTAGTTGATTCTTCTCAACCTGCTCAGTATGTTAATTTATCTACTTGGTTATCTATGATAATAATAGAGTTGGTGGAGAGTTATATCTCTCATTGGTACTTTTGTCTCACCATGTAGGTTAATTATCTTTAGGTGGATGTTGATGCCAAAATAAAGATCAGATAGCTGAGGATATAATATGAAAAGGAACTACAGTTGGTGGATCATGGTATATGCATAATATCTAGTAAAATTCCTATGTGTCATCCTTGTACACTCAGGTCTTGGGAGTGTTATAAATGTGTTTTGATGGCATGATGATCGATATGTGGTTTTTGGCTAGTGTGCCTATGGTGGTATGTACATACATGTGGAAATTGTATCTTATGTAATAGGTTGATTGGAGGATAGTGATGTAGCTCCTTGAATATATGTTATGAAATGGAAGTGTTGACTCATGTGTAATAAATCCCAGCTCATGGTGCTTGCTGCAAATCAGTTAATTTCTTGTGATTTTCAATAATCTGTTGATTAGTTATTGATCATGATTAAGTTTTGAGTAATCTCACTTTATGTGGAAAAGGGTGTCACATACCTAGTTTGTGCTTTGGTCGCTTAAGATGTCTTCACCCTAGGTCTTCTCTTTGGTCACTGGTTGATAATCTTCTTCAACCATGGTGCTTGTGCCTTCTTTGACCGCTGAGGTCAGGAGGTGTTCCTGGTCACTGAAGTGGTCATCGATCTAGGGTTCCCTTCAAAAATGGGTCTCTTCAACCGCTAGTATATGTGCGTGGTATTTTGTCATTGGTCTTATTCATCACCTTCGACCATCACGGTATATGTTATTCAACCACCTAGACTCTTTATCTCTTACCTTCTTGAGTTGATGAATTTGCTTGGGCATGTTGTCCTCTAGTGGTGTGGGGAAGTGATGGTGATGGTTAATCTACATGTTCCAAGAATGTGGGAAAATGAGATATTTAGGATTTGGTGATAGTGTTGTGATGTAAATCCTAATCGTCTATATGTGCAATCCTAACCCTCATTTCCAAGTTCATAATGTAGTTATTGAGCTTGTTTGTATGAATAACATAAGATGATGTTTTCTCTCTCCTACTTGTGTAATCCTAACCATGTAGGTTGAATGAATGGCATAGCTAGTGAACTATATGGTGATGTTAATATGACATAGGTGATGTCTATAAGCCCTTATGAGGCATGTTGAGATAATGATGTGTTTATGTATTATGACTTGGGAGAGGCTCAACACCTAGTTGATGTGTATCCTCTAGTGATGTGATGAGGGATTGATATCCCATGATAGTGTGATTATTGTGATAGCCTTGTATGTCAGTGGTATCATGTGATGATGTGAAAAGTTTATACTTCAACATTTATATCTTCAGGAGTTGTATTATACTCCTATCTTTGTAGAATTTGTTTAAGGTTTATACATTGTAACTTTATTGATGCTAAAAGATACTCAATTGGCTTAACTAATCAAGTGAAATCCTAATCATATAGTTGCCCTATGCCATAGATCCATCTTCGGCATCTGTACTAGCTAGATGGTGAAATGAGCAATTCCTACGAGAAACTCAGAGCGCATATTATTGAATATGTGGGGTACAAGTTGAGGTATCTCTGTGTATCCTTAGTACATTGGGATGGATAAGGTCATACCTTGGTAGGAGAATGGTTAAGGCTGTGTCTCAGATGATGTGAATCAGTATATGTGATATGTTTACTACCTGTGATCATACCTTGGCAGGAGAATGGCTGGAATCGTATCTCAGTTTCACTAGTGTCATGACCTATATACCAAGGAAGACTATGTTTTTTTGTTGTTGGACTTGATATGTCACTGTGGTAGAGTTGAACTGACTGAGGGTGTGAAGAGATCATGGATTTTGGCTCTTCCATTGAAATTTTATGGCACTTATTTCAACTTAACAGTGGTCAATTGGAGTATGAGTGGTATACCTCATCTCCTTAGGGCATAATAAAAGACGTAATATAGTCGTGTACTATATTCTCTTAGGACCAAACATGACTCACATTGGATGAACCTATGCCTTGTTTCTTATACTATTTATTTTATAACAGTTATACATGTTCTTCATATTTCTTCTAAATGCATAACTTGTTTTACTGCTCAGATGTAGCTACCTAAACTGCTTAATCTATGTTATCAGTTTTATACATATCTTTGAGTGGAATTTTCTTATAATGTTTAATTTTCTTGATATAATCTACATGTGCTTATAATAGACATTAGCAGAGAGTTATATCTCTTTCTGGGATGTTTGGTCTCACCTCATGGGTTCCACATCTTTTAGGTGGTCATGCATGATAAGGCAGAGATCGTGTGGTTGAGGCTAAGAAGCAAGAGGAGTAATAGTTGTTAAAGGTTGGATATGCTGCTAGTGTTTGTTGTAGATTCTTATGTGTCATCCATGTACTCTCAGGTCCTTGGGAGGTGTTTTGTAGATGTTTGTACTCCTAGGTCTTTGGGACCAGCTCACTTACAAGTATCTATAAACTCTAAATGATTTCTAAAGTGATCAAGCCCTATGGAGTCACAAGGGACTCTTTGGATCACTTCCTCTCAACTATACCATAAGGCAATCATAGTAACCTTTGAATGCTCCCAAATGGTTCCTATTTATAGTTGAGGGTGACCGCTAGATAGTAGACTTATTTAGGATGAATTATACACATTTTAAGGTGATATAGTGATTCAACAATGGATACATTTCACTTTATTTTCCCCTTTAACCACTAACTTGCACTTCATATCTGCTCTATATTCAGTTGTGTTTTCTCAAAACAATTCCATCTAGTGTCTCTAGTAGTAAAGATATAGCTAGGTCATATGAATGAGTTAAATACTTAAAGCCTCAAACAATAAACCTCATTGGGTCTCTAGCTTTTAGATGGTCTTCCAAGTTTCACTAAAACAAACTCAATAGATGTAGGTAACATGTATACTAATTTCAGATGGGTTTCACAAAAACACGGTAGATGTACCCGTTTGATTAGGTTCCACTAATTAGCCTAAAGTCAATTAGAATCCATTCTAAAATAATCTATTACATGTTGATATTAATTACAAGTCATAAAACCATTATTAGAGACAATTAGGTATCCCTCAATTAAAATTTTGTGAATATATTACCTGATTTCACCAATTCTATGTTTTTCAAATTGGGGTAATGTTATTTTATATCAAACTGAAATGATCTCAATGGAATGTTATATAATCATGAATTGCATGGTGATGTCATCATTAAAATAATATAAATGTAAACTACAAAGTTAATAATTATAATCTATGTAGCATCCTTAAAGGTTCCTTTGTGCTTTTCCTCCCATCATTGGTACAAAACATAGTGATGAAGCTCACTATGTGTTTAAAAGTCCAAAAAAATCATCTAGATACATCTCTTGAAAATAGAGCATCATCATAGCCTTCAACCCAAGGAACATGCCTCCACCCTTTAAGAAATCATAGGAACTCCACTTCCAATAGAAAAGGGGGAAAGAAAAAGTAACATTCTTTGTAGGAGTGACCATGGATACATATCAAGTCTGCCAAAAATTGATCAAACATGTCTAAGACAAGGGAATATGTAAATTCCTATAGAAGATACACTTTCTTCAATTAACCTCAAAAGTTTACACTAAAGTTATGTACAAAATAAAGTTAGTTTTATGGAAGTTATCCAAATAAATAATCAAAAAGAAGGGGAAACGTTATTATCTGAGTTAATTTTAGAATTCTCAATAGATAGAGAGGTTATTATGAATGTTCATGAAGGGATTACGTAGAAACGGAAGTTAACACAAAACATTGGAAACTAGCATTTTAGCTCATGATAGTTTGATGGTACATAACCTTCTATATAAGGTATACAACGGTAACTTGAAAATGAGAGTATTTTATAGCAGTCATCCACATGGGATTCAAAGTTCATCTATGGTTCGTTACAATGGTCATTTCTAAGTGTATGTCTATTTAAGACGTTTATAAGTCAAGGGAGAGACTCTCTTGACATATAGCCCACTACAAAGAAATGTAAATTTTTCTATAGACCACCAAAAGAATCAAAGATTCATCATATGAAATTCTATGTTAGACCACAAGCATTAATCATACTCATCATCTTCATGTTCTTAATCTTTCTCATAAATTTAGGGCCAGGATGACCTTGTACATGCCAAAATAAGATTGTCCCCTCACTATTACCTGGGAAAAACAAACTTCTGTTTGGAAATGACTTCATAAAAGTAAAAGGCCAATTTCCATTGAGTAAAGTATCTTTATTGCAGAAGTACTTCAAAACTTGGTTTTCACTTTTTGTTTAAAGAAACCATCAATTTCATTCCATCAAATCAAAGGGCATATTGTCATCTTACACATGAACTAGTGTAGTTTTCATATAAGATTCAAGAGATGGATATCTACCTAAATAAAGGCCTAGGTTCTATAAGGAGGTGAGATCACCCCTTCATCCGAATTCAACAGAAAATATTCAACATCCATCTCTTATGAGAAATTTAGATTATGAAGGATGCATGAATAATAATTCCATTTAAATATGCATGATACAGATACAAAAATGTCAATAGTAGAAGCAGAAAGAAATGACTAAGTTATTACATGGATTTGATCCAAAATCACTACATCAGTTTCATAAAACATAAACTAGAAACAAAAAGTATAGGATCTAGAAGTAGAAACCTAGACATCTCAACAAAGTCTCCTTGAATATACTCCTGGGAAGGTCCTCCTTGGTCTTATTTCACTCCTTGTCCTAGGCTTGGGTGGTTGGGGTCACCTAGTAAGAGGAGAAAACAAGGTATGTGTCAAATAAGGAACAAGAACAAGAATAAGAACAACAAAGGAAAAGTTAGGGTAGGAATTGGAGAGTCAAAAGTATGAGGCACATAAAAAATAAGATTCTTGCCATTACAAATAGTAATAAAATTTGCATGAATGATTAAGTTAGACAAATTAACTAAGTAGGGTTGAGGCACCTACCAGACCCCAACCAATAGGTGAGGGGATAGTAACACATTCCTAGTCACCTAAAAAATATTTATATGTGTGGAGAGTAACACATTCCCCTACGAGAAATAACATATGCCCAACTATGTGTGGTTGTACATAAGTACCACTACAATAGCTAATAAGTCAAAAATATAATCATGCTCAAAGAAATCATATGGAAAGATTAAGCAACAAATAATAGTGATATGACAGGTGGCTTCAAGAAACTAGCACGTAATGAAGTAATTGTGCCAAAAAGAACAATAATTGGAACAAAAGTTTTAATTAATGCCTCATTAGGAAGTTAGGGTTTGGTTATCAAAAATTCCCAACTTAAGGGATATGATGCACATACCTTGATTTGAGCATTCAAATCAGTGATCAAATTCTACCCTTCCAATTGCAAAGTCACTCAAACCTACATATAATATTTTGTTCATTAGTTAAGGTACAATGTATGTTATTTAGGTCGAAAACCCTAGAAATATAAACCTTCAAAAAAATCCCTATATCAACTCTTGATCTTGACATGATATTGGGTTTAGGATTTCTTATTTAATATCTTGACTCAAATCTCAACTTTATAAATTATTATTCTACCTATAATTATTATTAAGATCATAAGTGATTTTGAAACACTTAAAATTGAGACTTCAAAACTTTGAAATCAGGTGACAAAACATATGTCAAAATATAGAGAAAATTCTTACGATTTCAAAACATAATTTTGTGTAATTTTTAGAGATTCCAATAAAAAGTTATGAAGTTTACAAGTTTTATGGTATTTACTGATAAAATGTGAAACATACAATGCAATTGGATTAAAGTGTCCTAAATTGAAAATCAGATATGTAGTCATACACTCTTTTGATAATTAGCATGAAATTAAACCAATCTTATAAAGTGATGAGAACACCCATGCTAGAAACCTATACCTGAAGAAGCGAATGGGAGGGGAAAATAGGGATTTGCTCCTGGCCTATCTTCACCCACTTGCTTGAGTGACGTGGAAGCAACTCCAAGCGCACAATATCAAGCCAGAATAGGGGAAAACAAGAATGCTCAAAATATGATTGTCTTGACTAGCCAAAAACAAAGAATAGAGGGAAAGCGAACCTACCCTAGGCGGAACTAAGCCATGATGAAGAGAAGAAATGGTGGTGAGCTCTGATAGCGCAGAACCAAGAAGAACGCAACGACAGCAAGGAGTGAAAAATGAAGAGAAATTGGCTCCAAAGATTGACTTCAAGTTGTGGTCGAAATTGTTAAGGGTGTGTATATATATATCATATGGTCGGCGTGGATCTACAATGTATACATTTAATACAACCTTCCAACTTTAATCTTTTAATGCATTAAATGAAAAAACTTTCTATAATTATTTATGGGTGCAAGGAAGTCCTAATAAACCCAAATTTGGTAGGTTAGCTAATTTTGGGGTGAGGAATATGCTTTTGGAATTAATGTTTAATTTTCAAGACTTTTGTATTTTATTTAACATTTTTTAAATATTATCAATTATTATGAATTAGAGGCATCTAGAGCTCTCCAAAAATATGAAGCTTGTCCTACAAGCAATAATAAATATTAGGAATACAATTTTGCCATTAATTATTATTTTCTAACATATTATTTAATCTTTTTGTTCTTTTAATTATATTCACTCTCCTAAATAAACTAAAATATTTAAGATTGCCTAAATTGGATGAAAATTTATTGTATGCTAATTTTGGCATGTTGATTTTATTTGTTTATTTTTGGATAAGGTAAAATATCACTAGAACTCAAAAGATAAAGGTGTATAAGGGAGCACGCAAAATCCCGAATACTATACAAGATCTACAAAAGATCCCATCTCTGGACTATCTAAGTATTGACCCCCCTCAAGAGGTCCGGCTTGGCCCTAACGTGCCATCTCAGTCTATCTACAATGGTATCAAACCCCAAAAGATTATCGCATGCCCCTTTCCCATGAAGCCGGCAGTTCCTTTCCGTCCACACAAAATGAATGATGTTTGAGAAAATGACTCCCACCACCGGTGGTCGACATGTAGATTTTAGATTTACCCAATTTTGTGGCAATATAGTTTGTTAGTGATAATTTTGCCTTTGTTTTAAGTAATGTCATTGCATGGCGTTAGGCGATGTCATAATTGGTTCATATCAGACTTTAGATTCATTGAGTCTATAGGGACATAGGACTAGGGTTTGTATCTATTCTAGTATCCTTCGGTCTATCTAATGGTAACTTCTGCTTATGCAGAAGAAGAAGAAGAGAAGAAAAGATGGTTGGAGTACACAAAGAACATGTTGTTGAGAGTAGTGTTGTTGCTCCAAGAGGTGGTTCTAGGAGACAGGAGAGGGTTAATGTTGTGCCTGAGATGCCTCAATTTGACCCAGCTGTGGTGACCAATCCTATTTTTCAGTCCGTGTTTGGATAGTTTGTGGACACGATGATGCATATGGCAGACAAAATGCCCCCACCCCAAGTCAGAGCAGCAGTCCCCAATGTGGAATCTCAGGGTTCTGGGAAGACCTTTGAGAGGTTAAGGTGTGTGGGGGCGTTGGAGTATGTTAGTACAATGGATTCGACATATGCTAACATGTGGTTGATTGAATTAGAGAAGTCCTTCAAGATCCTCAAGATCCCTGAAGATGATAAGGTGAAGCACATAGTATATCTACTAAAAGGGAGTCCTGGCCACTGGTGGGCCATAGAGGAGGAGAAGGGGTCTAGTTTGGTGATCAGTTGAGAAGATTTCTGGTGGGATTATGTTAGTTGATACTTCCCTGAGACATACCTTGATAAGAATATCATGTCGTTTGAGAATATTCAGTAGGGATCCATGTCGATCAATGAGTATGAGGCAAAGTTCATGGCACTTTGGAGGTTCTGCTCACATATGGAACCTATAGACAATGTGAGGATTAGACGGTTCGAGAATGGTTTGAGCATTGAGTTGACAATGTTGGTGTCATCTTTAGAGAACAGAGAGAAACTTACCACGTTTGTGGAGTCAATCAGAAGAGTGGAGCGGTCAGTGGTGGAGAAGTGTGAGATGAAGGTCAAAAAGAGGCATGCACCATATTAGGGGCAATCATCTGGAGGCTTCAAGAAGCCTAGGTTTTCAGCACCACCATCACAACAACGATTGACAAGTCAATCTCAGTGGTTGTTGAGTTGGGGCAGAGGCCGTAGATTTCCATCTATAGGAGCCCATAGCATAAGATCAATTTGGTGATAGGGTCATCATAGCCATAGTTCGAGACCAAGACTTGCCACAAGTGTGGACAGGTGGGAAACATCAGATGGAACGATCATGTAAGAGATGAGGAGGTGACCCAACAGTCAAGACAGAATCATCAAGGGTCATTGTAGCTATAGTAGTTCAATAGTGGCAGAGATAGAGGATGCGGTTAGGCATCGCAGGCTGGTTCTTTTGTACAAGCCAGCTGAGGAAGGGGATAAAAACAGGTAACGACTCAATTCTATGCCATGAGTCAGAAGGAATGAATGGTCAACTTGTGAGTTGTAACAAGTCAGATGGAGTTATTTCATTTTGATATTTCTTCTTTCTTTATATCTATTTTTGTTGCCCCAGGTGTGATGCACTCTTTTATCACTAGAGAAGTGATTTTTAGTTGTTCTTTGCATGTTAATCATAGGTGTGATAGTCTTCGCTTAGAAACTCCCTTGGTTGGTTCTGGTGAGTTGTGGGAGGTGTGTCCTTCCTATCCATACCTTTTTAGGATGCATCATTCAAGTGGACCTCATACCACTTGACAGGAATGGATTTGATGTGATCCTTAAAAAGGATACTTTGGAGATATATCGGGTGATCTTGAATTGTAGTTTCAAGGTAGAGATGTTTGTCGATAGTGATGTGTCATGGATCTTTCAAGGAGATAGGAAGATTCTCCCTACATGTTTAGTGTCAGTGATGATGGAAGAATGGTTGATGAGATAGGGTTGTGATGTATTCTTGGTGCATGTGGTGGATACTAAGACAAGGATTCCAAGTATCCAGGAGGTGTCAGTTGTCTGTGAGTTTGAACACATCTTTCCTGATGAGTTTGATGAGTTTCTTGGTGTTCCTCTTGTCAAGGAGATTGATTTTGAGATCAATATGGTTCCTAGTACGTAGCCCTGAGCACAGAAACCTTATAGGATGGCGCCAGTATGGATAAAAAGAGATGAAGAAATAGTTGTAGGAGTTTCTTGATAAAGGATTTATCAGAATGAACACTTCACCTTGGGGTTCTCCTGTTCTTTTTTGTATAGAAGCAGGGTGGATCCTTGAGGTTGTGCACTGACTATAGATAGTTGAACAAAGTGATGATCAAGAATAAGTATCCCTTGTCGTGGATTGATGATTTGTTTGACCATTTACGAGGTGCCACAATGTTCATGAAGATATACCTGAGGTCGGGATATCACCGGTTGCGGATTAGGGCGGGTGATATACCAAAGTCAGGTTTTAGATCTCGGTTTGGTCATTACGAGTTTGTGGTTGTCGTTTGGGCTAACCAACGTACCAGCAAAATTCACGGACTTGATGAATAGGGTGTTTGTATCTTACCTTGACCGGTCTATAGTGGTGTTCATAGATGACATCTTGATATACTCTCATGACCACCAACAACATGAGAAGCATCTATGATAGGTGTTGACCTTGTTGAGAAAGTAGAAGTTGTATGCTAAGTTTAGCAAGTGCAAGTTCTGGTTGAAGGAGGTGTCCTTTCTGGGGCATGTGATATCTATAGAAGGTTTTTGTGTGGAACCCAAGAAGTTTGAGCTTGTGATAGAGTGGGAGAAACCAAAGACACTGACATAAGTTTGCAATTTCCTTGGATTGGTTGGATGCTATAGTAGGTTCATCAAGAAATTCAACATTGTTTCATTACCCCTAATGAAGCTGACAAGGAAAGGTGTGCCTTTTCTCTAGGATGACAGGTATCAGTGTGAATTCCAATTGTTGAAGGAGAAGCTGGCCAGTTATCCAGTTCTAGTGTTTCTAGAGCAAGGAAAGGGCTACATTGTCTTTTGTGATGCCTCAAAGAATGGCATGGGTTGTGTGTTGATGCAAGACCATAATGTGATCTCCTTTGCATCATGATAGTTGAAGAAGCATGAGGAGAATACCACATGCATGACCTGGAGTTAATTATAGTTGTTCACACTTTGAAGATCTGGAGACATTACCTCTACCGCGAGAAGTGTTAGATCTTCACAACTCACAAGAATCTATAGTATATCTTATCAAAGTAGGGGTTGAATATGAGGCAGTGCCACTGGATGGAGTTAATCAAGGATTATGATTGCACCATGGATTACAATCCAGGGAAGGCAAACATGGTGGCAGATGATTTAAGGAGAAAGTCTTCTTCGTCATCATCTACTGATGAGGCATAGATATGTTCCTTAGTGTGCCACATAAGGGACATGATAGTGTCTTTGTGTTAGATGAACATGAAGTTAGAAGTCACCTTGTTGGTAGGCTTGTTGGTGCAGTTACAGGTGAAGCCTATGGTGAGGCAGCAGATCAGAGAGGATTAGCATGATGATACTGTGATATAGCAGATCTGATCAAAGTTTGCCAATGAGAAGCATGATGGCTTCCATGAGTCTCAGGACGTGATAGTGTACTACCATGGCAGAATAGTGGTTGCAGATATCGATAATCTTAGGAAGTTAGTTATGGAGGAGGCTGACTCTTCTATGTACGCTATGCATCTGGGAAGCACCAAGACACCACAATTTGAGATATTTGTATTGGTAGCCTGGACTGAAGTGTGACGTGGCTGAGTTTGTTTCTAGATGTCCTGTGTGTCAGCAGGTTAAAGCAGAGAACCAGAAGCCTGTATGAACTTTATAATAGTTTCTGGTACCATAGTGGAAGTGGGATCATGTCACGATGGACGTTGTGGTTGGTCTGCCCAGGATAGTCAAAGGTCATGACTCCATATCGGCGATTGTTGACAGGTTGAGAAAGACATCACACTTTTTTCCTGTGAAGATAACATACACAATGGAGAAGTTTGCACAGATATATGTTAATGAGATAGTGTGTTTGCACGGTATCCCAGCTACCATCATATCTGACATAGGTCATCAATTCACCAGTCCTTTTTGGGAATGTCTGCACACAGTTATAGATACACAGTCAAAGTTCAGTATGATGTTTCACCCATGGACAGATGGATAGTCAGAGAGGACAATCCAATTCTTGGAAGATCTGTTTAGAGCTTGTGTTTTGCAATTTTTTGGTAGTTGGGATGTGCACCTTAGTTTGATAGAGTTTGCATACATTAATAGCTATTAGAGGAGCATTGATATGGTACTGTATGAGGCTTTGTATGAGAGATGTTACAGATTTCCTTTATGTTGGTATGAGACTGGAAAGTATTAGCTTTTGGGTCTTGAGCTTGTGCAGCAGATAGCAGAGAAGATCAGAGTGATTTAGTAGCAGTTGAAGGCAGCATAGGACAAGAAAAATTCATATGCTAACAACCGGCATAGGTCGTTGGAGTTACAGGTGGGAGACATATTTTACCTCAAGGTCTCTCCTTAGAAAGGTGTTTTGAGGTTTTGGAAGAAGGGTAAGTTGTCTCTTAGATATATGGGACCTTACCTGGTGGTGGCATGTGTTCAGAATGTGGCTTATAATTTGGAGTTTCCACCTGAGTTGCATAGGTTGCATCTGGTGTTTCATTTTTTTATGTTGAGGAAGTGTCACCCTGACATGAGTTGGTTTTGCAACCAATGGAGGTAGAGTTGGATAGGATATATCTTATGTGGAGGGTCATGTGTTGATCCTGGATAGGAAGATCAAGAAGTTGAAGAAGAAGGACATCATGTTGGTCAAGGTTTTATGACATCATCTTGGCATACAGGAAGCCACATCGGAGATTGAGGAGAGATGCATAGTAAGTACCCATCTCTTTTCCCATAGGATTTCAGGGGTGAAATCCTTGTTAGGGGTTTATGGTTGTAAGGACCCTGACCTAGTTTAGTGCTTGATTGTGTTTGTTTAGCTTAATAAAATGCTTAAATCTTAATATAATCTCTTGATATGTCTTAATATCATGTGACATGCTTATGTTTTCAGTTTGATCCTATTTGGATGTTGTTTGAGCTATGTTTTCTTGTTTTGGACCAAGTTGCAATATACCCATATTGAGGGGTTACTGTGATGACCTGCCATCAGACCGATAGCTAAATCGCTACCAGTAATTATGCAGAATAACCATTAGCAGTGGACTATCAAAAATCACTAAAATTAAAACCATTTTGCTAAGAGATCCATTGCTAGGAAACTCTTAAAGAAAAGAACCAAAACTTTATATACATCATGGTTCACATTTTACATCCATTGCACCATCTCATCCTGAGGATATCATATATCAGTTTATTTTCCCAAACATATACATACGCAACATAAAACCTCGAGGCATACAAACCAAAATCTCAGATCATTTATAAAACCATTATGTACTAACTCCGAAGGACCTAAGAGTACAAAGATGACACATATGACTTCTATATATAAGACACGACAGAAAGTACACTCAACCTGAGCTGTTACTATTGTTCCTATTGTTGTTGTCCTTCCTCTGCAGTACAATCTCTACCTCCTCGTGCATGTCCACCTAAAAATTGTGGAACCCACGGGGTGAGACACAAGTCCCAGTGAGAGATATAACTCTCCACCAACAATATTATTATCATGGGTAAATAGTATACAACTAAGCAGAGGATACTTTATGTAAATAAGCATTTTTAATCATTATTTAATTGCAATGCAAGCAATAGCATTGGTAAGATAGTTCAACTATCCATAATAGAGATATAGATCATCTATTTTCTTTAAAAGGAATATGAAGAACATGTATAACATCTATCAACTAAGATGTATAAAATAATGAAGCATCAACCAATGTTTTCCGTATTTATTTCTTAAGCAAATATGTTATACGGTTGATTACATGTTCACAATCACACTTATTCCTAGAGAAGATGAGGTATACCTCTCATGCTCCAACCGACCATAGCAACATAAAGCATCGGTACCATACAAGGTCAATGGAAGAGATGGCTTCCAAGACCTCACTCGTCTCAGTCAGTTAGAGACTACTGATAGGACATCTAGTATCGACTGCAATTATCTTACCAGTGTATACTTGTATCTTTGATATAGAGTTACAATCGTAGCATGCACTCACTTTGGGATTATCACAAAGCTTTCCCAGTTTACTTTTCATTGGGATGATCATTGAGCTTTCCCAATTTATTTGGGGAGTTCACTAAGCAACCCATGTATAAATAAAATTACATATTCAACAATATGTACAGCGAGTTAAACTTGTTTTACCATTCAGCAAATCCTAACACTAAATGGATCAATGGCCTAGGAAACTACATGATAAGATTCTACTTGATTAATTAGGTGTATTACAATATCTTTTAGCATCAACCAAGTTACAAGCAAGAATTATAATAGATACTACAAAGAAATGTGTAACACATTTATCAAGTACTTTCATGATCTTTGGAACACATATAACACTCAGGATCTCAATCCCTATTCACATTACTGAAAATTCTAATCCTTTAGCGTTATCATCATCATCATCATCATCACAATTGTTAGATCTGCATATTCAAACCCTTAGTTCATCACTGAACATTGTTACCACATATCAGGTAACCATTACCTCTAGGTCCTTAGACCAAGGTATACATTATGCTTGTTGTACAAGTATTTTACGTCGCTCACAAAGCCCATTTAGATCTGTATCATATGGACATCATAGCTCATACATGGCTATGCTCATCGTCTCATGATACTTGAATGGTTAGTATTTCATGATAACATCAATATTACATACATATCATCACCATGCAATACAAGAGAAATTCAACCTTCCCATTATTAGGGTTAGGATTTCCCTTCCTTACCGATTAGGATTTCAAGTGCATACCATCACCCATTATTAGGGTTAGGGTTTCCCCTTATTAATCGATTATGGTTTCAAATCATATCATCACCCTTCATTAGGGTTAGGGTTTCCCCTATCTAACTGATTACGGTTTCAAGATCATATTATCAAGAATCAAACCCTAATTCATACTCCAACCATATTAGGAGTATCAATGTATGCTCATTACATGATGATCACACAAGTGTATGTTTCTCTCTCATCCTTACTAGGATGTTGATTGCATCATACTCTATTAAATTGGCTTAACCCTTTCTTCAAGGTACATTGGCCTACTTATCAAAATGCATTAAACTCTTTACATCTTAATGTATTACTTGACATAACACACTTCATTGTGTTACTCCATCAAGTACATTGAATTGAGGTGCTTCCACCATATCGGGAATAGAGGTGTGTACTTGACACCATATCATGCTTCCATATAATGTTTGAGGTATATCCTCATCACCATATCGTGCTTCCACATCAGGTTGCTTCCTCATTTGGGTTTGCATATCGGGTTAGACCCTTATGCTCATATCTCTTAAAACCTTCATGGTATTTTCCTACCCTTCATCATGTGATAAGTGATAGGCTAGATGATAGGTTAGTCTAAACTAAACTAGATGTACAAACTAATAGGGGTTTGGAGTTCCAATGTATATCGGGTTCCACCTTACCATGTTGGGTTTCAACACCATATCGGGTTAGAGTATATACTTTACTCCATATCATGCATAGGGTGTGTGTTTGACCCCATATCATGCACAAGGTGTATTCTTGACACCATATCATGCACAAGGTGTGCATTTCATCATCATATCGTGCATAAGGTATATGTTTCATCATTGTATCATGCTAGTGGTATATTCATCTCACCATATCGGGTTAGAGGTGCTTCAACCCGATATCAGGTTGGACCATGATGATTTCACCATCATCAAGCTCAAGACCTTCATTCTTACTATTCTAGTTCATGGACAATAGGTCTATGCAACTATTAGAGCTCATAGGATCATCATTTATTCAAGAGAAATTAAAATTGAAAGTAGATCAACAAGTATAACACAATTGAAGGTGATAATAACATAATTGAGTTCAAGTTATATAACCTACCTCAAGAACAACTTCAAAGCTCCAAGATCTAAAGCTTCACGTTCCCAAGGTTGAAGATGAGCTTCACAACTCATCTATATGCAAAGAATCACCATGCATAAGTATTTGGTGAAGAAGAAAAGAAAAGAAGATCACAACCCTAGATCCATGCTTTAATCCAAGGTTGAGGATGATCATGGCTTCACCTTAGGGTTAAGACTTGAGATCCTTCTTGCTCCTTAGCACCATGCATGATACCTCACCACTCATGCATGATATCCCTTGGCTTGTGGCCGATATCACTTCACTATGGCCGATATCACTTTGCTATGGTCGATGTCACTTCACTATGGTCAATATCACCTTGTTATGATCGATTCACCTTGATATGGACGATACCAAGGCTCTATATGCACGATAACCCTTCACCATGCACGATATCTAAGAGAAAGAGGGTGGTAAGATTCGAAAATTTTCACTAGTAGGTGAAAGGAATGGTATATATAGTTGTGGTTCATGAAAAAGAGTGTATATAAGGTGTCATTTTTTACACTATTAGGTGCCACATGTACATGCATGGTTGACACGTGTACATACATGCATATTTATCTTGACATGAAAAACACTTGAGGATAATATAGGGATAATATTTCGGCCCTTAGTTATCTTGTTGAGTAGGGTATTTCAACTCAACATCACTTTATTCACAAACTGATACACTTTTTCTAAGGAAAGTTGCAAACTGATACACATCACCTCCTTGAGGTGCTTAGCCCGTCATGGAAAAGTCCAAGAATTCACAAACTGATATGAGACTTCCTCTATGGCTTCTTGTCTGATAGACACTCTCATATGAACTCTACAACTCGATATAACTCATAAAAAGGCTTCAACTATACATCTTTTCTTGGTCTTTCATCACCAAGAATATCATCACTCCAAGATGATTCAAAAATGGTGTCTCCTTCTTTTTATCCCTTCTAGATGACACTAGGATGGAGTATGGACACTCTATAAGTGAGAATTTGCATATCAACCCTACATTTTGGGCAAATTCCAATTTGTACCAAAATTGGTGTACAAAGCACTAGCATTATTCAAACAAGTTTCAATTTGAAATTTAGGCTTTCCACAAGCTACCCTTTAGCATCATTCTCTCTCTTATGATGGTAAAACACATGATCTATATTCATCATGTGATATTTTTCAATATAACCCCTCATCTTGGGTAAATTGCACTTTACACCCAAACTATCATATAATGCACAAACAGTTTGCAAATAAGCTCAAACTTGAAAAATAAACTCTATGAGAGTCTTAATTACTTTTCATAAGATTAAAACAAGTTTTTAAATAACTTAATTAATCAAAACTTCCAGGTTAGGCCACAAACTAGGTCAGGGATGTTATAATTATCAACCCCTAAAAGGGATTTCGTCCCTGAAATCTCAAGAGAAAAGAGAAGAGTACTTCCTCCTCATTTCTTCCTCCATCTCCCATGTGGCTTCTTCAATTCCACGGTGATGCCAGAGAACTTTCACAAGAACTATGTCTTTCTTTTTCAACTTCTATGTTGCTCAGGTGGAAACTCCAACCTATAAGCTACTTTTCCAATCTGTGTTGTCACTAGGTAAGGTCCCATAAATCTAGGAGCTAACTTACCCTTCTTCCCAAATTGAGAACACCTTTCCAAGGAGAGACCTTGAGATACACTATGTCTCCAACTTGTTATTCTAAAGGTCTATGGTGTTTATCGGCATAAGACTTCTATCTATCCTGTGAAGCCTTCAACTATTGTTGTATTACTTTAATTTTTTCAGTTGTATGTTGCACTAATTCAGGACCCAGAAGTTGATATTTGCCTGTCTCATACCAGCATAATGGAGATCTACAATGTCGACCATATAATGCTTCATATGGTGCCATATCAATACTAATCTGATTGCTATTATTGTAGGCAAACTCTATTAAGCTCAAGTGTAAGTCTCAACTTCCTACAAACTAAAGAACACATGCCCTAAGCAAGTCTTCCAAAGTTTGTATAGTCCTTTCAGATTATCCATCGGTCTGAGGGTGAAAAGTTGTGCTAAACTTTAACTGGGTACCCAAGTCTTTATGTAGTCATTCCCAAAAATGACTTGTGTACTGGGGACCTCTATCAGACACAATTATAGTTGGAACTCTGTGTAACTGCACTATCTCATCTATGTAGATCTATGTAAGTTTTTCAGCAGTATAGGTTGTTTTAACAGGTAGAAAATATGCTGACTTAGTCAACCTATCAACTATCTCCCAAATGGAATCATGACTTTTGCCTGTTCTAGGTAGACCAACCACAAAGTCCATTGTCATGTGATCCCATTTCCATTACGGTATAGGTAAGGGTTGCAATGTTTCTGTAGGCTTCTAGTGTTCTTCTTTAACTTGCTAACACACTGGATACCGCATAAAAAACTCAACTACATCCTTCTTCAAACCAGGCCATCAGTACATATGTTTTAAGTTATGATACATTTTGGTACTCCCTGGATGCATTGCATACATGGATGAATGAGCTTCTTCCATAAATATATTTCTTAAGTCATTGGCATCAGGTACTACCATCCTACCATGGTAACAACTACCTCATCCTCTGAATCATGGAAACCATCTCGTTTCTCACTACCATACTCTGACCTGATCTGTTGAATCATAGTATCAGCCTATTGTGCCTCTTTAATATGTTGTCTCAGAGTAGGTTTCACATCCATCTCGGCCAGATATCCTGCTAACAAAGATACTTTTATCTATACATTCATTTGTCTCAAAGAGACAAACATGTCCCATTTACAACATATTAAGGAGTTCAACTATGCTTTATATGTGAGTGTAGACAAAGATTTTATACTCAATGCATCTGCCACTACATTAGTTTTTCCTGGATGATAATCAGTTGTACAATTATAGTCCTTGATTAATTCCATCCAGCGGCATTGTCTCATATTCAGCTCGTGCTGTGAGAAGATGTACCTTTAAGTTTTTATGGTGTATGAAAATTTGACATGTTTCTCCATAGATATAATGTCTCCAGATCTTCAACGTGTGGACCATTGCAACTAACTATAGATCATGTGTTGGATAATTCTCCTCGTGTTTCTTAAGCTGTCGAAAAGCAAAAGAAACTACATGATCACTCTGCATTAGCACACATCCTAGACCATTCTTAGAAGTGTCACAAAAAATAATGTATCCCTTTCCCTGCTCTGGTAAAACCAACACAGGAGCACTAGTCAACCTTTCTTTCAACAACTGGAAAAAATGTTGAAACTTGTCATTCTAGAAAAAAGGAACCTCCTTCCTGGTCAACCTAGTTAGGGGTAATGCTACAGAATTGAAGTCTTTAATAAACCTTCTGTAGTAACCTACTAGACCTAGGAAACTGTGAATCTCAGTTAGTGTCTCGGGATGTTCCCACTCTACAACAGACTCCACTTTCTTAGGATCAACACGGATACCTGAAGTAGATATAATGTGCCCAAGAAAAGACACTTCTGACAACTAGAACTCACATTTTCTAAACTTATCACATAGCTTGTGCTATCTCAACAAAGTCAAGGTTTGACAAAGGCATTGTTCATGTTGTTGACCATCTCTACTGTATATCAAGATGTCTTCTATGAAGACCACTATAAAATGATTAAGGAATGGTCAAACGATTCTATTCATTGGCTCCATGAATGCAGCTGGTGCATTAGTTAGTCCAAACGAAATAACAATGAATTCATAATGACCATACCTTGTCCTAAAGGCTGACTTAGGTATGTCACTCTCCTTGATACGTAACTAATGATATCCTGGCCTTAAATCTATCTTAGAAAACATTATCGTGTCATGTAACTGGTCAAATAGATCATCTATCCTTGGCAGAGGATATTTATTACTTATAGTCACCTTGTTAAGTTGTCTATAGTCTATGCATAACCTCATAGACCCATCCTTCTTTTTAAGAAAAAGAACTGGAGTACCCCATGGTGAAGTACTCAGTCGAATGAAACCTTTATCAAGCAACTCCTGTAACTATTTATTAAGTTCTTCCATCTCAGTAGGTGCCATCCTATAAGGTGTCTGAGCTATGGGTTGCGTACCCAGAATTATATTAATCCCAAAATCAATCTCTCGAGGTGAAGGAATGTCTGGAAATTCTTCAAGAAACACATCCTCAAATTCCCTGACAACAGGAACTTCAGGAAGATTAGGACTCTCTGCTTTAGTGTCTATCACATGTGCCAAGAATGCTTCACATCCTTGTCGCATCAACTTCTCAGCCATCATTGCTGATACCAGACAGGTTGGAAGAATATTTATGTCTCCCTGAAAGACCCATGTCTCATCACTGTCTGTTAAGATAACTTGCTTGGAACTACAATCCAAGACAACCTTATACTTTTCTAGGGTATCCATCCCAAGAATTACATCAAACTCGTGCATCTCAAGTGGTATAAGATCCATTTGGATGTTGAGTTCTGAAAAAGAAAGAACATAGGGAGAACATACCTCACGCAACACTGTAGATCTGACTAATGGAGTTTCTAATAATAGATTATCTACTCTACGACTGACAATCATATTGCAGTCATGAATTACTTCTCGAGTGATAAAGGAATGCATAGCACCCAGATCAATCAAAATAGATATGAAGCAAGATGAAGACATATCAGATTGAAACAATTCCATCTGACCTATCACGACTTGTGGATTGACTACTTCCTCCGGCTAGTGTATAGCATAGAATCTCATTGTTTCTTATTGTCGACTTCGTGCTCTATTGTTTGGTAAAAATGAACCTACTTGGGACATGTGTCCACATCCTCGTGTTCCACATAGAACTGTTGCCTATGAGAGCCTTGTTGACTCTGCCTCGGTGGTTGGATCACCTCCATGTTTCTAACTGGACATTCCTTCATCATAGGCCCTATCTTCCTACACTTGTAGCAGACTCTATCCTACTGTGGCCTCGATGGTCTTGTTATTGACATCGATGTTGTGCTATGGGTTCCACTTGACAGAAAACTATGGAATCTACCCTTGCTTGACGTCTACTATGTATGAGCATTGAACCTCTGTGGTTCTTCTGGTGCAGTAAACCTTAGTTTCTTAAAATTTCCAGACCTCTGTCCCTGGAACTGGGTAGGTACTTTCCTACTATTGGCCTCATGTTTCTCAGTCACAAACCTCTCTATTCGCCTAACTGACTCCACAAAGGTGACAAACCGTTCTCTATTCTCTAGAGAAGATATAGGAGTGGTTAACTCAATGTTCAGACCCTTCTCAAAATGTTGAATCCTCTCCTCATCCGTAGTAGCCATGTGTGGACAACACCACAAAAGCTCCATAAACTTAGCTTCATACTCACTAATCTTCATTGGTCCTTGTCTAATTCGCTCAAACTGTGAGATTTTCTCATCCAGATAAATCTTGGGAAAGTATCTATCGACAAATTCACGTTGGAATTCCTTCCATACCAACTCAACTCCGGGTCTTTTCTCTTCTTCAATGGCCCATCAATGGCCAGCACTTCCTTTCAACAAGTACATAGCATGTCGAACTTTGTCAGTCTCTAGAATGCTAAGGATTCTAAAGGCTTTCTCCAGCTCAGTGAGCCATGAATTTGTGTCAGCTGGGTCAACTGTACCAGCATATACAGTGGCTCCCACCAGGCGTAACCTGTGACACCAACATTCGAACAAATGTTATTAACTAAGCGGAAGCAATTACTAACAGTGGATTTCTGAAAATCACTAAAATTAAAAACTTTTTGCAAAGAGATCCAATTCCAGGAAACTCTTAATAATAAGAAACAAAATATTACATGTACAATCTGGTCCATAAGTGCATACCATGTACCATCTCTTCTTGAGGATTATATACATCAATTGTTCTATTAAGTCTACACATGAGCAAAACAAAACCTTGAGGCATTCAAGCCAAAATCTCAGATCGATTCATTAAAAGTACTAACACTAACTCTGAGGACCTGAGATGTAACATCCCTGACCAGGGTTATGCTCTAACCCTAGGTGTTTTGTTTAAGAAAGATAATTATATGCTTGATATTATCTTTTTAAAAGTAATTAAGGCTCAAGAGGAACTTATAATTCGATTTTAGTCCATTTTGAATAATGTTGAAAGTAATGTTTTACTTGTTTTGAACTAAAGTGTAAATTACCCAAGTTGAGGGTTTAAATTGTAAATTGTGCATGATAATATGTTCCTCATGTGTTGAAGCATCATGGGAATGAAGATGATGCAGAGGTATGGCTATTGAAAGCCTGAGTACCAAGAAAGAGTTGATAAAGCAATGTTTATGCATTAAAACCTAGTTTGGTGTAATGTGCAATTTACCCAAAACCCAGGGTTCAATATGCAATATACCACTTTAAAATAGTCCCTATTATTTCTTGGCATCATGTAGAGCAAAGAAAATGAGAGGGGGTCTCATTTGAGCTACTTTGAAGGAGAGAGAATCTTGATATTAAAATAATCAAGATCTAAGAATAATTGAAAGCTTAATTCAATTTAATACAAAAATAAATAAAATAATAGAAGGGCCTTCAACCAAAAACGAGATGGTTGGATTTTCTCAAGTGTGAACGTCCTTGTGCCTTGCAAAGGCAAATGAAAGATCTACGTGAGTGGAGAACCCACTCACATTAAGAAAATAAAAAGAAATATCCACTAACTTATGGATAATAATATTATAAGGGTTAAGGTGCTTAATTTCTTTTCCCTTAATTCATGGATAATGTAAGGGAATTCAGAGGTGAGGAAGATATATTTTCATGCAAGGAATTGAGGAGGGGAAGAGGTGGCACCAATTTTGGAATTAAAGGATTTTTATAAGGCATTTTCTCTCTCATTGATTTTCTTATAAAAAGTACCTTTTACCACTCAAACCAAAGGCTTTTTCAAATCCACTTCTTCTCTTTGCTTGCAAAAATGACCAAAGGAGCTAGGAGCAGCAGGAGGAAGACCCCCAACCTGTTGGTAAGCTTCTTGACCTTCGTTCACCTTGATTTCATAGGGGAAATCACAAATCAATGCATGATTTCTTCTTATCTCGATCCCATCTTCAATTCTAACCATTCCTTTTCATTCAAAAGCTTGAGGAACGAACCTTGTGGTGTGAAAAAGCTTCTTCCACCATTGTTGACGTGAAGCTCCAAGCTTTGAATCTCAATTGGAGGCGGGTTGTATAACTTGAACCCCTATTCATTGTTATTGAATTCAATTTCTCAATCAATTATGTTCAATTGCTCCTCTTACAATTCCTTTGATTAGTTGATGAAACTACCATTATAATGGCAGTAGTTTTTGATGGACTAAGGCTTGATGATGATGACATCATCTTAGGCACACATTCCAACAAGTTTCTATTGCAAATGGTTTTAAGACCTTGTTCCAAATGGTTTCACCAAACCGTTTGGTCACCAAACGGTTTGCAAACCGTTTGAAGGTTTGGATCTCAAACCGTTTGGAAGGGTTGACCGTTTGGATGGATTGACCATTTGAGGTCAGGACCCTAGTACATTTTGGATGATGATCTAATGGATCCAAGTGATTGATTCAATATATGGACAATCTTCCAATTAGAAACCCTAATCAAGTTAATTGCTGAAATTTCAATTGGTTGATTTAAAACTTTGGGTTGATTAACCCAAACGGTCTCAAGACCATTTGGAGATCGCCCAAATGGTCTCAAGACCATTTGGTGGTCAACCAAGACCGTTTAGAGGTCTAGTATTGAGTATGGTTGAGCAATTGAAGATCCATAGATATCAAATTGAAATGAAATCAATAGATAATTTGATGATCAATCCAATGATGCAAACCCTAATTGATTTTCACATATTTCAATGATGGATGGGGCAAATGGTCTCAAGACCATTTAGAGGTCAACCAAGACCGTTTGGAGGTCATCCAAACGACCTTAAGACCGTTTGAGTTCGGGTCATATCATAATTTGATGATGATTCATTGATTTCAATTGAATTGATTCCACAATGTTAATCATTGAAGGTTCCTGTGGCGTCCGTCTCGTGAAAAATATTATTAACTAAATTAAACAAATGTGGAAGTGTTTCGTTAGCAGCGGAATTACGGAAAATCACTAAAAATTAAAACTTTTTGCAAAGAGATCCATAAACTGAAGAACTCTTTCATAATAAACCAAAGTAAGTTATTTACATTCTGAAACATCAGAACATCTCTGTATCATTTCATCTCGAGAGTCATAAACATTGGCTGCCTTGTTAAACTGTACATAAGCAGTATACAAAAATCTTGAGTCATCAAGCCAAAAATCTCAGATCTATATCAAACCATCTACTATCTCCGAGGACCTAAGAATACAGAGACGACACATAGGACTCTCTATATACAGGACTTGACAAACAGTGTCTCCACCTAAGGATCACAGTTGTCCTTGTTGTTGTTGTTGCTGCTGTGGCTGATGTTGCTGCTCACCCACTGAAGGGTTTCTTCTTCCTCGACGTCTACCTAAAAATTTAATCCCACAGGGGTGAGACAATTGAAAATTGTCCCAGTAAGAGTTATAACTCTACACCAGAAGCATTGTTATTGCAGATAATAGAATAACACTGAGCAGTAAAAGTATAAATATTCAACAGCAGGTAATTCATTGAATAAACTAAGTAAAACAATATTCCCTATGTAGTTCATTTCAATTATAACTTCATAAAGCAGCAAGTCATTTATTCAATAAGGAATATGAAGAACATGTATATTATTTATCCAACTAGGACATAATAAACAATGTATCATCAATCATTGATTCTCGTAATTCAACCCTAAGCAAATATGCTACACGGCTGATTACATTTTACAATCATACTTATGCCCTGAGGAGATGAGGTATACCGCTCATGCTCCAACCGATCATTGTAAAATCGAAATCGGTACCTTACATAGGTCATCAGAAGAGCCAGATTTCTATGACCTCATCCTCCTCAGTCAGTGTGAGGAACAACATGCAGGACATCTCGTGTCTCTACCATAATAGCTTTCCAGGGTATGCTGGAAACTTCGCTATTAGAGTTACAGGGGCATGTTGTACTCTCTTCGCAATCGAGGTATTTCTTGTTTATCTCACATCGATTCGGAATTAACATCATCATCGGGAGATTAGTGATACATCATCCTGACATATGCATATAATGAAGGATTTAGAGATTTAATGTTTATCTCACATCAATTCCTCCATTATGGCATAAGGATATTCACGCCCATTACCCCCACATACTCAAAAGTATGCTCTCCAGGAGTTCCCTTAGGAAAACCTGTTTCACCATCACCAAACTACTGACGATGATGGATCTATGGTTAGGGCTCTACATGATATCATTTCACTTGATTATTTAAGTACATTACAACATCCTTTTAGCATCAGGCATGTTTTCAAACATAAACCTTTATAACAGTTACTATAAAGAATGAGTATTATTTTTATCAAGTTCATCTCACAACTGTAGTAACATTGGGATCTCAATCCCTTATCATCTCATCATCATGATTCAAGAATATGGGTGTTCAAACCCTTAGATTATCAAAACACATGTTACCACTTTAACTGGTAACTTAATACCATCAAGTTATCTGACAATATAAACATGATAATTGCAATGCATGTATTTCACATGGCTCTTAAAGCCTATAAACCTTCTTTTGTCACCTTTCACTAGGCAACATAGCATATTATTGCTTACAAAGCTCATAAAGTACTTTCAATAAACAAAGTATCATAGCTCATACCTGGCTATGTTCAATATCTCATAAAACCTACATGATTAGTACAGATGATAGCATATACATCAATTTCATGTCAGCATAATGCAAAACAATGATAACATCACTATTCAAGGGTTGCACCACTATGCCCTTACCAGGGTTAGGGTTTCCCTTTTCATTTCAATTAGGGTTAATCATCCCCTTAGCTCAATTAGGATTAATGAATTATTATTTTATTATCCAACCTTAGATCTTCATGCTATAAAGCATAACCCAGAATTAGGGTTTCACATATTTCTTCACCTTATTTGGAATTAGGGTTTACTATTCACATTGTGTCACCCTTGATTAGAGTTTATAACCAACAACCCATAATTAGGGTTTACTATTCACATTGCATCACCCTTGATTAGGGTTTACTATTCACATTCCATAGTTAGGGTTAACTATTCACATCACATCACCTTAGATTAGGGTTTACTATTCACATCACATCACCCTAGATTAGGGTTCATGTTCAATAAACCACAATTAGGGTTTACTATTTACTCTAAGTAGGAGTGTTCATCAAAGTACCCTGAATTAGGGTTTACCATGTCATCATCATGAATTAAAATCATACCATCATCATATATTAGGATTTCTCCTATCAATACCCTCAGTTAGGGTTATGATTCATTAACCTTCGTAATTAGGGTTTCATGACCTCACTATCATGGATCATACCCCAATTAGACATACATCCATAATCAGAATCCATTACATGATTAACATTCATGTAAGAAGTATTCTCTCTCATCTTCTATAAGATGATGCTTGCATAAGCCTTGATTAGGCTAAGTCAACTCAACATCAAAGAGAATTGACATATGGGTTATGTCTTAATCACCATGATCATTAAGGCTTGATTGTTCAAAGGGTAGTAATCACCTTATCTCATTAAGATATAATTACAATAATCATCTTTGATTACATCATATATTAATCCATTAACCAATTTTTCCTTTAACCACTTTAAGTACCCATGCGGTTTTGGTTAGTTATTCACGAAATGGTCTTGGACACTTAGACCCCATCTTGACCAAATCAGACCTCAAATGGTCTTGCTCAAAAAACCTCCAAACGATCTTACACAAACCACTGAAACTGTTTGGTAAAGTAACCTTTGAAACCATTTAGTAAAGTTGCACACTTGATGTCGTTTAGTAAAGTTGGTGGTGTAGACCGTTTGCCAAAGTTGACGTTTAAGACCGTCTGCTAAAGGTGGTCACATGAAACTGTTTACTAAAGTAGACCCCTGAAACCGTTTGCTAAAGGTGACCTTCAAGATCGTTTGCTAAAGTAACCTCTTGAATACGCATGAACTCAAAAAGTTTGGGATCGTTTGGTCCCAAATGGTCTTAAGATTGTTTGGACTTAAACGGTCTTGAGACTGTTTGGTCCAAACCTCCTCAAAACCGCAAGGACCAAAAAGGGTCTCAACCACTCAAATTAAATTAGGGTTTCCAATTTTGGTTCCTTCAACCATTGAATACATGTAACCAATCATAAATTGGACCTATCACCATACATCAATTGAGTTAATTAGGTCATCATTCAACTGATTTGACCCTTAATTGGTCATCAATTAGGGATTGAATCAATTGAATTAGGGTTTGGAATCGATGATCCTTCAACATTAACCAATGTGAGTCTAGTCGCTTTAAAACTATTGAACCTTCATCCAAATTGAACATGTATTGACCCCAAACGGTCTTGAGGCCATTTGGATGACCTCCAAACGGTCTTGAGACCGTTTTCCCATCACATCATCATTAACCATGTCATTCAATTAAGGTTTGGATCCTAGGATTAGTCACCAAACCAGCATTTGATTATACTTCAACTTAATACCTTTGGATCTTCAATTGCTCAACCATACCAAACCCTAGACCTCCAAACGGTCTTGGGTGATCACCAAACGATCTTGAGACCATTTGGGTGAACCTCAAATGGTTTTGAAACCATTTGGGTCAATCAACCCAAGTTTCAAACTCAATCAAATTGGAAATCAGCACTTAACCCGATTAGGGTTTTGGTGATTGATGGATTTTCAACTCATGAACCAATTAGAGTTAATAAATTATAATTGATGGTTCATTAACCTAGATCATTATGAACAAATCCCCGAATGGTCAACCCTGGTCAACATCACCAAACGGTTTGAGACAGTTTCCCTCCATCCGGTTTAGGTGAAACGGTTTCATTCCAAACAGCTTTGGAAATCGTTTGAGCTAGGATTTGAAACCGTTTAGTAAAGTAGTTCTTTGGATAATAATATAAGATGATGTCATCATCTCCTTCCTTCATTGAACCAAGAACTGCAGTTGTTCTTCACGGAAACTTCAGCAAGATATCAAAAGAGTACCAAAAGAAGAAAACTAACCAACGATTATTGAAGAAAAGAATGCAATAGCAATGATTAAGGGTTTGAGTTATAAAACCTGCCTCTAGAACTGATCCCAAACTCCAAGCTCCACGAATTTAATGGTGGATGGAGTTCCAAAAACTATTCAAGGTCCGTCCTTGAGCCTTTGGATGAACAACTTGGCTAGAATTGGAAATCTGGTGAAGAAAACCATTAATTAAGCTTTGCTTTAGGGTTTTCCACCATGAATCCGAGGTAGAAGATGATCAAAACTCACCTACAGGTTGTGGCCATCCTTCTCCTGATCCTAAGTTCTCCCTTGGTCGGCCAAAGCAAAGTGATAAGAGAAAAACTAAGGAAACGACCCTTATGTGAATTGGGAAAAGATATACTTAAGGGATTTCAAGGAAAGAGAAAAAGAGTTGTTTTCCTTAATTTCCAAAATAATTTCCAAAAAAACCTCCTCCATTCCTTGGCCACGAAGACAAATTCATCTATTTCTAAAACCTCTCCATTATCCTAAGATTAGTGGAAAAGGAATTAAGCACCTTAAAGAGTTTTATATTAATATCCAACCTTTAGAGGATATTTCTTTTTATTATCTTAATGTGAGTGGCTTCCACTCAACCAAGATATTTTTGTGACCAAGCATGGCACAAGCTCGTCCAAAACTATTACAAACACATCCTTCAACTTTTGGTTGAAGGGCTCCTTAATTAATTTATTTCTCTTTGCATTAAATTAAATTAAAGTTCCATTTATGCTTAAATCTTGATTATTTTAATGTCAAGATTCTCTCTCCTCCATTATAGTTCAAATGAGGCACCCCTCTCATTTTCTTTGCTCTAATTGATGTCAAGAAACATGAGAGACCCTATAGAGGTGGTATTTTGCATATTGAACACTAGGTTTTGGGTAAATTGCATATTACACCAAAACTGGGTTTTAATGCACAAGGATTGCTCTACAAGCTTTATCTTGATGCCCAAGCTTGTGGAAACTATACCACTACATCATATTCATTATTATGATGTCTTAACATCAGAGGAACATTTTATCATGTGCAATTTGCAAGTTAACCCCTCAACTTGGGTAATTTGCACTTTAGTCCAAAAGTAACAAAATAATGTTTCAACATTATTCAAAAAGAACTGAAATTGAAATATAAGTTCCTCAAAAGCCTTAATTACTTTTAAAAATATAAGAGCAAGCATCTAATCAACTTTATTAGGCAAAACACCTAGGGTTAGTACATAATCCAGGTCAGGGATGTTATAAATTATCCATCCCTTACAAAGATTTCGTCCCTGAAATCATTAACAAAACATATTAAGAGAAAAGAGTAGGGTATTTCCTCCTCATCTCTTCCTCTAGTTCCCATGTAGCTTCTTCAATGCCATGGTAGTTCCAGAGGACTTTTACAAGACTTATATATTTCTTTTTCAGCTTCTTGATCCTTCTATCAAGAATCAACATAGGTCCTTCAACATAAGATATATCATCGTTCAATTCTACTTCCATAGGCTGCAGAACTGATTCTGTGTTAGGATGACATTTCCTTAGCATGGAAATGTGGAACACTGGGTGTAACTTTTGCAGCTCGGGTGGTAACTCCAGCTTATAAGCTACCCTTCCAATCTGTTCAATGATTGGATAAGGCCCCATAAATCTAGGAGCTAACTTTCCTTTCCTTCCAAATCTAAGAACTCCCTTCCAAGGTGAGACCATGAGGTACACTATGTCTCCAACCTAAAATTCTAAAGGTCGACGACGCTTATCAGCGTAAGATTTTGTAACATACTGAATCTCAGGGTCTTCCATGCAATTTACCCACTTTTGAGCTTTTCTTGACCTTCGAGTCCATTTGGACCTTTTCTATAAATTCCACATCCTTTTGGATCATTTTTGGACTCCTTGTGCAATTTGAGCACAATTTGATGTTTAAAATCACCTTTTTCCCTCATTGATATGACTGGAGGGGTGTTTGCACAAATAACCCACATTAGGAGATAAGTTAAGGCTAATAATGTAATTTGGTCATTAATGGGATAATATAGTATATTATATTTATTCGGAGCTTTTTGGATAAATATGTTATTAATAATATGTATTTGAGTTCATATATGTGTATATTAACCTTAAGTGTTTCTCTCTCCTCAAAATATGATTTTATTTCATATTAATATGTTATTTTGTTAAGGAATGATTATTTGGATCTTAATGTGCTTTATATCTCGAATTTACTCACATGTTTCTCATTAATAAGCATTTCATATAATTCCTTCATTATAATATATTATTATACTCTTTTATGAGCTATATATTTATTAAGGGTCTTATTATGTATTAAACGTGGATATAATTGTATAGAATTGTAGTATGCGTCATTATGAACCCATGGTCCAAATTTGGTGGCTTTTGGAGTTGATTTGACCCCTCTAATGCATTTTATAAGCTTTTAATATAGTGTAGTGCATTAATCGATGCATTTATTTGATTGTAACGCTATAGTTCCATTTATTTTCATCTGTCATGCGTTACAGCTGGTAATCTGGTCTTACATGTGCAATCGCATCCGTCGATCTATGATCCAACGGAGGGGGGATCATCCCCTTCCTCCAGCCGCTCGCGGGTCAGGGAACAGTCCCGACCCCTTGCTTCCTCAGTTCCGCTCTCTCTCCCTCCACCATCATTTCGATTGATTTTAGTTCCGTTGGCTTTGTCTCGTCGTGCCGTTTCATTTGACCCTTTGCTCACCCATTCTCTTGGCTAGGTAGAGAAATGCCCAAACAGGCTCTTCTTCTCCTCTTCGCCTATACTAGCAGAGGGAGCGTCGACTCCTCTAGTGCCTATTAAAGGTGCCTCCTTGAACCCTCAGATCGCCACCTTTCTTCCTCCTCCATCAATTTCTCCTCTAGCTACCCAGAGCTCTCTATCGTACTCCTCCTTCACCTCCGGCGACCTCGACCCGATGCTCGCACCGCAGACCTCCTCGGTGCAATCAACGGCACGGTAACAATCCTAGACCCCTGTTCTTCCTTTTCGTAACTTCACCTCACCTCACGATGCCTCCGAGCGTCAGGTCCTATAGAGCCTCCGACGAGCTCTGCCAGCGCCATGTCTTTTTGCGCTCTGCTGCTCTTCCGACCTCACCACCGCCTCCTGTCGACTCGCCTTGGACCCACGAAGGTAACCACGAGCTTAGTTTCTCGTTTTCGTGTGTTTTCAGTGTACGGTTTCCCCGATCTTGCTCCCCTGTTTCCCGACCTTCTCCGGCTCTCTTGAAGGTTGCAAGAGTCCCCGCCTTGTGGCGAGGATTTCTTCAGCTTCGCCTGGTCCCGTTGGACTCGTTCCCAGTCTCCGTTTCCGGTTGTGCGCCCTGATGGCGAGATGCGCCATGGAGCCGAGCTCCAGGCTGCCTTGCTCGCACCATGCCCGGGCTGGAAGATTCCTGGTCAGGTAATGACCAAGGCACCCATGCCCCGGCCATGGAGCCTGTGTTTCGGGCTGAGGGCATTTTGGTCTTTTTCGCCCCCGATTTCTTCTTACCATCGCAAAGCAATTGAATTGTGCAAATGACCGATGTGCCCTCATCGTTTCAATTGATTTGATTTAACGAGCAAGGGTAGTTTAGTCTTTTCCCCTATTATTTACATCGATTTGTATTTCGATTTAAATACCTGTCACACTATGGTTTTCCTGATTTCTGATTGGTCGGATTTACTTAATTCATAGTAAATCGATCCTTTGTCAGAAAAATACGAATAAATAGTCGTTGGAAAGGATTTTTAATGAAGAATCTGATTTTGTGGTTTTTGAAGCCTGATCCTAAAGTATCTTTCGAAGTTTTCCTAAGATACTCTTTTAATGGTTTAAATGTTTTAAAATACATAATTAATTCATTTTAACTCTATTTTGTAAAATAAAATATGTTTTCTTATTCATGAGAATATGACCAATCGTTTGGGCTTGGTTTTGAACCCTAAATCGTGGTTTTGTAAAATTAGGGTTTTTCCTATGCTTTATGTTTTTACATATATTAATACTTGTGTTATGTTTATAACTAGGATATAATGGTATGGTGATACAATCTGTTTGGCGGATGTGATGGTAATGTATATAATCTAAGGTATGTGATTCCTATGTATGTGAGCACTATTTCAGTATGGGATGCCTATTTTTGGTATGTGGAATCTATGTGGTTGATTATTGTGCAAACAATCCTAATCTCTCAGTTGGGTCTTTTCCAACCACACAATCATTATTGTGCTAGCCTTTTTATTCTCCTAAATGAATATTGGGCTCTTTACTTATTTTATGCTTCTAATACCATTGTTGGCTCATCTTTTGAAATACTTGGAAATCTTATATATTGTGGTTGTCCTTGTGGCTCATTTAATTATAACTCTTGAATCTTGTTGTTGCCTATGTTGGCTCATCTCTTGAAGTACTTGTATAATGATGTTGCCTGTGATGGCCTGTTGATTGAGATTATTTATTTGGGTTTTATTCCAAATGCTATGTTGCATCTTGTTATACTTTTCACTATGCTGCCAAGTGAATGTTTATGCATGATATAGTTATTGGCCAATTGACAATGTAGTATACATGAGTACAAACCACCCACAGGGCACTGGGGTTTTAGTCCCCCTGTCGGGCACTGGGGTTTTAGTCCCCCTGCCATTTTATATATTAGGCACTGGGGTTTTAGTCCCCCTGCCACTTTTTAGGCACTGGGGTTTTAGTCCCCCTGCCATTGGTGAGGTCTGGTAGGTGCCTCACCCTACATTGAGAGGATGTTGAGTCATAATTTATATTCATGCAAATGTGATAATTGTTGATATTTAAATGTGGCAGTTTCTCTCTCTCATATTCATATATTGGCCTCATTTCTTTTTTTTTTTGGGTAAGTCAGGAGATTATTCTATTCATCCCGCTCTCCTCGTGCAGGCAAAATAAGGTTACTACACAAAATGCCTACTGGAAAAGTAAATATGGTAGGACTCCTACCATTACAAAACAGAAAAGGAAAGGGATGACCCACCGGGTCGAGAGGAGGATCGACATACAGCCGATCATCCTGGTAATTTTTGAAGTGGTGTTTGGCAAGCCCATCCACCACATGAAGGTTATTTCGACTGACCTTCCTGAGAGCAACCTCCTCCATCTCAGCCATCAGCTTATGAGCCCTCACAACCCAATATTTAATCGCGGGGACTTCATCTGCGTTATCCTCCAGAGCTTTAACAGCCAACGCATTGTCCGTGGCAAGGATGATTCGGCTGTGACCATTGGCACTGCTCATCTTAGTAGCGAGCTCAACAGCTCTGACTTCAGCTTCTAAGACTGACTTCACAGTAATCATTCTAGCTCCCCCACCGATCCATCGACCATGATGGTCATAGGACACAGCTGCAATAGCTGCCAGGTCCCCATGGACTGCAGCATCAGACATCCATGTTACCTTACCCTCTTCATGAAGCACCTGGGTGACTTCTTGGATAGTTTCCTCCAGGTGAGCTCGAGAAGGTGGATCCCCGACCTGTAAGGTAGTTTTCTAGAGACCCGCAATCTGGATGACTTGACGATTCACTTGAACATGAGCATTATTGAACACCAGCTCATTCCTTGCTTTCCAAATCACCCAGCAGGTGATGGCAAATGTGACCTGCATGTTGGTATCCTCTTGCAGCAGCTGTGAAAACCAGGTTTTGAAAGCCTCGTCATTGCTACTTAGCAGATGTTGCGGAACTCCACTGCATATCCATACCTCCATGGCGTGAGAACAATCACGCAAAGCATGTATAGTAGTTTCATCTCCATTGTGGCATCTAGGACAGATTGCCGAGTCAGTGAAAGTGTGTTGCTTCCTACGCATATTCGTCATAATAGCCTCATGCGCGGATAGCCACATAAACATGCGAACTCTAGAAGGGACAGAAATAGTCCAGAGCTTGTTCCACACTCCATCTCGTTGTGGACCAGCATCTGAGTGTAAAACCCCATAGGTTGTACTCATCGAATATCGGCCAGTTGGGTCATGTTTCCAACTCCAAAGGTCAGTGCCATTGTTTCGGTGGGGGGCAGGTAGATCCATAATCCTTCCCACATCCTGTGGAGTAAAGTAGTGCTTCAGAAAATCTACATCCCAAGTATCCTCAAGATTGACCATACTGGAAACTTTCATATCGTTAATGTCCTCCGAAATCGGCTCAATAACAACATCTGCTAATCTCCCCTGAAGAGGTACCCAGTGATCATACCACACCGAGGTATTCTGGCCATCTCCTATTATTCTGGAGCTGTTGTCTTCAATAAATTTCTTCCCTGCGTGGAGTGCTTTCCAGAAAGGTGTAGCCCAAACTCCCTTCTGACTGTTAAAGTTCTTGTATTTGTTCAGCATACCCTCCTTCCAGAGCATTTTTTTCCCATTCATCAACGTCCAGGTGTTCTTCCACAAGAGAGACCTATTCCAGTCTGACATGGTTTTGATTCCGAGCCCTCCATCATCCATGTTCTTAGTGACTGTCTTCCAGGAGACAAGGGACATAGGCCTTTCTTTTCGGCCACCATCCCAGATGAACTGTCTTATACTTTTGTCTAACTTTTTACAGATTGACTTCGGAATGGTAGCAGTTTGCATTGTGTAAGTAGGGATAGCAGAGAGGACAGATTTAGCTAAGCAAACTCTCCCTGCAAGGGACAGGGTCTTCGCAGCCCACCCATTGATTCTAGAAGAGATATTGTCGTTGAGATAAGCATAGGTTTTCTTATCCACTTTCTTATGTAGAAGGGGAACCCCAAGGTATTTCCCTAGATCTTCTGTCTCCATAATGCCACTAGTAGCGCATATTTGGGATCGCAGTGCCCGGTTCACAGACTTGGAGAAATAGATCTTCGACTTCTCAGTTGATATTCTTTGACCTGACGCCCTCTCAAAGGTATTAAAAATGTTGGTAATGACAGCAACTTGATCAACTGAAGCGTGGGCAAAAAGAACAATGTCGTCTGCAAACACCACATGAGAGAAGGCAGGCCCTTGTTGGGACATCTTCACAGGTTTCCAGTGTTTGTTGTCCACCGCTTTACAAATAAATTGTGTAAGTCTTTCCATACAGAGCACAAACAGATATGGTGAGAGGGGGTCTCCTTGACGGAGGCCCCTAGTAGCTTTAAAGGCAGGCAGAGGAGTACCATTCAGACTAATATTAGTATGTCCATCTTGTAAAGAATTCATGATGTAGCGATGGATATTCTGGGGCCATTGTAGATGTTTCAAGGTATCATCAATAAACGCCCAAGACAGTCTATCATAGGCTTTAGAAAGATCGATCTTGATCGCCATGTATGGCGCACTAGACTTCCTTCTCATATTGTGGATAATCTCCTGAACAACAATAATGTTGTCAGTGATACTCCTCCCGGGGACAAAACTTGTCTGAACTCTAGAAATCCACATAGATATGTGACGCTTGACACGTTCTACTACCACCTTTGAAGCCAGTTTCATAATGGTATTGTTAAGAGAAATAGGACGAAGCTGAGAGCAGTTTGTTGGATTTCTGTTCTTTGGTATCAACACAATGCAAGAGCTAGCAATGGAGTCGTCAATCGGATTGCCATTCAGCATGCTATGTATCGACTTGATCAACGAAGGTCTGATCACCTTCCACTGTTTTTTGAAGAATAAGTAATCAGTACCATCCGGCCCCACCGCTTTATAGGGATTTACATTTTTAACGAGCTTCCAGAGTTCGTATTCAGTAGGCATTGCCGCAAGCTGTCTGTATTGGGTGTGAGTTAACTTCTTAAACTCAGCTGGCAAACCGTTCATGTCTTCCACAGTCGTTGTGATGGAGGATACGAACATATCCTTGAAGTGTTGCTGCACTAATTGGTTCAGATCTGAGGTGTTTTCAATCCAAACCCCCTCCTCGTTCTGTAATTTGGAAATACGGTTCATGCGCCGCCTATTATTCACAAACGCATGATAAAACTTGCTGTTATTGTCCCCGTATTTGAGCCAGTTGATATGGCTCCGTTGTTTCCAATCTTTTTCTTCCTCCAGCATAATATTTTCAAGCTCTATTTCGAGACCCGTACATTGACGATCTCCGTCAATACTGTAATCAGTCTCCATCTTCTTCTGGGCATCAAAAATTTTATTAATAAGAATACTTTTCTTCCGGTGTTGTGTTCTGATGAAGGACTTGGCCCAGTTGTTGATGCGGTCCTTCATCGCTTCCAGCGCTGAATGAAAGTGACCGTTAGGGTCCCAGTACTTTTGCATAAGGTGAGCGAACTTCAGCTGTTCTTGCCAAGATGCCTTAGTCTTGAATCGAGGTTTGCCTGCAGAAGTAAACTTCCGAAGGATGACGATAGGGTTGTGGTCCGAACCAATGCGAGGAAGAGTCTCACATATGTGGTTCGGGAAACTTTGAATCCAGGACACATTAGCTAATGCCCTATCGAGGCGTTCGTGGAGGATCCCCTTCTTATAGGTAAATCTGTGTCCGGATCCCCCAATGTCAGTAAGTCCGGCCTGGGTAATCGAAGTACTGAAGCAAGTAGCCTCACGCAGGTTGAAGTGATTACTACCAATCTTCTCATCTGTACTAATCATGCAATTAAAATCACCCAAGGTGATCCACGGTTTGTCAATGGCGCTGCTGAGCCGGAGCAGATGATCCCACAGAACCGGACGGCGTGTGGGGGATGGAGAAGCATAGACGAAGGTACTGTAGTAGCTGTTGTTCACCAGGAAATGAATATAGTATCTATTGCTCTGGATAATCTTGATCTCACATTCTTGTTCGTTCCAAAGAACCCAAATCCCGCCGGAGAAGCCACTAGCGTCAACTCTGTGCGAGCTCGAAAAACCCATATCACGAATTGCACGATCAGCCTGTATCCCCGAGATACGTGGCTCGTAGATGGCAACGATCTTAATAGCAAGCTTCTTAATATTATTTTTAAGGGACAGCCGGGCTATCTTCTTGCCGGCTCCCCTAATATTCCAAGCTAGTGTATTAAGCATTAACAACTGATGGAAAGAATTATTGGTTAGCACCTGCTGCTGCCCCGTCCTTCTCTTCACCCCCTCTCTTCGTTCCTCCTCGTGTCTGGTAACCATGCCGCCTTATAGGGCTACAAGGCTGATTAACATCCCCCTTCTCCTTTGCTTTCCTTCCTGCCATGCTTGGTTTCTTACTAGCGGTGGCACTAGCAGTAGCGGGTAGTTCTTGAGCTCCTGACAAGTTGCTAACATCAGTGGTGGTGTCTCTTGCAGCAGTCTCCGGTTCTCCTTCAGGTCTCCCGGTGATCACCACATCTCCTTCCGGAGTCACAACAGTATGTCTCGGTTTGTCCTTTGGAACCCCAACGGCTTGCCTCTCTTTGTCACTTGTAGTATTTAGATTTTCAACTGGTATTTCTTCAGTATTCTTTGAGGATACGTCAGTATCTTTATTTCTTCTTTGCTTCTTACGCCAAACCTTTGGACTGCTCGTCTGAGCTTGATGTTCTTCAGTGGACATCTGTTCCTCATCACCAGGGGATGTCTCGCATTCCTCCTCCTCGTCTAGCACCTTATACTTGTTATTGTGTTCTTTCCCTTGGGTCTTCCCTTTCCGGCTCGTTTCTTTTTCTTTCTTTCTATTAGGTATGCTAGCAATGATCTTCTTCCCATAATACACCTGGCACTTGTCTTCTTCATCAACCCAACGCACTCCAGCCTCGTCCTCCACCGGTATCGGCTCAGCTGTTGAGGGTGCTTCAGTAAGTCCCTTACAGTGCAAAGCTTCATGCCCTAGTCTCCCACATCGTGTACAGAAGATCGGGAGGGATTCGTATTCAAGTTTGTATTCTCTTCCATTAATCAATATCGCCGGTTGTATGGGCATGCTAGTATTAAGTTCCAGCGCCAGTCTTGTGAACCTACTTCGCGTGCGGTTGAGAGAGTGATCGTTGACCCTGATCAGCCGCCCTGTAGCTTCCCCAATCTTATTGAAGATCTCCATGTTATAGTAATGGATTGGTAACCCTATGACCCGAACCCAGGTTACGATATGGTCTGGGATGCCTTTAGAAGGTTCAAAATAGCCATCCCAGGGCCAGACCATTAAACAGATGCCAAACAGAGACCACGGACCGCCGGTGAGCACATTCCCGTGGTCATTTTTGTTGAAAAACTTAGCTACGTAGTATTCATCCGTGAGTTCAAAAAGCTCAAATCTTCCCGTAGGTTTCCACAAAAGTTTCACTCTTTCATACATTGTAAGGAACCCTACCGACCTATCCAGAAGCTTGACGATGACCGAATATTTGAACGGTTTGCTCAGGACTTCCTCCGCTTCTGGGGCAACATATATCTCTGGATAGCCATGTACGTTGATCAGTTCGATGTCATCGGGGTTGACTGCCTCCTCCGGTTCATCGTCGATGAAGACCGGATTCGATGCCGCCCCGTTGCCGCCGCCTGTGAAAGCTTGTTTGTAGTTCATATTCTTGGACACCGGAGGCGTCTCCGAAGGAACAGGTGTCTCGACGACCCCTTCAGGTCCGTCTGTCTCCATACCAACAGGTTCAGTCGATGGGCTTGCATCTGTAGTATTGTTAGCCGTCGCCGCTCTTGTATTTCTATATGTAATATGAATCCCTGTTTCCTGAGCCAGTCTCTGAGTCCCGATCAGTTTCCAACTCGGGCTCTTCCTTCCATCCTTTCCTCCACCGGACGATCTGCCATCATCCTTTAGGGTTTCCCCACCTTCGTCCGCGCCGCCTTTCGCCAGAGCTCGTGAAACCCCCATCATCCCTCCCCGGTAATTAGGCCTCATTTCTTTTGAAATATCTTATTGTAGAGAATCTTTTATATTGCAAAGCTTTTTATTATTATTTGTCCTATTCCTTTTTATTAACACATACCTTGTTTATCTTTCTCTTGCTGGATGACCCCAACCATCCAGGTTAGGGATCAGAGTGCGCATGGAAGCTTGGTGAACCTAAGGCTAAGGATAGGCAAGAAAGATGAAGAACATATAGTATATGATCATAGTTGCTTATATGTTTAAAATAGTTTGTTTGGAGACAATGTTGTATTAGTTAAGTCTTCCTCTACCTAGATCCTTGTGCTTGTATAAAGTTGTACTCCCATTTGGGGAAAATTTTATAATGTACTCTTTATACATTTTGAATAAAGTCAAGATTTAAATTTCCGCTACTACACAATTGATGATTTTATTTATCATGTTTAATAGTAGAGACTTGGTCTTTACAGATTTCTACCTATCCTATGCAGTCTTTAACTGTTGTTGTATTATTTGAATCTTCTCGGTGGTCTGCTGCACAAGATCGGGACCCAAAAGTTGATATTCACCGGTTTCATACCAACATAGGGGTGATCTACAACGTCTACCATACAAAGCTTCATAAGGTGCCATGTCAATGCTGTGTTGATAGATATTGTTGTAGGAAAACTCTATCAAGCTTAGATGTAGATCCCAACATCCTGTAAACTGGTGAACACATGCCCTAAGCAAGTCCTCCAAGGTCTGTATAGTCCTTTCTAATTGTCCATCAGTCTGAGGATGAAAGGATGTACTAAACCTTAACTGTGTGCCTAAGGATTTATGAAGTCGCTCCCAAAAATAACTTGTAAACTGGGGACCTCTGTTAGAAACAATGGTAATTGGGACCCCATGTAGCCAGATTATCTCATCCACATACAACTGTGCCAGCTTCTCAGTAGAATAGGTTGTTTTGACAGGTAAGAAATGTGTTGTCTTTGTCAACCTATCAACTATTACCCAAATGGAATCATGACCTTTGGTTGTTCTGGGTAAACCAACCACAAAATCCATGGTTACATGATCCCACTTCCACTGCGGTATGGGCAAAGGTTGCAGTGTTCCTACAGGCTTCTGGTGTTCAGCTTTGACTTGCTGACACACTGGACACTGTATAACGAACTCAGCAACATCCTTCTTCAAACCAGGCCACCAATACATATCTTTTAAGTTATGATACATCTTGGTGCTTCCTGTATGTATAGAATACATTGAAGAATGAGCTTCTTCCAGGACTAACTTCCTTAAGTTATCAACATTAGGTACTATCATTCTACCTTGATAACAGGCTACCTGATCATCTGAATCATGGAAACCGTCTCGTTTCTCACTACCATACTCTGACCTAATCTATTGAGCTGCAACATCAACTTGTTGTGCTTCCTTAATCTGCTGTCTCATAGTAGGTTTTATATGCATCTCAGCTAACAACCCAGATAACAACGACACCTTAAGTTGTACATTATCCTACCTTAAGGAGACAAGCATATCCCTCCTAGAGCACACCAAAGAATTCAGATGTGCTTTATCTAGGGCTGGTGTTGCTCATTTTCTACTTAATGCATTAGCAACTACATTGGCCTTCCCTGGATGATAATCAATTATACAATTGTAGTCTTTGATTAATTCCATCCAGCGGTGTTGCCTCATGTTAAGCTCATGCTGAGAGAAGATGTACTTTAGGTTCTTATGGTCTGTGAAAATCTGGAATGTCTCTCCATAGAGATAATATCTCCATATCTTCAAAGCATGGACTACAGCAGCTAGTTCTAGGTCTTGTGTCGGATAATTCTCCTTGTGTTTCTTAAGTTGTCGAGAAGAAAAAGAAATAACTTGTTTATCCTGCATCAAAACACATCCTAGTCCATTCTTAGAGGCATCACAGAAAACTATATACCCTTTCCCTTGCTCAGGTAGTACTAGAACTGGTGCACTTGTCAACCTTTCCTTCAACAACTGGAATGATTGTTGACACGTGTCATTCCAGACAAAAGGAACATCCTTCCTGGTCAACGTAGTTAAGGGTAAAGCTATAGAACTAAAGTTCTTAATGAACCTCCTGTAATAGCCTGCCAACCCTAAGAAATTGCAAATCTCCATCGGTGTCTTTGGCTGCTCCCATTGCAGGACAGATTCTACCTTTTTAGGGTCAACACGTATACCTGAAGTAGATATTACGTGTCCAAGAAAAGAAAATTCTGGTAGCCAAAACTCACACTTTCTAAAGTTAGCATATAACTTATGCTCTCTTAGCAAAGTTAGAGCTTGAAAAAGATGCTACTCATGCTGTTGAGTCTCTACTATAGATCAGGATGTCATCTATGAAGCCAACAACACACCGATCAAGAAAAGGTCAAAAGATTCTATTCATGAGTTCCATAAATGCAGTTGGTGCATTAATTAGTCCAAACGACATAACTGTGAACTCATAGAGACCATACCTTGTCCTAAAGGAAGACTTGGGTATGTCACCCTCCTTAATACGTAGCTGATGATATCCTAACCTCAAATCTATCTTTGAGAAGACAGTTGCACCACACAACTGATCGAAGAGATCATTAATCCTTGGTAAAGGATACTTATTCGTTATAGTTACTTTATTTAATTGTCTATAGTCAATGCACAACTGCATCGACCCATCCTTTTTCTTAACAAAGAGGATCAGAGCACCCCGAGGTGAAGTACTTAGTCGGATAAAACCCTTCTCAAGCAACTCTTACAGTTGTTTCTTGAGTTCTGCCATCTTAGCAGGTGCCATCCTATATGGTGTTTGTGCTATTGGTTGCGTGCCTGGGATTAGATTAATCTCAAAGTCAATTTCTCGGGGCGGTGGTACACCTAGAAGTTCTTTAGGAAACACATCTTCAAATTCCCTGACTATAGGAACTTCAGTAGGATTAGCACTCTCCAAGGTGGTATCTACCACATGGGCCAAGAATGCATAACATCCTTTCCTCATCAACTTCTCAGCTACCATAGCTGATACAAGATAGGTTGGAAGAATCTTTCTATCTCCTTCAAAGATCCATGTGTCACTTTCATCTGTGAACACATCTTGCTTCGACTCACAATCCAAGACAACCTTATACCTTTCTAAGGTATCCATCCCCAAGATTATATCGAACCCATGCATCTCAAGTGGTATAAGATCCACTTGAATGCGATGCTTAGAAAAGAAAAGAATGTAGGGAGAACACACCTCCTGCAACACAGCAGATCCCATCAAAGGAGTTTCCAACCTCAAACTCTCTGCCCTATAACCAACTGTCATATTGCAATCAAGAATCACTCTTCAAGTGATAAAGGAATGTGTAGCACCCGGATCAATTAAAACAGATACAACGTAGTACGTAGAGATATTAGAATAAAACAACTTCATCTGACATGTCACAACCCGAGGGTTGATCACTGCATCAGGCAGATTCATCGCACAGAATCTCACCGTTGCTTATGGTTGATTCGGTGCTCGATGACTGGGTCTCGATGATCCAGCTTGGGACACTTGTCCACGTCCTCTAGTTCCACTTGGAAACTGTCTCCTTTGAGAACCTTGATGACTCTGCCTTTGGGATTGAGTCACACTTGCCTCTCTGTCTCTACAATCTTTCATCAGACGCCCCACTTTTCCACATATGAAACAACTCATGATCCCTTGTTGTGGTCTAGACTGTCCTGTGATCGACATGGATGTTGAGCTGTGAGCTCCTTCTGGTGGTAAATTTCGTCCTCTACCCCTATTTGACATCCACTGCGTCTGGGTACTGAATCTAGGTGGTGGTGTGGGCATGGAAAACCTCGGTTTCTTGAAACCTTTGGATGAGGATCCTTGGAACTAGGGATACACCTTCTTGTTCTTGATTTGTCGCTTCTCCATCACAGACCTCTCTATCCTTCTGATAGACTCCATGAAAGTAGCAAATCTTTCTGTGTTCTCCAAGGCAGACACAGGGGTGGTCAACTCAGCATTTAATCCCTTCTCAAAACGTCATATCCTCTCTTCATTTTTGGTTTCCATATGTGGACAGAACTGCAATAGCTCCATGAACTTAGCCTCGTACTCACTAATGTTCATTGGTCCTTGCCTTAACCTATCAAACTGAGAGATTTTCTCATCCAGGAGCGTCTTAGGAAAGTATTTGTTGACAAATTCCTATTGAAATACTTCCCATTCAATCTCCACACCAGGCCTTTTCCCCTCCTCTACGGTCCACCAGTGACCAGCACTCCCCTTAAGAAGGTACACAGCATGTCTAACCTTATCAGCTTCTGGGATGTTCAGGATTCTAAAGTCCTTCACTAACTCAGTTATCCACATGTCAGCATCTCCTGGGTCAGCTGTTCCAGCACATTCTGTGGCTCCAACTCGGTGTAGTCGTTCAAACATCTTGCCGACTCCTTGTCCTTCATGATGGGTAGGTGCCCTAGGTGCAAGTATGGGCATCCTATCAGTCATATGTGTCATGGTAGTCATGAAATGCCCAAATATAGATTGGAAGGCTGGATTCCCCATGTCAGTTTGATTGAAATGGGGTGGTTCAGGCACAGGTTCCTCCCTTCCTTGGTCTCTTGCACCTCCTCTAGGTGTAGCGACACTACTCTCTACAACATGTTCCTCGTGTGATCCAGACATCTTTACTTTTCTATTATCCTCCTATATGAGCAGAAGACACTATCAGATAGACTGGAAGACACTAGAACAGACTCAACAACCCTAGTCCTATGTCTCTGTAGACTCAGTGAACCTAGAGCTCTGATACCACTAATTTTGTGGCATTCGTGCGATGAAAAACATTATTAACTGAATTAAACTAATGCAGAAGTGTTTAGTTAGCAATGGAATTACTGAAAATCACTAATAATTAAAACTTTTTGCAAAGAGGTCCATAAACTAAAGAACTCTTTCATAAAGAACCAAAGTAAGTTATTTACATTCTGAAACATCAAAACATCTCTATATCATTTCCTCTCGAGAGTCATAAACATTGGGTGCCCTGTTAAACTGTACATAAGCAGTATACAAAAATCTTGAGTCATCAAGCCAAAAATCTAAGATCTCTATCAAACCATCTACTGACTCCTAGGACCTGAGAGTATAGAGACGACACATAGGAATCTCTATATAGAGGACTTGACAAACAGTGTCTCCACCTGAGGATCACTGTTGTCCTTGTTGTTGTTGTGGCTGTTGTTGCTGCTCACCCACTGAAGGGTTTCTTCTTCCTCGACGTCTACCTAAAAATTTAATCCCATGGGGGTGAGACAATTGAAAATTGTCCCAGCGAGAGTTATAACTCTACGCCAGAAGCATTGTTATTGCAGATAATAGAATAACACTGAGCAGTAAAAGTATAAATATTCAACAATAGGTAATTCATTGAATAAATTAAGTAAAGTAGTATTCCCTATGAAGTTCATTTCAATTATAACTTGATAAAGTACCAAGTCATTAATTCAATAAGGAATATGAACAACATGTATATTATTTATCCAACTAGTACATAATAGACAATGTATCATCAATCATTAATTCTTGTAATTCAACCCTAAGCAAATATGCTACACGGCTGATTACATTTTACAATCATACTTATGCCCTGGGGAGATGAGGTATACCGCTCATGCTCCAACTGACCATTGCAAAATCGAAATCGGTACCATACATAGGTCATCAGAAGAGATGGATTTCTATGACCTCATCCTCCTCAGTCAGTGTGAGGAACAACATGTAGGACATCTCATGTCTCTGCCATAATAGCTTTCCAGGGTATGCTGGCAACTTCTCTATTAGAGTTACAGTGGCATGATGTAATCTCTTCACAATCAAGGGATTTCTTATTTATCTCACATCGATTTGGCATTAACATCATCATCAGGAGATTAGTGATACATCATCCCGACATATACATATAATGAAGGATTGAGAGATTTATTATTTATCTCACATCAATTCCTCCATTAGGGCTCTACATGATACCATTCCACTTGATTATTTAAGTACATTACAACATTCTTTTAGCATCAGGCATGTTTTCAAACATAAACCTTTATAACAGTTACTATAAAGAATGAGTATTATTTCTATCAAGTTCATCTCATAGCTTTAGTAACATTGCAATCTCAATCCCTTATCATCTCATCATCATGATTCAAGAATATGGGTGTTCAAACCCTTAGATTATCAAAACACAAGTTACCACTTTAACTGGTAACTTAATGCCATCAAGTCATCTGACAGTGTAAACATGATAATTGCAATGCAAGTATTTCACATGGCTCTTAAAGCCTATAAACCTTCTTTTGTCACCTTTCACTAGGTAACATGGCATATTATTTCTTAGAAAGCTCATAAAGTACTTTCAATAAACAAAGTATCATATCTCATACTTGGCTACGTTCAATATCTCATAAAACCTGCATGATTAGTACAGACGATAACCGATACATCAATTTCATGTCAGCATAATGCAAAACAATGATAACATCACTATTCAAGGGTTGCACCATTATGCCCTTATCAGGGTTAGGGTTTCCCTTTTCATTTCAATTAGGGTTAATCATCCCCTTAGCTCAATTAGGATTAATGACTTATTATTTTATTATCCAACCTTAGAGCTTCATGCTATAAAGCATAACCCATAATTAGGGTTTCACATATTTCTTCACCTTATTTGGAATTAGGGTTTACTATTCACATTGTGTCACCCTTGATTAGAGTTTATAACCAACAACCCATAATTAGGGTTTACTATTCACATTGCATCACCCTTGATTAGGGTTTACTATTCACATTCCATAGTTAGGGTTTACTATTCACATCACATCACCCTAGATTAGGGTTTACTATTCACATCACATCACCCTAGATTAGGGTTCATGTTCAATAAACCACAATTAGGGTTTACTATTTACTCCAAGTAGGAGTGATCATCAAAGTACCCTGAATTAGGGTTTACCATGTCATCATTATGAATTAAGATCATACCATCATAATTATTAGGATTTCTGCTATCAATACCCTCATTTAGGGTTATGATTCATTAACCTTCGTAATTAGGGTTTCATGATCTCACTATCATGGATCATACCCCAATTAGACATACATCCATAATCAGAATCCATTACATGATTAACATTCATGTAAGAAGTCTTCTCTCTCATCTTCTATAAGATGATGCTTGCATCAGCCTTGATTAGGCTAAGTCAACTCAACATGAAAGAGAATTGACATATGGGTTATGTCTTAATCACCATGATCATTAAGGCTTGATTGTTCAAAGGGTTGTAATCACCTTATCTCATTAAGATATAATTACAATAATCATATTTGATTACATCATATATTAATCCATTAACCAATTTGTCCTTTAACCACTTTAAGTATCCATGCGGTTTTGGTTAGTTATTCACCAAACGGTCTTGGCCACTTAAACCCCAAATGGTCTTGACCAAATCAGACCTCAAACGATCTTGCTCAATAAACCTCCAAACGGTCTAAGACCGTTTAGACCTCCAAACGGTCTTACACAAACCACTGAAACTGTTTGGTAAAGTTACCTTTGAAACTGTTTAGTAAAGTTGCACACTTGAGATAGTTTAGTAAAGTTGGTAGTGTAGACCATTTGCCAAAGTTGACTTTTGAGACCGTTTGCTAAAGGTGGTCACATGAAACTGTTTAATAAAGTAGACCCCTGAAACTGTTTGCTAAAGGTGACCTTCAAGATCGTTTGCTAAAGTAACCTTTTCAAAACGCATGAAATCAAACGGTTTGGGATCGTTTGGTTCCAAACGGTCTTGAGACCGTTTGGTCCCAAATGGTCTTAGGACTGTTTGGACTCAAACGGTCTTGAGATCATTTGGTCCAAACCTCCTCAAAACCACAAGGACCAATAAGGGTCTAAACTACTCCAATTAAATTAGGGTTTCCAATGCTGGTTCCTTCAACCATTGAATACATGTAACCAATCATCAATTGGACCTATCACCATACTTCAATTGAGTCAATTAGGTCATCATTCAACTGCTTTGACCCTCAATTGATCATCAATTAGGGTTTGAATCAATTGAATTAGGGTTTAGAATCGATGATCCTTCAACGTTAACCAATGTGAGTCTAGTTGCTTTAAAACTATTGAACCATCATCCAAATTGAACATGTCCTGACCCCAAACGGTCTTGAGGCCGTTTAGATGACCTCCAAACGGTCTTGAGACCGTTTTCCCATCACATCATCACTAACAATGTCATTCAATTAGGGTTTGGATCCTAGGATTAGTCACCAAATTAGCATTTGATTATACTTCAACTTAATACCTTTGGATCTTCAATTTCTCAACCATACCTAACCCTAGACCTCCAAACAGTCTTGGCTGATCACCAAACGGTCTTGAGACCGTTTGCGTGATCCCCAAATGGTTTTGAAACCGTTTGGGTCAATCAACCCAAGTTTCAAACTCAATCAAATTGGAAATCAGCACTTAACCCGATTAGGGTTTTGGTGATTGATGGACCTTCAACTCATGAACCAAGTAGAGTTAATCAATTATAATTGATGGGTCATTAACCTAGATCATTATGAAAAAATCCCCAAATGGTCAACCCTGGTCAACATCACCAAACTGTTTGAAATAGTTTCCCTCCATGCGGTTTAGGTGAAACCGTTTCATTCCAAACAGTTTGAAACTGTTTGCTCCCAATCAGTTTGGGAAACCGTTTGAGCTAGGATTTGAAACCGTTTAGTAAAGTAGTTCATTGGATAATCATATAATATGATGTCACCATCTCCTTCCTTTGTTCAACCAAGAACTTTTGTTGTTCTTCATGGAGACTTCAGCAAGAAATCAAAAGAGTACCAAAAGAAGAAAATAAACCAACGATTATTGAAGAAAAGAGTGCAATAGCAATGATTAAGGGTTTGAGTTATAAAACCTACCTTTAGAACTGAGCCCAAACTCCAAGATCCACGACTTTAATGGTGGATGGAGTTCCAGAAACTATCCAAGGTCCGTCCTTGAGCCTTTGGATGAACAAATTGGCTAGAATTGGAAATCGAGTGAAGAAAACCATTAATTAAGCATTGCTTTAGGGTTTTCCACCATGAATCCGAGGTAGAAGATGATCAAAACTCACCTACAGGTTGTGGCTGTCATTCTCCTGCTCTTGAGATCTTCCTTGGTAGGCCAAAGCAAAGTGATAAGAGAAAAACTAAGGAAACGACCCTTATGTGAATTGGGAAAAGAAGATATACTTAAGGGATTTCAAGGAAAGAGAAAAAGAGTTGTTTTCTTTAATTTCCAAAATAATTTCCACAAAAACCTCCTCCATTCCTTGGCCACGAAGCCAACTTCATCTCTTTCAAAAACCTCTCCATTATCCAAAGATTAATGGAAAAGGAATTAAGCACCTTAAAGAGTTTTATATTAATATCCAACCTTTAGTGGATATTTCTTTTTATTATCTTAATGTGAGTGGCTTCCACTCAACCAAGATCTTTTTGTGACCAAGCATGGCACAAGCTCGTCCAAAACTATTGCAAACACATCCTTCAACTTTTGGTTGAAGGGCTCCTTAATTAATTTATTTCTTTTTGCATTAAATTAAATTAAGGTTCCATTTATGCATAAATCTTGATTATTTTAATGTCAAGAATCTCTCTCCTCCATGATAATTCAAATGAGGAGCCCCTCTCATTTTCTTTTCTCTAATTGATGCCAAGAAACATTAGAGACCCTCTAGAGGTGTTATTTTGCATATTGAACCCTAGGTTTTGGGTAAATTGCACATTACACCAAAATTGGGTTTTAATGCACAAGGATTGCTCTACAAGCTTTATCTTGATGCCCAAGCTTGTGGAAACTATAACACTACATCATATTCATTCTTATGATGTCTTAACATCAGAGTAACATTTTATCATGTGCAATTTGCAAGTTAACCCCTCAACTTGGGTAATTTTCACTTTAGTCCAAAAGTAACAAAACAATGTTTCGACATTATTCAGAAAGGAGTGAAATTGAAATATAAGTTCCTCAAAAGCCTTAATTACTTTTAAAAAGATAAGAGAAAGTATCTAATCAACTTTATTAGGCAAAACACCTAGGGTTAGTACATAACCCAGGTCAGGGATGTTACAGTTCCTCAATTTCGAAACCCTAATTGAAGGTTTCTTGATTATAAATTCTAATTCAGTTGGGTTCAAATCCCTAATTGATGATCCAATCGAAGGATGATTCAATAGTTCAATTGATGAATGAATCAAGGATTCAATTGATAGGCGGTTCATTGATGGAAACCTTGAATTGATTAAGTGTTGAAAGACCTTTTTGGTCCATTCAGTTTTGAGAGGGTTTGGACCAAACAGTCTTAAGATCATTTGAGTCCAAACGGTCTCAAGACTGTTTGGGTCCAAACAGACTCAAGACCGTTTGGATCCAAATGGTCTCAAACCATTTGGAGACCCAAGTCCATTCAGTTTCAACACATTTCTTGCTTAAACGGTTTCAAGGGAAATTTGCCCAAACGGTTTCAAACCATTTGAATTCTGAGAGACCAAGACTGTTTAGGGTCTAAGTAATCAAAACCAATTGAGGTTCAACATGGTTATTCCCCTTGGATACCCAATGTAATTGAAGATTCAATTGGTCAATTCATTTGGATACCTCATGTAATTGAAGGTTCAATTGATCAAATCTTTTGGACACCTAATGTATTTAGATTGTTGATACCCTTAGTGGGATTAATCATTGATGCATAATGATGCAATAATTCAATACATCATGTTAACCCTAAATGCATGTATTTAAATAAAGAGTAGGCTCAATCTAGTCAAGAATTGAGTAGTGGGCATCCTGAATAGGATGAGGGAGAGAGAGATTCATACATGAAAGATAATCATGTAGCAATCAAGTATAATACATTCGAAATAAGTGTAGTATACAATTAGGGTATGATCCTTGATAAAGAGATCATAAAACCCTAATTGAGTTAATTGATGAACTCAAACGCTAATTTAGGGCAATTCTGAGTGAAACCCTAATCTAGGGTAATAGTGAAACCCTAATTGAGGGTGAAGACATGAGTAATCCGAAGTTAGGGTTATGAAATATAAAACCCTAATTTAGATTAATAGTAATCCTTAATCATGGGTAATTGAATATGAAACCCTAATTGGGATGAATAGTAAACCCTAATTGTGGGTTATTGAATATAAAACCTAATCTGGGGTGATGTGATGTGAATAGTAAACTTTAATTTCTAAATAGAGTGAAGGGGTGTGAAACCCTAATTCTGGGTTATACTATATAGCATGAAACCCTAATCTTGGACAATGAAATGATGAATCATTGGTCCTAATTGAACAAAGGGGATGTGTAACCCTGATCAAATGAAATGGGAAACCCTAACCCTGGTAAGGGAATAGTGGTGTTACCCTGGAATAGCATGGAATTAAAATATGATTGATACATCTATTATCATGTGTGCTAACCATGCAGGTATCATGAGATGATGAACATAGCCAGGTATGAGCTATGATGTTTTATTTATTAAAATTGTTATTGGGCCTTATGTACCATAATATGACTTGTTGCCTAGTAATAGGTAATAAGAGAATTAATGGGACTTAAGTGCCATGAGAGATGCTTGTGTAACAAGTATTATGTTTACCTTGGTCAGATGACCTAAAGATGATAGTTACCTGAAAATGGTGGTAACAATGCTCAGTGATGAGTTAAGGGTTTGAATACCCAAAACCATATGTTTATGGCATTGAGTTTGAAATGAGGGACTGAGTTCCAATGTCTTTTAAAGACTGAGAAGTAACTAATGAAAACAATACATGTTTTCTTTATAGCATTTGTCCTAATAAGTTATGTTTTAAAAATTGATTGATGCTAAAAGAATATGATAATGTACTTAATTAATCAAGTGAAATCTTTTCATGTAGTGCTCTGACCATAGATCCATCATCATCAGAAGCTGGTGATGGTGAAATAGGTTTTCCTACAGGATCTCCTGGAGTTCACATATTTTTGAATATGTGGGGGTGAATGGGCGAAAATATCTATACGTCCTAATGGGGGAATTGATGGAAGGTAAACATTAAACCTCTCAATCCTTCATTATATGTTCTGGGATGGATGTATCACAAATCTCCTGATGATGTTAATTTTGGATTGATGGAGGTAAACTCCAAATTTCACGATTGCGAAGAGAGTGCAAATGCCTTTGTAGCTCTATAGAGAAGATGCCACTATACCCTAGAAAGCTATGTAGCAAAGACACAAGATGTCCTACATGTGATCTCGCACTGACCGAGATGGGGGAAGTCATGGAAGTCAACTCTTCCATTGACTTTGTATGGTATCGATTTTGACTTTGCAATGGTCAGTTGGAGTATGAGCGGTATATCTCATCTCCTCAGAGCTTATGTATTTTTGTAAATTATAATCAACCGTGTAGCGTATTTGCATAAGATTGAAATACGAGAATCACTAGTTGATGTTATCTTGCTTAGAATGTCCTGACACATAAATGTTACTTATGTTCTTTAATTTCATGTTGAATAAGAGACATATTGCCTTATCAAGCTATAGATGAAATACTTGAATAGGAATGTTGCTCTAACCTGCATAGATATTGATTTATCTACTATTGAAATATATGATTCCATTGTTCAGTTTATTTCTATTTAACTGCAATAATAATGTTTTCGACAGAGAGTTATATCTCTCACTAGGGCAATTTACAAATTGTCTCACCCTCGTGGGATCCAATGTTTTTAGGTAGACGCAGACAAAGAGTCAGAAACTCTATAGCAAGGGAAGAACAATAGCAACAGCAACAATAGGGACAACAGTGATATCCCAAGTGGGGATACTGGCTGTCAAGCTTTGTATAGAAAGTCCTATGTATCATCTATGTACTCTCAGGTCCTAGGAGTCAGTAGATAGTGTTTTTATAATCGATCTAAGATTTTGGTTTGATGCTTTGAGGATTTTGTTAGTTGTTCTTTTTAGCAAATCAATGGTGTATATATATTCCTCGAGGAGAGATGGTACATGGAATGTACAATGTGGACCAGTATGTAAATATAATATTGTGGTTCTTATTTAAAAAGTTTTTTGGTAATGGATCTTTTTATAAAAAGGTTTTAATTCTTAGTGATTTTCAGTAATCTGCTGTGAATGATACGTTTACGCATTGGTTACTCTTGTTATATTGGTTAAGACTGGTTTGTAGGTCACACGTTTAGTGGTATCAGAGCTCTAGGTTCGCTGAGTCTACAGAGACATATGATTAAGGTTGTTGAGTCTATTCTAGTGTCTTCCAGTTTATCTGATAGTGTCTTCTGCTCATATAGGAGAAGAAGAACTTGAAGATGTCTGGATCACATGATGAACATGCTGCTGAGAGCAGTGTTGCTGCACCAGGAGGAGGTGCAAAGGATCAAGCTAGGGAGGAACCCGTACCTAAGATTCCTCAACTTGATCTAGTTGCATTAGAAAATCCATCTTTCCATGCCCTATTTGTCCAGTTTATAGGGACTATGCCGCATATGGCAGATAGGTTGCCACCACCTGCACCAAGGGAACCAACCCACAATGAAGGACAAGGAGCTGGAAAGACCTTTGAACGGCTTCGCCGGGTAGGAGCCACAGACTATATGGGTACAGCTGACCCAGCTGATGCTGATTTGTGGTTGACTGAGCTGGAGAAAGCCTTCAGAATCCTCAACATTCCATAAGCTTAGAAGGTGATGCATGTTGTATACCATCTGAAGGGGAGTGTTGGTCATTGGTGGACCATCGAAGAAGGTAAAAGACTAGGAGTTCAAGTCGGATGGGATGAATTACGATGTGAATTTGTCTCTAGATACTTCCCTAAGTCATATCTAGATGAGAAGATCTCTCAATTTGAGAGGTTGAGGAAAGGATAGATGAACATTAGCGAATATGAAGTTAGGTTCATGGAGCTTTTGTGGTTCTATTCGCACATGGCAGCTACTATTGTTTCTGATAGAGGTCCCCAGTTTATGAGTCATTTTTGGGAACGACTCCATAAATCTTTGGGTACGCAGTTAAGGTTTAGTACAACCTTTCATCCTCAGACGGATGGACAATCTGAGAGGACCATACAAACCTTGGAGGACTTGCATAGGGCATGTGTCCTTCAGTTTGTAGGAAGTTGGGATCTACACCTGAGATTGATAGAATTTGCTTATAATAATAGATATCAGTACAGTATCGATATGGCACCATATGAGGCATTATATGGTAGACGTTGTAGATCTCCTTTATGTTGGTATGAAACAGGAGAATATCAACTTTTGGGTCCTGAGCTAGTACAACAAACAACTGAAAAGATTAAAGTAATACAACAACAGTTAAAAGCTTCCCAGGATAGACAAAAATCTTATGCTGACAAACGTCGAAGACCCTTAGAATTCCAAGTCAGAGACAAAGTATACCTCAAGGTCTCACCTTGGAAAGGTATTCTGAGATTTGAAAAGAAGGGGATGTTAGCTCCTAAATTTATGGTGCCTTATCCGATCATTGAAAGGATGGGAAAGGTATCCTATAAGCTGGAGTTACCACCTGAGTTGCATAGATTGCACCCAGTATTCCATATCTCTATGGTGAGGAAGTGTCATCCTGACACAGAGTTAGTTCTACAACCTGTGGAGGTAGAACTAAATGATGACATATCTTATGTTGAAGAACATGTGTTGGTTCTTGACAGAAGAATTAAAAAGCTGAAAAAGAAAGACATATGTCTTGTAAAAGTTCTCTGGCATCAGCGTGGCATTGAAGAAGCTATGTGGGAGCTAGAGGAAGAGATGAGGAGTAAATACCCTAGTCTTTTCTCTTAATGTTATCGTTGACGATTTCGGGGATGAAATCCTTGTAAGGGGTGGATAACTTGTAACATCCCTGACCAGGGTTATGCTCTAACCCTAGGTGTTTTGTTTAAGAAAGATAATTATATGCTTGATATTATCTTTTGAAAAGTAATTCAGGCTCAAGAGGAACTTATAATTCGATTTTAGTCCATTTTGAATAATGTTGAAAGTAATGTTTTACTTGTTTTGGACTAAAGTGCAAATTATCCAAGTTGAGGGTTTAAATTGCAAATTGTGCATGATAATATGTTCCTAATGTGTTGAAGCATCATGGGGATGAAGATGATGTAGAGGTATGGCTAGTGAAAGCCTGAGTACCAAGAAAGAGCTGATAAAGCAATGTTTATGCATTAAAACCTAGTTTTGGTGTAACGTGTAATTCACCCAAAACACAGGGTTCAATATGCAATTTACCACTTCAAAATAGTCCCTAATATTTCTTGGCATCATGTAGAGAAAAGAAAATGAGAGGGGCGTCTCATTTGAGCTACTTTGAAGGAGAGAGAATCTTGATATTAAAATAATCAAGATCTAAGCATAAATGAAACCTTAATTCAATTTAATACAAAAACAAATAAAATAATTGAAGGGCCTTCAACCAAAAACGAGATGGTTGGATTTTCTCAAGTGTTAACGTCCTTGTGACTTGCAAAGGCAAAGGAAAGATCTACGTGAGTGGAGAACCCACTCAGATTAAGAAAATAAAAAGAAATATCCACTAACTTATGGATAATAATATTATAAGGGTTAAGAAACTTAATTTCTTTTCCCTTAATTCATAGATAATGGAACGGAATTCAGAGGTGAGGAATATATCTTTGCATGCAAGGAATTGAGGAGGAAGAGGTGGCACCAATTTTGGAATTAAAGGATTTTTATAAGGCATTTTGTCTCTCATTGATTTTCTTATAAAAACCAAAGGCATTTTCGAATCCACTTCTTCTCTTTGCTTGCAAAAATGACCAAGGGATCTAGGAGCATCAGGAGGACGACCCCCAACCTGTTGGTAAGCTTCTTGACCTTCGTTCACCTTGATTTCATGGTGGAAATCACAAATCAATGCATGATTTCTTCTTATCTCGATCCTGTCTTCAATTCTAACCATTCGTTTTCATTCAAAAGCTTGAGGAACGAACCTTGTGGTGTGAAAAAGCTTCTTCCACCATTGTTTGTGTGAAGCTCCAAGCTTTGAATCTCAATTGAAGGCGAGTTATATAACTTGAACCCCTATTCATTGTTATTGAATTCAATTTCTCAATCAATTATGTTCAATTGCTCTTTTTACAATTCCTTTGATTAGTTGATGAAACTACCATGATAATGGCAGTAGTTTTTGATGTACTAAGGCTTTATGATGATGAAATCATCTTAGGCACACATTCCAATAAGTTTCTATTGCAAACGGTTTTAAGACCTTGGTCCAAACAGTTTCACCAAACCGTTTGGAGACCAAATGGTTTGCAAATTGTTTGAAGGTTTGGATCCCAAACCGTTTGGATGGGTTGACCATTTGGATGGGTTGACCATTTGAGGTTAGGACCCTAGTACATGTTGGATGATGATCTAATGGATCCAAGTGATTGACTCAATATATGGACAATCTTCCAATTAGAAACCCTAATCAGGTTAAGTGCTGAAATTTCAATTGGTTGATTTAAAACTTTGGGTTGATTAACCCAAACGGTCTCAAGACTGTTTAGAGATCACCCAAACGGTCTCAAAACCGTTTGGAGGTCAACCAAGACCATTTAGAGGTCTAGGGTTGAGTATGGTTGAGTAACTGAAGATCCAGAGATATCAAATTGAAATGTAATCGATAGCTAATTTGATAATCAATCCAATGTTGCAAACCCTTATTGATTTTCACATATTTCAATGATGGATAGGACAAACGGTCTCAAGACCGTTTGGAGGTCAACCAAGACTGTTTGGAGGTCATCCAAACGACATCAAGACCATTTGAGGTCAAGTCATATCATAATTTGATGATGATTCATTGATTGCAATTGAATCGATTCCACAATGTTAATCATTAAAGGTTCCTCGATTTCAAAACCCTAATTGAAGGTTTCTTGATTATAAATTCTAGTTCAATTGGGTTCAAAACCCTAATTGATGGTTCAATTGAAGGATGATTCAATAGTTCAATTGATGAATGACTAAAGGATTCTATTGATAGGCGGTTCATTGATGGAAACCTTGAATTGATTAAGTGTTGAAAGACCTTTTTGGTCCATTCGGTTTTGAGAGGGTTTGGACCAAATGGTCTTAAGATTGTTTGAGTCCAAATGGTCTCAAGACCATTTGGGTCCAAAGATCTCAAACCGTTTGGAGACCCAAGTCCATTCGCTTTCAACACATTTCTTGCTTAAACGGTTTCAAGGACAATTTACCCAAACGGTTTCAAACCATTTGAATTCTGAGAGACCAAGACCGTTTAGGGTCTAAGTAATAAAAACCAATTGAGGTTCAACATGGTTAATCCACTTGGACACCCAATGTTATTGAAGATTCAATTGGTCAATTCATTTGGATACCTCATGTAATTGAAGGTTCAATTGATCAAATCTTTTGGACACCTAATGTATTTAGATGGTTGATACCCTTAGTGGGATTAATCATTGATGCATAACGATGCAATAATTCAATACATCATGTTAACCCTAAATGCATGTATTTGAATAAAGAGTAGGCTCAATCTAGTCAATAATTGAGTAGTGGGCATCCTGAATAGGATGAGGGAGAGAGAGATTCATACATGAAAGATAATCATGTAGCAATCAAGTTTAACACATTCGAAATAAGTGTAGTATACAATTAGGGTATGATCCTTGATAAAGAGATCATAAAACCCTAATTGAGTTGATTGATGAACTCAAACCCTAATTCAGGGCAATTCTGAGTGAAACCCTAATCTAGGGTAATAGTGAAACCCTAATTGAGGGTGAAGACATGAGTAATCCTAAGTTAGGGTTATGAAATATAAAACCCTAATTTAGATGAATAGTAATCCTTAATCATGGGTAATTGAATATGAAACCCTAATTGGGATGAATAGTAAACCCTAATTGTGGGTTATTGAATATAAACTCTAATCTGGGGTGATGTGATGTGAATAGTAAACTCTAATTTCGAAATAGAGTGAAGGTGTGTGAAACCCTAATTCTGGGTTATACTATATAGCATGAAACCCTAATCTTGGACAATGAAATGATGAATCATTGGTCCTAATTGAACAAAGGGGATGTGTAACCTTGATCGAAATGAAATGGGAAACCCTAACCCTGGTAAGGGAATAGTGGTGTTACCCTAGAATAGCATGGAATTGAAATATGATTGATATATATGTTATCATGTGTGCTAACCATGCAGATATCATGAGATGATGAACATAGACAGGTATGAGCAATGATGTTTTATTTATTAAAATCGTTATTGGGCCTTATGTGCCATAATATGCCTTGTTTCCTAGTAAGAGATAATAAGAGAATTAATGGGCCTTAAGTGCCATGAGAGATGCTTGTGTAACAAGTATTATGTTTACCTTGGTTAGATGACCTGAAGGTGATAGTTACCTGAAAAAGGTGGTAACAATGCTCAGTGATGAGTTAAGGGTTTGAATACCCAGAACCATATGTTTGTGGCATTGAGTTTGAAATGAGGGACTGAGTTCCCAATGTCTTTTAAAGACTGAGAAGTAACTGATGAAAATAGTACATGTTTTCTTTATAGCATTTTTCCTAATAAGTTATGTTTGAAAACTTGACTGATGCTAAACGAATATGATAATGTACTTAATTAATCAAGTGAAATCTTTTCATGTATTGCTCTGACCATAGATCCATCATCGTCATAAGCTGGTGATGGTGAAACAGGTTTTCCTACGGGATCTCCTGGAGTTTGCATATTTTTGAATATGTGGGGTCAATGGGCAAAAATATCCGTACGTCCTAATGGGGGAATTGATGGAAGGTAAACATTAAACCTCTCAATCCTTCATTATATGTTCTGGGATGGATGTATCACAAACCTCCCGATGATGTTAATGCCAAATTGATGGAGGTAAACATGAAATCTCTCGATTGTGAAGAGAGTGCAGCCGCCACTATCTCTATAGCGAAGATGCCACTATACCCTGCCAAGCTATGTAGCAGAGACACAAGATGTCCTGCATGTGATTTCACACTGACCGAGATGTGGGAAGTCATGGAAATCGGCTCTTCCATTGACTTTGTATGGTACCGATTTTGACTTTGCAATGTCGGCTAGAGTATGAGCGGTATATCTCATCTCCTCAGAGCTTATGTTTGTAAATTGTAATCAGCCGTGTAGTGTATTTGCATAAGATTGAAATACGAGAACCACTAGTTGATGTTATCTTGCTTAGCATGTCCTTCACACATAAATGTTACTTATGTTCTTTAATTTCATGTTGAATAAGAGAAATGTTGCCTTATCAAGTTATAGCTGAAACACTTGAATAGGAATGTTGCTCTAACCTGCATATATATTGATTTATCTACTATTGAAATATATGATTCCATTATTCAGTTTATTTCTATTTAACTGCAATAATAATGTTTTCGACAGAGAGTTATATCTCTCACTAGGGCAATTTACAAATTGTCTCACCCCAGTGGGATCCAACATTTTTAGGTAGACGCAGACAAAGAGGCAGAAACTCTGTACCAGGGGAAGAACAGCAACAACAACAACAACAGGGACAACAGTGATATCCCAGGTGGGGATACTAGCTGTCAAGCTTTGTACAGAAAGTCCTATGTGTCGTCTCTGTACTCTCAGGTCCTAGGAGTCAGTAGATAGTGTTTATATAATCGATCTAAGATTTTGGTTTGATGCTTTGAGGATTTTGTTACTTGTGCTTTTTAGCAAAGCAATGATGTATATATATTCCTCAAGGAGAGATGGTACATGGAATGTACAATGTGGACCAGTATGTAAATATAATATTGTGGTTCTTATTTAAAAAGTTTTTTGTTAATGGATCTTTTTATTAAAAGGTTTTAATTATTAGTGATTTTCAGTAATCTTCTGCGAATGATACGCTTATGCATTGGTTAAACTTGTTATATTGGTTAAGACCGGTTTGTACGTCACATGAGAGTACAGAGATGACACATAGGACTTCTATCTACAAGACACGACAGACAGTACACTCAACCTGAGCTGTCATTGTTGTGCATGTTGTTGAAGTCCTTCCTCTGCAAGATGTTCTCAATCTCCTCCGTGCTCGTCCACCTAAACATGTTGGATCCCATGGGGGTGAGACAATTGTAAATTGCCCCAACGAGAGATATAACTCTCCGTTAGAAACATTATTATTGTGGTTTATAATATAAATCTGAGCAGAGGATAAGCAGTTTAGATCATTCTCATCTTTAAGTATTGCAACCATCTATGATAGAGCATTAAATCATCTATTCTCTTTATAAGGAATAGGAAGAACATGTATATCATTTATCTATTTTATTAACTCAACATCCCATGCTTTTCTCATGATACTCATTACTTTGTTATGTCACCCATGACTCTTTCTTGTTTCTATCTATTGACTTTAGCCAATATTCTAAATAGATATTGGTTTATACTGGACATGAGAGTATACATCATCATGTCTTGTTCAGGAATTGGTCTATACCAATCCTGTATAAATATTCCAGGCATTGGATTATACCAATCTTGTGCAACTAGTACAAGCATTAGACTTATATTATTCTTGTGTATCTATTCCAGGTATTAGACTATGCCAAACATGTGCATCCATTCCAGGTATTAGACTATGCCAAACTTGTGCATCCATTCCAGGTATTAAACTATGACAATCATGTGCAACTATTCCAGGTATTGAACTATGTCAATCCTGTGCAACTATTCCAGGTTTTGAACTATGCCAATCCTGTGCAACTATTCCAGGTATTGGGTTGTTACCAATCCTATGACATTATTCCAGGTATTGGGTTATGACCAATCATGTGACATTATTCCAGGTATTGGGTTATTACCAATCATGTGCAGTTATTCCAGGTTTTGAACTATGCCAATCCTATGCAACTATTCTAGGTATTGGGTTGTTACCAATCCTGTGACATTATTCCAGGTATTGGGTTATGACCAATCATGTGACATTATTCCAGGTATTGGGTTATTACCAATCCTGTGCAGTTATTCTACATATTGGATTGTACCAATCCTATGACATTATTCCAGGTATTGGGTTATGACCAATCCTGTGACATTATTCCAGGTATTGGATTATTACCAATCATGTGCATTTATTCCAGGTATTGGGTTGTTTCCAATCCTGTGGCATTATTCCAGGTATTGGATTATTACCAATCTTGTACAGTTTTTCTAGGTATTGGGTTGTTACCAATCCTGTGACATTATTCCAGGTATTGGATTATTACCAATCCTGTGCAGTTATTACATTTTTCCACATCTTGTCACCTCTCACCAGGAAACAACTAATCTCATGGCTCATAAAGCACATTACATCTTGTCACCTTTCACTAGGTAACAACCATTCTCATGGCTCATAAAGCACATTACATCTTGTCACTTTTCACTAGGTAACAACCATTCCCATGGCTCATAAAGCACATTGCATTTTGTCACCTTTCACTAGGTAACAACCATTCTCATGGCTCATAAAGCACATTACATCTTAATGTAATGATTAACACAACACACACATGTGTCACACATCCATACTTATTAAATTTGAAGTGTACTAAGGTATATCAACTTTGAGGTGCTAAATGTGATAACTATTATATCTTGATGTATCACTTCCTTCATCTCATTTAAACCTCATAAGTTCATCAACTTATTTTGTATTAGGGTATTTCCCATCCTAATACATTATACACTAACCTATCACCTTTATCATGCAGTGTATAGGTCATAGAACACACATTAGAATTGTCCAACTATCTTTAATGATATGGACACATCTCAGGTTAAGGCATTGCTTGCTATAAGGTTACCTATAATCAGTCACTTTAGTTATTTCCCTTATTAGTGTATTAGTCACCATTCCATTATTAGGATTAGGGTCTCCCATACCATCACCCTTTATTAGGGTTAGCGTTTCATATACCATCACCCTTCATTAGGGTTAGGATTTCACATATTCTCATCCTTCATTAGGGTTAGGATTTCACATATCATCACCCTTCATTAGGGTTAGGATTTTACATAGCATCACCCTTCATTAGGGTTTGAATTTCACATATCATCACCCTTCATTAGGGTTAGGATTTCACATAGCATCACCCTTCATTAGGGTTTGGATTTCACATATCATCACCCTCCATTAGGGTTAGTATTTCACATATCATCACCCTTCATTAGGGTTAGGATTTCACATAGCATCACCCTTCATTAGGGTTTGGATTTCACATATCATCACCCTTCATTAGGGTTAGGATTTCACATAGCATCACCCTTCATTAGGGTTAGGATTTCACATAGCATCACCCTTCATTAGGGTTTCTCATGGAATCACCCTCAATTAGGGTTTCTCATGGAATTACCCTCAATTAGGGTTACATCCTTACCCTAGATTAGGGTTACACCTAGAATTGCCCTAGATTAGGGTTAATGTTCATCAATCTTCTTAATTAGGGTTTGATGATCTCTTCATCAAAGATCACACCCTAAATTCTTTAGTTTATTCATATTGAAGGTGTTGAGGCTTATCCATTACATGATTATCCTACATGTATGGATTCCTCTCTCTCTCATCCACTCTAGGATGTTGACTATGTCAAACTTGGATAGATTAGATCAACAAACCCTTTAATTAAATACATTCAATTAGGTTTGATATACTGTATTGAAATATTGCTTACTTAAGCTTCAAGGATTAACTCATCTAGGGTTACCAATCACTTAGTACCTTAAAGCTACAATCCTAGTGATTATCTTTGAGATAAATAAATAACAACCATAGGGTCATTTTATCTTTCATCACCTCGGGTTTCCAATTGACTTAAATCATATTGAAACATTCAAACATTCTTGACCATTGATGCTCCAAATGGTTTGAAACCGTTTGAATCCAAATGGTCCTGAGACCGTTTGACCCCAAACGGTTTCAAGACCGTTTGGACTCAAACGGTCTCAAGACCATTTGGTCCAAACTACCCTTGAAACCGAAAGTCCAAAAGAGGTACTTCTTCAACTAAACCTATTAGGGTTTTGTGTAAGGACCCTGACCTCCGTTTAGGGCTTATCCTGTTTGCTTTATGTAACCCTGATGCTTAGTTGCTTGCTAATCACTTTTAGTGGTGATTAGGGTTTGTTTGTGCTTTGTTGAGAGTTGGAGGTGCCACTTGCAATCTACCCAAGTCTAGGGTTTTTGGGCAAGTTTGTCACCTTGTGAGGTGTTCCTCCCTCTACTTGCTTCCTCTAGTGTTGAGAGAAAGGGTTGGGTTCGTTGCTTGAGTTCCTTTGGGCTTGGTTGAGCCTTTTTGGGCCTTGTTGTGCCTTGCCTTTGCCTTTTTGGACCTTGTGTCGGGAAAGAGTGCCTTGTGTCGACCTAAGTGTGTCGGCCATGGTTGTGTCGGCCTAGGTGTGTCTCCCAAGGGTGTGATGTCGGGCATGGTGTGGAGGTGTGTCACCCATGGACCCCTTTGACCTCTTTGACCTCGTTTGTGTCACCACTAGTGGACACTTGGTGCTTGATGCTTGCATGTGGCAATGGCCTTGGACATGTGTTTAAGGCATGTTAGAGTGGTGGCATTTCCCATGGACAAGTGTCCCTAGGTGGGTGACACCTTGCCTTGTCTTACCTTGGTTTCTCCTCCATCCTCTCCTATATATGTGTTCCCTTTCTCTTACTAAGGATCCCTTTAGTTCCTTAGTTTCCTCTCTCCCTTGGTGCACGACACCTCTTCCTTTGCAAGCTTGGTGGCCGATCCTTATCTGGGAGTCTCCTTCTTTCTCTAGTGGTGGCCGAGCCCTAGAGTGCCTTTCTCTTCTTCTTGTGGTGGAGCTTGGAAGCTTGGTGCTAGTAGCTAGGAGCTTGGAGCTTGCTTAAGGCGGGTTACATAACTCGTAATCATAACTATACCACCTTTTATGTTCTTGTATGTTTCTTATGATCATAATCGGCTATGTTTGTTGCTAGTTTCTTGCTTAGTACACCTTGTTGGCCGAACTATGTTTCTAGGGTTTCTTGTTGAGCAACACTCCTTTCTCTCCTTGGTCTAGAGGAGTGATTTTGAGTCCTAGTAATATGGGAAATACCCCTCTCTTGTCTAAGTTGATAGGTGAGCTTGTATTCTAGATGCTTGAGCAACACCCTCCTCTCACCATGAACTTGAAGGGTGAGCTTTGTGGTGGATGTAGACCTTTGTTGTGGTTGATCTTTGAGGTTGCCCGATTGGTGATAAGAAGTTGTGCAAGACCCCTCTCTCTTGGTTGTTGAGAGGTGAGCCATCTTCTTGATCCTTTAGGGTTTGGTTCCCTTGTGCTTGAAGTGTAAGATGACCTTGTTGGGTAGCATCTTACACGATATGGCTTGGGATGGTGCTGCCTGATACCACTTCTTTGGCCCAGAGTCTTGGTCAACATGTTGTGGCTGTGTCGGGCATCACAACCTGGTTTTTTGGCTTTGTGTGTCGGGAATCACACCATGTTAAGTGCCCTTCCTGATACCCTTAACCTAGGAGTTGTCCTGGTGTCGTCACACCTTGACGTTGTGGAGCTTTGTTAGCTAGTTTTGTGGTGGGCGTCACCCCTTGGCCCTGGCCCTGGGTGTTGGTCGATAGGCTGAGCCTAACTTGGCTAGATGATATGCTTCCTTTGCTGTCATTTGAGTTGTACGCCCCTGGCCATTGTGCCTAGATGAGTAGGGTGTTGGTCGTTACCCTTGTGTGTCGGGCGTCAGGTTCTGTGGAGTGCCCTGCCTGATACACCTGGTGCACGATATATACCTAGTGCACAACGCATCATTGCACGACATGTCCTGTAGAATGAGTTGCACGCTTGGCTTTATGGCCGTGATACCCTGGTTGCACGATACAGTAGGTGCATGACATAGAGGTGCATGACACATAGGTGCATGACACCTAGGGTTGCACGATACACCCTGAGGTGGTAGTCCACACCCTTGCCTTAGCGTGGCCGTTTTGTGGCTAGAATGTTTGGGCATTATGAGGGAAGCTGCCCGATACCATCTCTAGTAGAGGCACCCTGCCCGTCACACTTCTTGTGACGGTAGCAGGCACTTTTAGTAAGGGTCATGTTCCTTCTAGGAAACCTATATGCTAAATCTCTTTTCATGCTATCACGTTTGGTTTATGGTTTGTAAACCCTTGATATGTTTGGTAAAGGTATGGTGGTTGCTATAGTATAACGCACATATGTAAACATAGCATATCTGAATCATGTATGCTTATATGATGAGAAGTAAATGATATGTTTGAAAGTATATGAGTTGCTTCATACAATGATATGACCTATGTCTATGATCACAGGTTGAGGCATGAATGATAGAGCATATAATCATTAATGTTGCCCTATGTTTGATAATATGATCTTTCTGTACTAACCATGCAGGTGTTTCATACAGATGCATAGCTAGATAAAGGGCTATGAGGTATATATGTTTGAGTAACACTACTCTGATGGTTACTCTTGATGATGAAATAACATGCATGATGTGTTTTGGTCTGAGGACCTGAGTTTGGCTAAAGTGCCTAAGTTGAGGTGTTATCCTCTGATGATGATATGGGATTGTTATCCTAAGTGATGAGAATGCCTTATGAGGTAGTGGTTTGTTGTGATGAGGGATTGAGACACCATGGCAATGTGATGATCCTTGAGATGGATCTAGATGATTGGCAAGAGGCCAAGTGGTAACATGTAATGTTGGATCCTTGTGATGGATCAGGATGATGTTGATGATAGTAAAAGCATGATATTGAGTTTCATGTTGTTTATTCTTGTTATAAGTTGCATGTTATACAACCTGGCTAAATCTTGCAATCCACTTAAAATATGTTAACTAAATTACAAATGAACCTTCATGTAGTTTGCCCTGGCCATAGACCCATCATCGTCAGAAGCTGGTGATGATGAAGCTAGTTCTCCTACGGGTTAACCCGGAGCGCATATTGTTGAGTATGTGAGGTTTCTCCTAGCCTAAAGTGAGGAGGTAAGAGTGCAACTTCGGTTGTAGACTCCAGAGTGCGGATTCAGGCCCATAGCTCAAATATGATAAGAGCATGGTGAACAGGCCCATGGCTCAGGATGTGTGATATGGGAGCATGAATGCATTCATGGCTCAGAGCACGGTGAACAGGCCCGTGGCTCAGTTTCACTAGCGCCGATACCTGTACTGAGGTGGGCTAGGCAGAGGGTAGCCTGACCCTGTGGCTGAGGCCACTTAAGCACGAGAATGTGGTCCTGCTTTGGTTCTCGTGCACTGACCACGAGGTGAGAGGTCGTGGAGTTCGGCTCCTCCATTGACCTTGTATGGCACCGGATTGGGTTTCGCAACCAAAAGTTGGATTTGAGCGGTACGACTCACTTCCTCAGGGCATAATAATACGTAATTCAGCCGAATAGTATTTATTGCTTAAGGTAAAACACAGAACATTGGTTGAGGCCTTGCTTGAGTAGTTGATCTTGTTATACCTTGCAGTTACTTATATGTTCCTTATGTTTTGTGTAAGATCTTATAAATCTTATCTTATCAATCATGTTCCATAAAGAAATACTTGGGTACATGCCTTCCGTACATCTTGGTAAGCTTGATGGTATGAATAGTTGTAAGCTTGACATTATGAATAGTTTTACTTTATAAACTGCTCTTGTTATACCTTCTATCAGTTATCTGCTGCTTTTTCTTTAACCTTCTGTTGGTTTTATCATTTCGGCGGGGAGTTATGTTTCTTCCTGGGAATGTGTGTCTCACCCCGCTCGTTTATAACCTTTTTAGGTGTTTGAGCTAGACGTGGTGGTGGTCGTGGAGTTGCGGCCGAGCAGTAAGACGAGTAGTAGAAGGCAAGAGATGGATATGCTGTTGTTTTGGTTGTTTTGTAGTAGAGTCTTAGAGTCATCCCTGTACTCTCAGGTCCTTGGAGGCATTTGATATTGTTTCATGATGCTTAGTTGTTGAAGCTTTGTATATCCTGCTGCTGGCCGGATGTGGGTCATTATGTATGTATAAACAGGTGATGAACTCATGTGATGACAAGACAGCTGACCTCCTAAGTTGTGGACACGTATCAAGACTTGTAAATGTTTATATAACTTGTTTTCTTGCAGGATGAGGGTCGGAATGTAATAGTTTCTTAGTTTATCTGATTTCCAAAATCGGTTTTAATTAACTCGTGTTTTTGGTAATTAGTGGTTTATGGTGTTTTCCGCACGTTTTCGTGTGGCACCTCGTTGTCTGTGTGATAGCGGGATGTGTCGCCACATTTTGCATCAACAATTCCTTCATCAATTGGATCATTGAAGTCCATCAATGTATGATCCTTGGATCTTCAACCCTCAATTACAACCATTAATCATCCAAACAGTTTTGGTTGACTTTGTCCAAATGGTTTGAAACCGTTTAAGGCTCCAAACGGTTTTGACCTAAATGTTTAAATGGTTTGAAATTGTTTAAGGTTCCAATCGGTTTTGAACTTACTTGACCAAATGGTCAACTCAACCCAAACAGTCAACTCAATATGTCCAAATGGTTTGAAACCGTTTAAGGCTCCAAACGGTCAACTATCCCATTTGGTCAACCATGTCCAACTAGTTTGGAACCCAACCTCCAAACGGTTTACAAACCGTTTGGTCACCAAACGGATTGTCAAAATCGATTGGACCAAAAGTGTTGAAATCGTTTGCAACTAAATCTTGTTGAGATGTGTGCTTATGATGATGTCATCATCATCAAGCTTCAACCCCTTGAATTCTACTGCCATTCTCATGGTAGTTTCATCAATTATTCAAAGAAATTACAAGAAGAACAATTGAACATAATGGATTGAGAAATTGAATTCAATAACAATGAATAAGGGTTCAAGTTATATAACCCACCTTCAAAGAAGCTTCAAATCTTAGAGCTTCACGTCAACAATGGTGGAAGCAACTTCTTAAACTATCCCAAGGCTCGTCCTTAAGGTTTTGAGTGAAAGAATTGGCTAGGATTGAAGATTGAATGGAGAAAAGAGAAATCAAGCATTGATTTGTGATTTCCACCATGAATTCAAGGTTGAAGATGATCAAGGAGCTTACCTACATGTTGGATAACGTTCTCCTGTTGCTCCTAAGCTCCCTTGAGCACGGCCAAAGAAAGGAGTGAAAATGGATTCGAAATTCCCCTTTCAAGCTATGGATAAATGAGCTTATATACATTTTATTAAAATTCATTTTAAGAGAGAGAAAGTAGGGGATAAATCTTCCATTTCGTTGCCACTTGCCCCCTCCTCTTCCTTGCATACGAAGCTATCTTCCTTGCCTCTTATTCCTCTCAATTATCCATGAAATAAAGAAAAGCAAATTAAGCACCTTAATCCATTTAATAATAATATCCATAAGTTAGTGGATATTTCTTTTTCTTTTAATAATGTGAGTGAGTTATCCACTTCCTTTAGATATTTTCGTGCATTTGCAAGGAACATGGTCGTCCATTATTTTGAAAAATCATCCCTCACCTTTTGGTTGAAGGGCTCTTCAATTAATATATTTATTTTTGCATTAAATTGAAGTAAAGTTCCAATTATACTTAAATGTTGATTATTTTAATATCAAGATTCTCTCTCCTCCAAAGTAATTCAAATGAGGCACCCCTCTCATTTTATTTTCTATATATGATGCCAAGAATAATTAGGGACCCTCTAAAAGTGGTATTTTTCATATTGAACCCTAGGTTTTTGGTAAATTACACATTACACCAAAACTAGGTTTTAATACACAATATTGCTTAAACAAGCTCTTTCTTGGTGCTCAGGCTATCACAAGACATACCTCTGCATCATTCTCATCCTTATGATGCTTTAACACTTGAGGAACATTTTATCATGTGACATTTGCAAATTAACCCCTCAACTTGGGTAATTTGCACTTTAGTCCAAAATAAGCAAAACAATGTTTCAACATTATTCGAAAAGGACTAAAATTGAAACAAAAGTTCCTCTTGAGCCTTAATTACTTTTCAAGAAATAAGAGCAAGCATATAATTAACTTTATTAAACAAAACATCTAGGGTTAAGGCATAACCCAGGTCAGGGATGTTACCAATTATAAACCCCTAACAAGGATTTCATCCCCGAAATCCCAGATAAAGGGAAACATATATTATCCATTTATCATATCATCAAGTATTCACATAACATCTCAATTTCATGTTTATGCAAGGCATAAACCCCTAACATATGATGTCCATGCTATATTATATAACCAAACTGATTTCACAGTTAACCACTCCAGGTAGTCAACATAATTTATCTGATACCAGAATCCCTTACCTTAGTATCCATTTCATGTGCTGGAAACACATCACATATTCATCATTGTTTCATCCTGGGACATTACTTGTTACACACATCTTTTTCTTGCAACCCAAGTCCAAGACAAATTGATACTTTTTCTAAGTATCCATCAAATAAACATTTTTAATTTTGCACATCAAGTGTCCTAAGACCCACTTGATTGTCGTGTCCCTGAAAGGAAAGAAAACAAAGAAACATATTATTCTTATCACCCATTATTATCCAGGGTTGTTTATTAATGAGAAGAGATTATCATCTTCTCTAATTTTTTGCATGAACTTTCTATGTTCATGAGTCATTTACCCTTATTTTATCCTTGGTTCCTTCCCATCAACATAGGAATTATAAGGATGATTACATCTTATCATTCCTTAATCTCATTATTATCACGATTACTAGATGTGAGTATTCAACCCTCAGTTCATCATTTTTATTGTTACCTCTTATCAGGCAACTGTTACCTATTGGTTTTTAGACCAGGGTATACATTGTACTAAACATCTTCTTTTATTTGTAAGTTGATTTATAATTAAATCAGATCCCTTCAAATATCACTTAGAATGTGGTAGAAATTTCCATGTCACATCTCTTTCTTCTTTAAACTCTTGAGATTGTTTCAGAATGACTACTTGATCAGAGTAATCAAAAAGATAACAATCTAGATATGTCATACTTACCTTGTCTTCAATAAATGAATACCTGGCCACGGTATTCAAGAATTGAAATTAGGTAGTATGTATTTGTTTTATAATATGTTTCATATTCTTAATATCTCTTTAAATTTCACTACTTAGTATCTCAGATTTTCTCTGAGTGTTTCTTTTACATCTTTTCCCTTTCTGCATGAAAAGAGAAATTTTCAAACATATAAGAGAATATTGGACTAAACATAAGTTTTCATTCTTCTTATCTCTTCTTCATATCCTCAAAGTATTATTTTAGATGAACTAAACAACAACTACCTTTCTTAAAGTAGAGAGTAGAAGATAACTCAAAATAGAAAGTTCTATCTTGACATGTCTACCTCTTACAAGTTATCTAGTATCTTATCTGACCCAAAACATGGAGTCAGATGTTATCTGTTATTGCCTTTGTCCTCTACTACCAGAAGTAGATGGACCAAACTGTGACACTTGTCTTTGTCCTCTACCATCTGCTCCACTGGACCGAGGTCCTTGTGGGTTTTGCAGGTTGTACCCTGACTGTTCGGTCACCTCATTGTTTCTTCTTGGACATTGTTGTCTAAAATGTCCTATCTATCCACATTTATGACAAGCTCGACCTTGACTTGATGACCTCTACATTGATGTACTATATTGAGGTTGAACTGGTGAAGATTTTGGTTGTTTAGTACCACTAATCATTGGTCCTTGTGACTGTGTAGACTTGCTTTTGAGGGTAGTCTCCTGTTTCTTTGTCACTGACCTTTCTATCCTCTGAATTGATTCCACAAATGTAGCAAACCTCTCTCTACTTTCTAGAGCAGATGCTGGAATAGACATTTTAGCATTCAGTCCTTTCTCAAAATGTCAAATCTTTTCCTCCTCAGTAGCAGCCATCTGAGGACAAAATCGTAAAAGTTCCATGAACTTAACCTCATATTCACTTATTGACATGGATCCATGTCGAATCTTCTCAAACTGTGAGATCTTTTCATCTAAATAAGTCCTTGGAAAATACTTATTGATGAATTCTCGACAAAATTCCTCCCATCCAACCTCTTCATCATTCCTTTTTATTTCTTCAATAGTCTACCAATGTCCAGAACCACCTTCAAAAGGTACACAACATGTTTAACTTTGTCAGCATCCAGGATACTAAGGATCTTAAAAGCTTTTTCTAACTTAATGAGCCATAAATTTGCATTTGCTGGGTCATATGTCCCAGCATATTCTATGGCACCAACACGACGTAGTCATTCAAAAGTCTTACCAAACCCATATCCCTCATTGGGAGTTGGTGCCTTGGGTGCCGGTCCTGGCATCCGATCTATTATATGCATCACTGTAGTCATGAATTGCCCAAAAAAAGTAGAAAAATATGGGTTTCTCATCATGACCTCATCAACATGGGGATTCTCAGGCATTGTTTCTCCTCTTGCCTGATCCTTAGCACCTTCTACTGGTGCATCAACATTGCTCTTAGCAACATGTCCCTCATGTTCTCCAGACATCTTGGAGTTATATATCTTCTTCTGCATAAGCAGAAGGCACTATAAGATACATTGGGTACACTTAGAATAGACTCGACACCTTAGTCCTATGCCTCTGTAGACTCAGCAAACCTAGAGCTCTGATACCACTAAATTGTGACACCAACGTTCGAACAAACGTTATTAACTAAGCGGAAGCAATTACTAATAGCGGATTACTGAAAATCACTAAAAATTTATAACTTTTTGCAAAGAGATCCAATTCCAGGAAACTCTTAATAATGAGAACCAAAGTATTACATGTACAATCTGGTCCATAAGTACATACCATGTACCATCTCTTCTTGAGAATTATATAAATCAATTGCTCTGTTAAGTCTACACATGAGAAACACAAAACCTTGAGGCATTCAAGCCAAAATCTCATATTGATTCATTAAAAGTACTAACTACTAACTCCGAGGACCTGAGAGCACAGAGACGACACATAGGACTTCTATCTACAAGACACGACAGATAGTACACTCAACCTGAGTTGTCACTACTGTCCTTGCTACTGCTGAAGTCCTTCCTCTGCAAGATGTTCTCAATCTCCTCCGTGCTCATCCACCTAAAAATATTGGATCCCACGGGGGTGAGACAATTGAAAATTTCCCCAACAAGAGATATAACTCTCTTCCAGAAACATTATTATTGCAGTTTATAATATAAATCTGAGCAGAGGATAAGTAGTTTAGATCATTCTCATCCTTAAGTATTGCAACTATCTATGATAGAGCATTAAATCATATATTCTCTTTATAAGGAATAGGAAGAACATGTATATCATTTATCTATTGTATCAACTCAACATCCCATGCTTTTCTCATGATACTCATTACTCTGTTATGTCACCCATGACTCTTTCTTGTTTCTATCTATTTACTTTAGCCAATCTACTAAATAGATATTGGTTTATACTGGACATGAGAGTGTACATCATCATGTCTTGTTAAAGCATTGGTCTTTACCAATCCTGTATAAATATTCCAAGCATTGGATTATACCAATTAAGTGCAACTAGTACAAGCATTGGATTTATATTATTCCTGTGTATCCATTCCAGGTATTAGACTATGCCAAATCTGTGCATCCATTCCAGGTATTGAACTATGCCAATCTTGTGCAACTATTCCAGGTATTGAACTATGCCAATCTTGTGCAACTATTCCAGGAATTGAACTATGCCAATCTTGTGCAACTATTCCAGGTATTGGGTTGTTACCAATCCTGTGACATTATTCCAGGTATTGGGTTATGACCAATCCTGTGAAATTATTCCAGGTATTGGGTTATTACCAATCTTGTGCAGTTATTCCAGGTATTGGATTGTACCAATCCTGTGACATTATTCCAGGTATTGGGTTATGACCAATCTTGTGACATTATTCCAGGTATTGGATTATTACCAATCATGTACAGTTATTCCAGGTATTGGGTTGTTTCCAATCCTGTGACATTATTCCAGGTATTGGATTATTACCATTCATGTACAGTTATTCCAGGTATTGGGTTGTTACCAATCCTGTGACATTATTCCATGTATTGGATTATTACCAATCATGTGCAGTTATTACATTTTTCCACATCTTGTCACCTCTCACCAGGAAACAACCAATCTCATGGCTTATAAAGCACATTACATCTTGTCACCTTTCACTAAGTAATAACCATTCTCATGGCTCATAAAGCACATTACATCTTGTCACCTTTCACAAGGTAACAACCCTTCTCATGGCTCATAAAGCACATTACATTTTGTCACCTTTCACTAGGTAACAACCATTCTCATGGCTCATAAAGCATATTACATCTTAATGTAATGATTGACACAACACACATAGGTGTCACACATCCAGACATATTAAATTTGAAGTGTACTAAGGTATATCAACTTTGAGGTGCTAAATGTGATAACTATCATATCTTGATGTATCACTTCCCTCATCTCATTTAACCTTCATAAGTTCATCAACTTATTCTGTATTAGGGTATTTCCCATCCTAATACTTTATACACTAACCTATCACCTTTATCATGTAGTGCATAGGTCATAGAACACACATTAGAATTGTCCAACTATCTTTCATGATATGGACGCATCTCAGGTTAAGGCATTGCTTGCTATAAGGTAACCTATAATCAATCACTTTAGGTAATTCCCTTATCAGTGTATTAGTCACCATTCCATTATTAGGATTAGGGTCTCCCATACTATCACCCTTTATTAGGGTTAGGGTTTCATATACCATCACCCTTCACTAGGGTTAGTATTTCACATATCATCACCCTTCATTAGGGCTAGGATTTCACATATCATCACCCTTCATTAGGGTTAGGATTTTACATAGCATCACCCTTCATTGGGGTTTGGATTTCACATATCATCACCCTTCATTAGGGTTAGGATTTCACATAGCATCACCCTTCATTAGGGTTTGAATTTCACATATCATCACCCTTCATTAGGGTTAGGATTTCACATATCATCACCCTTCATTAGGGTTAGGATTTCACATAGCATCACCCTTCATTAGGGTTTGGATTTCACATACCATCATCATTCATTAGGGTTAGGATTTCACATAGCATCACCCTTTATTAGGGTTAGGATTTCACATAGCATCACCCTTCATTAGGGTTTCTCATGGAATCACCCTCAATTAGGGTTACATCCTTACCCTAGATTAGGGTTACACCTAGCATTGCCCTAGATTAGGGTTAATGTTCATCAATCTTCTTAATTAGGGTTTCATGATCTCTTAATCAAAGATCATACCCTAAATTCGTTAGTTTATTCATATTGAAGGTGTTGAGGCTTATCCATTACATGATTATCCTACATGTATGGATTCCTCTCTCTCTCATCCTCTCTAGGATGTTGACTATGTCAAACTTGGATAGATTAGATCAACCAACCCTTTAATTAAATACATGTAATTAGGGTTGATATAGTGTATTGAAATATTGCTTACTTAAGCTTCAAGGATTAACTCATCTAGGGTTACCAATCACTTAGTACCTTAAAGGTACAACCCTAGTGATTATCTTTGAGATAAATCAGTAACAACCATAGGGTCATTTTATCTTTCATCACCTTGGGTTTCCAATTGACATAAATCATATTGAAACATCCAAACGTTCTTGACCATTGATGCTCCAAACGGTTTGAAACCGTTTGAATCCAAACAGTCATGAGACCGCTTGACCCCAAACGGTTTCAAGACCGTTTGCCAAAAGAGGTACTTCTTCAACTAAACTGATTAGGGTTTTGCATGAACAATTCCTTCATCAATTGGATCATTGAAGTCCATCAATGTATGATCCTTGGATCTTCAACCCTCAATTACAACCATTAATCATCCAAACAGTTTTTTCGTTCTGGTTATGGATGAGTTAACAAAGAATGTTCAGGATGATATTCCTTGGTGTATGTTATTTGCCGGTGATATTGTTTTGATTGATGAAACAAAAGATGGATTGAATGATAAAGTTGAATGCTGGAGAAAAACATTAGAATCAAATGGATTGATGATTAGCAGGAGCAAAACTGAGTATATGCATTGCAATTTCAGCCAATCTCACAGTGCGAATGATGGAGCCAAGTTGGACGGAGTAGATATACCAAAATGTGACAAATTTCATTACTTAGGTTCTATTATTCAAATAGGAGGGGATGTCCAAAATGATGTTTGTCACCGTATCACTGTAGGATGGTTGAAATGGAGGAGTGCAACAGGAGTTTTATGCGGTCAGAAGATCCCTCTCAGGTTAAAAAGTAAGTTTTGTAGAACACCTATACGACCAGCCATGCTCTATGGGAGTGAATGTTGGGTGGTGAAGAAATAAGGTCTCAACAAGATGAACGTGGCTGAAATGAGTATGCTGAGATGGATGTGTGGGAAGACAAGAAAAGATCGTTTGAGAAATTACTATATCAGGAATAAAGTGGGGGTGGCGAGCATTGAGGACAAGTTGCGTGAGGGCCGACTCAGATGGTACGGACATGTGCAACGCGGACCTATTAGTACGGCTATACGAAGCAATGCTATTGAGACAAACACTATAAATAGAAGAACAGGATGGCCTAAATTAACATGGGATGACCTTATAAAGAGAGATTTTGAATCTCTACATCTCAATCGGAATATGGCCCATGATAGAGCTGAATGGAAACAAAGGATCCATGTAGCTGACCCCAACATATTTGGGATTGAGGCTTAGATGACGATGATGATGATGATGAATCATCCAAATGGTTTTGGTTGACTTTGTCCAAATGGTTTGAAACCATTTAAGGCTCCAAACGGTTTTGACCTAAATGTCTAAACAATTTGAAACTGTTTAAGGTTCCAATCGGTTTTGAACTTACTTGACCAAACGGTCAACTCAACCCAAACGGTCAACTTAATATATCCAAATGGTTTGAAACCGTTTAAGGCTCCAAACGGTCAACTATCCCATTTGGTCAACGATGTCCAAACGGTTTGTAACTCAACCTCCAAACAGTTTGCAAACTGTTTGGTCACCAAATGTGTCACACCTCGATCTCACACTAAGCACAACCCACGAGATTAGGGCGCGACGGATGGGATTTACACACAAACCAAACCACTCGTAACTTTTTAATCATTTAAAGACATTATAATGATAACCTGATTTATGTTGTAAACTAAAGCTAAACAAACTGCGGAAGCATTTTTATTAAATTGTCTAGAAATATAAACAAAGTCTATAGCATGTTACATTGTTCAACATAAAGTAAAGCATAACATGTAATTTACATCTTTATACACATTCCACATATGCACTCTCTCTATCTCACCCACGCCATGTTCTAAGGATCGAGGGGAAAGGACTAAGAGACCTCTAACTAGACTAACTACATATACCTTCTATAGACTAAGCGTTAGGATGAAAAGATCCTTCCGACTCCTGATGCTGATGTTGACCTGAAAATGTTTGAGTAGAGGTATGAGCCTACTCGCTCAGTGAATAGCATTTCATTTAGCTATCACTAAACAACTCATCAGATAGATAAAATTAAATAAATGATAAGTGCAGTACTAACAGGGCAGTTCTAATGTCATAGCAGTTTTATAGATAACAATCTCATTTCTAAGCAACATCAGATATTTTAACAAATAAACAATTATAGAGAATTGGCACAAAAGTTCAAATCTCTTAACACATTTAATTTACTATGATCCTATATGATTACATAATTATAATATTATTATGCCCTAATCATATGCAGTGTACTCTGCATATAAAGATCTGTAGCGAACTACGATCCCACCGTACAAGACTTAGCGACACACCCGGAAAATGCTAAGTCTGACGCCAGCCCTATTCTGCCACAGGACCACAGGCTCTCCGGCCTCAATGCACTACTCCGAGTGCTCTAGACTCCTCCTCTAACCGGAGTACACAGGCGGAGAGTCTCACGGGGTTACCTCCATGACTCCGCACGAATCTTGTTGCAATAACCCCTATTTTCTCCAGTGCCACCGTGACTCCGCACGGATTATTGTTGAACACTGCCTCTCTGTCCTCGTGCCACCATGACTTCGCACGGTTAATGTTGCAACTCGAGTTTCACCCCTAAGAAGCAGATCTCTCGAAGGGGTTCTACGGTGTTAGGGCACCTAAGTCTATTAACTGATTAACATATAAACATTTAAACAGGAATATCACATTTCATACTTATTTTACATTCTAAATATCACTTGAAACCACATATATATCATTTGTCATCTTTAAACATGACTCAGTATCACTTATTCAGATTCAATGCTAAACAACCGTCTTTAATCAGCAAATACATGCAACTGTAATACATAAAAATTCTCATCACTTTCATCAATCATACTACGTATTTCAAGTTTCAATGAATCTATCATACACTATTGTATGTGCTACACTGTTTAGGAGTTATACCAACTAATACTGAAGCAATTAAGCACTTAAATTGAGTTAAATAATGATTTCTGAATGAACTGCCACTCACAATACAGAAACTCGACCGATCCGCTTCACAACTCGGCCGATCAGCTTGCAACTCAACCGGTCAACTTGCTGTTCCTGCAACTCGACAGCAGAACAACTTCTTCAGGCACAGATCTGAAATTGGCTCAACCAAAAGCTAGATCTTAGGCTAAGACTACGGATTCATGATCGGGACCTTAAGCTGAAGTCAGAACTACCTCTCTTAAATGCCTCTTACGCCCAAGTTGTTCCTAGTCAGACATGCTACTGCAAGCAGCAGCTCCTTCATGCACAGGTGAAAAGCGAGGCTCGGTTGGGTGCTAGATCGAAGCTAGGACTTCGGATTTCTATTCCATCCTCTTGGCCGAGCTCGGGACGGTCAATTGGGTGCTGCTCTTTGCACCCACGGCTCCGGGTCGGCGCCCCACTGTTGGCCACGGCTGCTGCTTGGCTGGCCGACGCCCTGTCTAAGGTTGTTTAGAGCTGGGACTAGAGGTGAGGTAGAGGAAGGAGGATGGAAGATGAAGGAGGACGGAGGTAGGGCTGTAGCTGGACGAAGCCAAGGGTGAAGATCGCCCCCAAAATCGCCCCTAGATCACCTCTCCGCTCTGTTGAAATCGAGCTGCTTGTTGCTCGGGTGCCGCTTCAAGCGGTTTACAAGAAAAGAAACGAAGAAAAGGAAGGGGATAAGGGTCAAGGTCGCGGAGGGGGCTGGCTGCAATTTTCCCAAACATTTCCGACATTTACAACTAGGTCCAAAAACACTCAAATGTCCATATCTTTTGACTCGAAAGTCAGTTTCGAATGATTTTTCTTACAACGGTTTAAGCACTAAATTCTCCACAAACTTAGGGATAGGAAACAAGCTAAAAATACTTTGTTATTAGTTCAAACATCATTAACATAAGTGAGTTCTCAATTCAACATCATTAACTGAATTATATGCTAAACTTAGTATTTACCGGTTAATTACAGAGTGGGTCATAACAAAATGGATTGTCCAAATCGATTTGACCAAAAGCGTTGAAATCGTTTGCAACTAAATCTTGTTGAGATGTGTGCTTATGATGATTTCATCATCATCAAGCTTCAACCCCTCAAATTCTACTACCATTCTCATGGTAGTTTCATCAATTATTCAAAGGAATTACAAGAAGAACAATTGAACATAATGGATTGAGAAATTGAATTCAATAACAATGAATAAGGGTTCAAGTTATATAACCCGCCTTCAAAGAAGCTTCAAATCTTCGAGACTCACGTCAAATATTGTGGAAGAAACTTCTTCAACTATCCCAAGGCTATTCCTCAAGCTTTTGAGTGAAAGGATTGGCTAGGATTGAACATTGAATGGAGAAAAGAAGAAATCAAGCATTGATTTGTGATTTCCACCATGAATTCGAGGTTGAAGATGATCAAGGAGCTTACCTACAGGTTGGAGCACGTTCTCCTATTGCTCCTAAGTTCCCTTGAGCACGGCCAAAGCAAGGAGTGAAAATGGATTAGAAATTCCCCTTTCAAGCTATGGATAAATGAGCTTATATGCATTTTTATTAAAATTCATTTTAAGAGAGAGAAAGTACGGGATAAATCTTCCATTTCCTTGCCACTTGCCCCCTACTATTCCTTGCATACGAGGATATCTTCCTTTCCACTTATTCCTCTCAATTATCCATGAAATAAAAGAAAAGCAAATTAAGCACCTTAATCCATTTAATAATAATATCCATAAGTTGGTGGATATTTCTTTTTCTTTTAATAATGTGAGTGAATTATCCACTTCCTTTAGATATTTTCGTGCCTTTGCAAGGCACATGGTCGTATATTATTTTTCAAAATCATCCCTCACCTTTTGGTTGAAGGGATTTTCAATTAATATATTTATTTTTGCATTAAATTGAAGTAAAGTTCCAACTATACTTAAATCTTGACTATTTTAATATCAAGATTTTCTCTCCTCCAAAGTAATTCAAATGAGGTGCCCCTCTCATTTTATTTTCTCTATATGATGCCAATAATAAATAGGGACCCTCTAAAATTGGTATTTTGCATATTGAACCCTAGGTTTTGGGTAAATTGCACATTACACCAAAACTAGGTTTTAATACACAATATTGCTTAAACAATCTCTTTCTTGGTGCTCAGGCTATCACAAGCCATACATCTGAATCATTCTCATCCTTATGATGCTTTAACACTTGAGGAACATTTTATCATGTAACATTTGCAAATTAACCCCTCAACTTGGGTAATTTGCACTTTAGTCCAAAATAAGCAAAACAATGTTTCAACATTATTCGAAAAGGACTAAAATTGAAACAAAAGTTCCTAGTGAGCCTTAATTACTTTTCAAGAAATAAGAGCAAGCATATAAATAAATTTATTAAGCAAAACATCTCGGGTTAAGGCATAACCCAGGTCAGGGATGTTACACAACTACTCAAAGTTCTTACCAGATCCATATCCCTCATTGGGAACTGGTGCCCTAGGCGTTGGTGTTGGCATCCGATCTGCAATATGTGTCATTGTGGTCATAAACTACCCAAAAAGAGCATGAAAGGTTGGGTTTTCTACAGGGTTTGATCAAGCTCGGGATTCTCAGGCACTACTCCTCTCTAGCATGTTCCCTTGCACCTCCTCCCGGTGCAGCAATACTACTCTTAGCAGCATGTTCTTCGTGTGCTCTAGCCATCTTTCAGCTTTACTTCTTCTCCTATATGAGAAGAAGTCACTATAAGATAAATTGGAGGACACTAGAACAGACTCAGCAACCTTAATCCTATGTCTTTGTATACTTAGCGAACCTTAGGCTCTGATACCAAAACTTTGTGATGATCCGCCATCAGACTGACAGATAAATCATCACCAGTAATTATGTGTAATAACCATTTGCACCGGATTATCGAAAATCACTAAAAATTAAAACCATTTTGCAAAGTGATCGATTTCCAAGAAACTCTTAAATAAAAGAACCAAAACTTTATATACATCATGGTTCACATTATACATCCATTATACCATCACATCCCGAGGAAAATCTATACCAGTTGCTTTGGCTAAACATATACATAAGTAACATAAAACCTCAAGGCATACAAGCCAAAATCTTAGATCGTTTATAAAACCATAACGTTCTAACTCCCAAGGACATGAGAGTACAGATATGACACATAGGACTTCTATCTACAAGACACGACAGACAATACACTCAACCTGAGTTGTTACTACTATTCCTACTATTGTTGTCCTTCCTATGCAATACAGTCTCTACCTCCTCGTGCACGACCACCTAAAATTATGGAACCCACGGGGTGAGACACAAGTCCTAGTGAGAGATATAACTCTCTGTCAATAATATTACTATCACAGGTAAACAATATAAAATTGAGCAGAGGATACTTTACGTAAATAAGCATGTTTAATCATTATTTAATTGTAGTGCAAGCAATAGAATTTATAAGATAGTTCAACTATCCATAATAGAGTTATAGATCATCTATTTGCTTTATAAGGAATATGAAGAATGTGTATTACATCAATCAACTAAGATGTATAAAAATAATGAAGCATCAACCAATGTTTTCCATATTTATTTCTTAAGCAAATACGTTATACGGCTCATTACATGTTCAAAATCACACTTATGCCCAGAGGAGATGAGGTATACTGCTCATGCTCCAACTGACCATGGCTATGTAAAGCATCGGTACCATACAAGGTCATAGGAAGAGCCGGCTTCTAAGACCTCACCAGTCTCAGTCAATACGAGACTACTGGAAGGACATCTAGTGTCAAATGCAACTAGCTTACCCGGGTATATTGGTATCTTCGTTATAGAGTTACATCCATAGCATGCACTCTCTTCAGGATGATCAGAAAGCTTTCCCAGTTTACTTATCATTGGGATGATCACTAAGCTTTCCCGGTTTATTTGAGGAGCTCACTAAGCAACCCCTATATAAAGAAAATTACATATTCAACAATTTGTATACTGAGTTAAACTCATTTCACCATTCAGAAAATCCTGACACCGAATGGATCTATGGCCTGGGAAACTACATGATAAGATTCCACTTGATTAATTAGGTGTATTACAGTATCTTTTAGCATCAACCAAGTTACAAACAAGAATTATAACAGATGCTACAAAGAAAGGTGTAACACATTTATCAAGTACTTTCATGATCTTTGGAACACATATAACACTCAGGATCTCAATCCCTATTCACGTTACTAGGAATTCTCATCCCTTAGCATTATCATCATCATGATTGCTAGATTTGGGTATTCAAACCCTTAGTTCATCACTGAACACTATTACCACTTATCTGGTAACCATTACCTCTAGGTCCTCGGACCAAGGTATACATTATACTTGTTTCACGAGTATTTCACATTGCTCACAAATCCCATTTCGATCTGTATCATATGAACATCATAGCTCATGCTTGGCTATGCTCATCATCTCATGATACATGCATGGTTAGTATTTCATGATAATAGCAATATTACATACATATTATTACCATCCATTACAAGAGAAATACAACCTTCCCATTATTAGGGTTAGGATTTCACTTCCTTACCGATTAGGATTTCAAGTGCATACCATCACCCATTATTAGGGTTAGGGTTTCCACTTATTAACTGATTGGGGTTTCAAATCATATCATAACCCTTCATTAGGGTTAGGGTTTCCCCTATTTAACCGATTAGGGTTTCAAGATCATATTATCAAGAAGAAAACCCTAATTCATACTCCAACCATATTAGGAGTATCAATGTATGCTCATTACATGATGATCACACAAGTATAAGTTTCTCTCTCATCCTCACTAGGATGTTGATTGCATCATACTCTATTAAATTGGATCAACCTTTTCTTCAAGGTACATTGGCCTACTTATCAAAATGCATTAAACTCTTTACATCTTAATGTATTACTTGACATAACACACTTCATTGTGTTACTCCATCAAGTACATTGAATTGAGTTGGCTACCATATAGTGCATAGAGGTGTGTATTTGACACCATATCATGCTTATGTATCATGTTTGAGGTATATCCTCATCACCATAATGTGCTTCCATATCGGGTTGCTTCCTCATTAGGGTTTGCATATTGGGTTAGACCCTTATGCACATATCTCTCCAAACCTTAATGGTATTGTCCTACCCTTCATCATGTGATAAGTGATTGGCTAGATAACATGTTAGTCTAAACTAAACTAGGTGTACAAACCAATAGGGGTTTGGATTTTCAATGTATATCGGGTTCCACCTTACCATGTTGGGTTCCAACACCATATTGGGTTAGAGTATATACTTGACTCCATGTCATGCATAGGGTGTGTGCTTGACCCCATGTCATGCACAAGGTGTATGCTTGACACCATATCGTGCACAAGGTGTTCACTTCATCATCATCATATCATGCATAAGGTATATGCTTCATCATTGTATCGTGCTAGTGGTATATTCACCTCACCATATAGGGTTAGAGGTGCTTCAATCCGATATCGGGTCAGACCATGATGATGTCATCATCATCAAGATCAAGACATTCATTCTTACTATTCTAGTTCATGGACAACAGGTCTATGAAACTATTAGAACTCATAGGATCATCAATTATTCAAGAGAATTTGAAATTGAAAGTAGCTCAACAAGTATAACAGAATTGAAGATGAAAAATAACATAATTGGGTTCGAGTTATATAACCCGCCTCAAGAAAAACTTCAAAGCTCCAAGATACAAAGATTCAAGTTTCCAGGGTTGAATATGAGCTTCACAACTCCTCTATATGCAAAGAATCACCATGGATAAGTATTTGGTGAAGAAGAAAAGAAAGGAAGATCACAACCCTAGATCCATGCTTTAATCCAAGGTTGAGGATGATCATGGCTTCACCTTAGGGTTAAGACTTGAGCTCCATCTTTCTCCTTAGGACCATGCATGATACCTCACCACTCATACATGATATCCCTTCACTTGTGACTGATATCACTTCACTATGACCGATATCACTTTGCTATGCCCGATATCACATCCCTATGGCTGATATCACCTTGGTATGGCCGATATCACCTTGCTATGGAAAATACCAAGGCTCTATGCATGATACCTCTTCACCATGCATGATATCCAAGAGAAATAGGGTGGTAATATTCGAAAATTTTCACTAGTAGGTGAAAGGAATTGTTTTTTTAGTTGTGGTCATGAAAAAGAGTGTATATGAGGTGTCATTATTTTACACTACTAGGTGCCATGTGTCCATGCATGGTTGACACGTATCCCTACATGAATATTTATCTTGACATGAAAAACACTTGAGGATAATATAGGGATAAGATTTTGGCCCTTATTTATCTTATTGAGCAAGGTATTTCAACTCAACATCATTTTATTCACAAACTGATACACTTTTCTAAGGAAAGTTGCAAACCGATACACATCACCTCCTTGAGGTACTTAGCCCATCATGGAAAAGGCCAAGAATTCAAAAATATATATGAGACTCCCTCTATGACTCCTTGGCCTATAGGAACTCCAAAAATGAATTCTACAACTCGAAACAACTCATAAAAAGGATTCAACTATACATCTCTTCTTGATCTTTCATCACCAAGAATATCATCACTCCAAGATGATCCAAACATGGTGTATCCTTCTTTATCTCTCCTATAGATGATACTAGGAGGGATTAGGGACACTCTAGAAGTGGTAATTTACATATCAACCCTACATTTTGGGTAAATTGCAATTTGGACCAAAATTGGTGTACAAAGCACTAGCATTATTCAAACAAGTTTCAATTTGAAATTTAGGCTTTCTACAAGCTACCCCTTAGAATCATTCTCTCTCTTATGATGCTAAAACACATGATTATATTCATAATGTGACATTTTGTAATATAACCCTTCATCTTGGGTAAATTGCATTATACACCCAAACTATCATATAATGCACAAACAGTTTGCAAATAAGCTCAAACTTGAAAATTAAACTCTAGGAGAGTCTTAGTTACTTTTCATAAGATTAAAACAAGTTTGTAAATAACTTACTTAAGCAAAACTTCCAGGTTAGGCCATAACCCCGGTCAGGGATGTTACAGTTACCTTGCAATTTGTCACATGTAGGTTGTGCCCTTCGTGCCTTGGCATCATGACAAAGAAGATGATGCTTTGGGGGTGCCTTGTTGAGACTTGGTATGAGGATGAAAGATAAGGTGACATGTTGAGTGTTTTTTAGGGTTTGCTTGGATACCCTAAGTTGGTGTTGACCTTGTGTTGACCTTTTGATGTTCTTGGTTATCAATGACCTTCCTTGATGTTCCTTGATGTCTTCTCTGTGGTAGAAGGTGGTCTTGAGAGTGTGGTGAAGTCTCTTTGGTCGTAGAGACATCCTTCTCTTCTTTTAGGTCAAAGAGAACTTAGGGTTTGGTTTGATCGCTTGGTTTTTGAGTGTCTTTGATTGTTGACCTTGTGCCTTGTTTTTCCTCTGACTGATGGACCTCTAGGGACAAGAGAGATCACTGACCCATCTAGTTTTTCACGACCTTTGTTTCATGCATGATTTAGTGGATGTTGGTTGATGTGTGGTGGACATGTGGAACTTATGTGCATGATACCTAACCTATTTCATATTTCTCTACCATTGGGTATACATACCCCTCTTCTTCCAATCACATGAACCTTTTGCACCCTTCTTTCCTCTCCCATATTTGGAATTTGGCCCTTGTGTTCTTGGTGGAGAATAATCTCATCCTTGGATATTTGGTAGCTGATCATCTTGCATGTGGTGATCAAGTGTGGAGATAGTCTTCTTTGGTGATCCTCTTGTGATCTTTGATCCATGCTAAGTGATCTATCATCTTTTTTTTGTCTCGAGTGGTCTATCATCTTTATATCCTTTTCCTTGCAACCCTACCTCTTTCCTCTTCTCTTATCCGAATACATGAAGCCTCCATGATGGTTCTTGTATTGGGATGGAAGTACTCCTCAATCTTGAGCTGAATCCTTGGTTCTCCAAGGTAGTGCTCAAGTTGAGTGGAGGAACTCTTCTCCCTTTCTCTCCCTTGTTATTCGTTTTTGGCCTTGACATTTTGGTTGTCCTTCTTTCCCTTTTTGACATGGGGTTTGCTTCTCTTTTGAGGTGGTGACTACCTTGGTCATGGAGGAGATCAAAGATAGTCTTCTTTCTTGCTTTTGGAGCTTCTTGCTTGAAGGCAGTTGCACCATCATCTAAGGTAGGTTATATAACTCTTTTCCCTCTTCTATTATTGCACTACAACCTTGTTGCATGTTACTATTTTACCTCTAAAATGTGATCATGATGTGCTAGATGTTTCTATCTTGTTTTAAGGTTTTAGATTTTGAGGTATCCTTGCATGGTTTACCCTTCCTCTTTAACCATAACTCGTATGGCCAAAATCTAGTCAATGGTGATGATGATGGTTTTGCATGCATCTTGATTTGGCATTTGTTACCTTGGTTCTTGGTTCGGTTCTTTTGTATAAGATGAAGTTTTGGACCTATTTTCATGTGTTGGAATTCCAGTTTACATCTATCATACTATGATTTTCATGTTGACCTTGAGTGATATTGGTTTGAAGGTTATGATGGTTATCTTTCCCATGTCGTTCCACCCTATTTATGCTTGAACTTCATGGTATGTATAGTTGTTTTGGTGGACTTGTTCTCTTGGTGTGGAACACCTGCTTTGACCATGTTTTTCTAAGTGTTGATGATGTCCCCTGTTTGGCCATTGAGGATGTTTGGGTCGATGGTTTTATGGTTCTTTTGGTCATTAATTTTACTTTGGTCATTTACCTAGTTTGTGCTTTGGTCGTTGAAGATGTCTTCAGCATAGGTTTTCTCTTAGGTCGATGGTTGATAGTCTTCTACCATGGTGCTTTTGCCTTCTTCAACCACTGAGGTTAGGAGGTGTTTCTAGTTGCTGAAGTGGTCTTCGATCTAGGGTTCCCTTCGACCATGGGTCTCTTCGACCGATACTGTATGTGGGTGGTGTTTGGTCGCTAGTCTTCATCATCACCTTTGACCATCACTGTATATGTTCTTCAACCACCTAGAATCTTTATCTCTTACCTTCTTGAGTTGATGGCTTTTCTAGGGCATGTTTTCCTCTGGTGTTGTGGGAAGTGATGGTGATGGTTAATCTACATGTTCCAAGAATGTGGGAAAATGAGATATCTAGGGTTTGATGATAGTGTTGTGATGTAAACCCTAATTGTATATATGTGCAATCCTAACCCTAATTTCCAAGTACACAATGTACTTATTGAGCTTGTTTGAGCAAATAACATAACATGATGTTTTTTCTCTCCTACTTGTGTAATCCTAACAGTGCAGGTTGAATGAATGTCATAGCTAGTGAATGCTATGGTGATGCTGATATGACATAGGTGATGGCTATAAGCCTTTATGAGGCATGTGAAGATAATGATGTGTTACATGAATGATGTGTTTGGGTCTTATGACCTGGCAGAGGCTCAATGCCTAGTTGAGGTGTATCCTCTAGTGATGTGTTGAGGGATTAATATCCCATGACAATGTGATTATTTTTATAGCCTTGTATGGCTGTGGTATCATGTGATGATGTGAAAAGTTTATACATCAACATTTTATATCTTCTGGAATTGTATTATACCCTTATCTTTGTAGAATTTGTTTAAGGTTTATGCATTGTAACTTCATTGATGCTAAAATATACCCAATTGGCTTAACTAATTAAGTGAACCCCTAATCATATAGTTTCCATGTTCCATAGATCCATATTCAGAGTCAGTACTAGCTGGATGGTGAAATGAGCAATTCTTGTGGGAAAATCGGAGCGCAAATTATTGAATATGTGGGGTGCAAGTTGAGTTATCTCCTTATATCCTTAATACATTGGGATGGATAAGGTCATACCATGGTAGGAGAACGGTTGAGGTTGTATCTCAGATGATGTAAATCAGTATATGTGATATGTTTACTAGGATGACTATGGTCATACCTTGTCAAGTGAATGGTTGTTGTCATATTTCAGTTTCACTAGTTCCATGACCTATATACCAAGGCGGACTAGGTTGTTTTGCAATTGGACTTGATATGTCACTATGGTGGACTTAGGCTGATCGAGGGTGTGAAGAGATCATGGATTCCAACTCTTTCATTGATCTAGCATGGAACTTATTTCTACTTAGCAGCGGTCAGTTGGAGTATGAGTGGCATACCTCATCTCCACAAGGCATAATAAAAGATGTAATAATACAGTTGTGTAGTATATTCACTTTGGGTTAAACACAACTCACATTAGATGACCTTATGCCTTGTTTCTTGTGTTGTTTAGTTTATAATAGTTATACATGTTCTTCATATTTCTTCTAAATGTATAACTTGTTTTACTTCTCAGATGTAGCTACCTAAACTGCTTAATCTATGATATCAGTTTTTTTACATATCTTTGAGTCGAATCTGCTTATAATGTTTAATTTGCTTTGTATAGTCTACCTCTGCTTATAATAGACATTGGCGGAGAGTTATATCTCTTGCTGGGATGTTGGGCTCACCTCTTGGGTTTCCATATTTTTTAGGTGGTCGTTAATGATGAGGTAGAGATTGTGTGGTTGAGGATGAGCGGCAAGAGGAGTAGTAGCTGTTAAAGGTTGGATATGTTGCTAGTGTTTTAGTAGAGTCATATGTGTCATCCATGTACTCTCAGGTCCTTGGGAGGTATTTTGTAGAATTTTTTACATCGAGATGATGTTTTGACAGTATGATATGGATGTACAAATATTCCATGTATATATAAATAGGTTGTTGTATGTAACACGTTGTGGCTAGTGAGCCAGTGAATAGTGTTATGTAATACCCTTTTGCATGATATGTAATAAAGGTGTGACAGGTTTTGGATCCAAATGTAATATGCTCTACTTGAGGTGGATATGTGATATCAGTTTTAATATACCCAGTTTTGTAATGATTTTTTTGTTAGTTATAATTATGCACTTTGTTTTGAATAATCTCATTGTGTGGCATTGGGTGATGTCACATGCCTCAAGGTTGAATCAACCAAGGATGTTTTCCTCCTTCTTCTACTAATCCGGGAAGTAGTTTCTTAGAAAAGAGTGTTCTCTAATAACACTTGTGGGGTGTATGAGCTCAAGAGGGTGTGAAATGGCTCTAACACTACACCCAAATTCATTAAACCTTCAAAATATCTCACAAGATAAGAGGTGCAAGTATTAAAATCAATGGAGATAGATATTGAAAAATAACAAACAAAGGCAAAAATTTAGAGAGGTTCCATATCAAAGGATGTATGTCCACTACCTAGACAAATCAACCTATAGGATTGTTCAACCTTTAGTAACTCCTTGTCTTCCACCACAAGAGTTACACAAAGAGACCTCACTTTTTAGTTCAATGGTGATTATCTTCCATTTACCAAGAAAAGGATCCAAGAACATCACAAGGGTATTACCTTCCCTTACCTAGAGTTGACTTCTCTACACCTTCCTTAGCTAATAAAGAGCTCCAAATAACAATAGTAGAGAACTGGATTAGAAAAAATAGGAGATATTCACACAAGACAATTAGGACTAGCTCGCTTACAAGTATCTATAAAATCTAAATGATTTCTAAAGTGATCAAGCCCTATGGAGTCACAAGGGACTCTTTGGATCACTTCCTCTCAACTATAGCATAAGGCAATCATAGTAACATTTGAATGCTCCCAAATGGGTCCTATTTATAGTTGAGGGTGACCACTATCTAATAGAATTACTTAGGATGAATTATACGCATTTTAAGGTTATATAGTGATTCATCAATGGATAGATTTCACTTTATTTTCCCCTTCAACCACTCACATACACTTCATTTCTAATATACATTCGGTTGTATTTTCTCAAAACCATCCCATCTAGTGTCTCTAGCAACAAAGATATAGGTAGGTTATATGAATGAGTTAAATCCTGAAAGCCTCAAACCATATACCTCATTGGGTCTTTGGCCATTAGATGGTCTTCCAAGTTTCACAAACTTAATAGATGTAGGTAACATCTATATTATCATCGGTTGGGTTTCTAAAGTGAAAACACAGTAGATGAACCAGTTTGATTAGGTTCCACAATTGCCCTAAATTCAATTAGAATTCATTCTAATATAATCTATTACATGTTGAGATTAATTACACGTCATAAAACCAGTGTCATTGATTTACATCAAATTTATGTAGAGACAATTAGGTATCCTTCAATTCAAATTTTGTGAATATATTTCTTGATTTCACCAATTCTGTGTTTTCAAAATTGGGGTAATTTGAGTGTATATCAATCTGAAATGATCTCAATGGAATGTTAGGAACACGTTAATTGAATGGTGACATCATCATTAAAATAATGTAAATGTAAGCTACAAAGTTAATAATCCTCATCTATGTAGCATCCTTAAAGGTTCCATTGTGCTTTTCCTCCCATGATTGGTACAAATCATAGTGATGAAACACACTATGTGTTTGGAAGTCCTGAAAAATCATATAGATATAACTCTTGCAAATTAATCATCATCATAGCCTTCAACCCAAGTCACATGCCTCCACCCATTAAGAAATCATACGAAAACCACTTCCAATAAAAAAGGGAAAAAGAAAAAGTAACAATCTTGTAGGAGTGACCATGGAGACACCATCAACGTCAGTTATAAATTGATTAAACACATGTAAGACAAGGGAATATGTAATTGCCTATAGAAGATACACTTTATTCAATTAACCTCAATATTTTACACTAAAATTATGTACAAAAATAAGGTTAATTTTATGGAAGTTATCCAAATAAATAGTCAAAAAGATGTGAAAATGTTATTATATGAGTTAGTTTTAGGATTCTCAGTAGATAGAGAGGTTATCATGAATGCTCATGAAGGGGTTATGTAGCAAAGGAAGTTAACACAAAACATTGGCAACTAGCATTTTAGCTCATGATAGTTTGATAGACCATAACCTTCTATATTAGATAGTATAAAGGTAAATTGAAAATGAGAGTATTTTATAGAAGTCATCCACATGGGACTCAAAGTTCCTCTATGGTTTGTCACAACGGTCTTTTCTAAGTGTATGTCCATTTAAGACGTTTATCGGTTAAGGGAAGACTCTCTTGACATATAGCCAACTACAAAGAAATGAAAATTGTTCTATGGACTACCAAAATAATCATAGAAACATCATATGAAATTCTATATTAGACCTAAAGCATTTATCATATTCATCGTCTTTATGTACTTAATCTTTCTCTTAAAGGTATGGCTAGAATGACCTTGGACATGCCAAAATAAGATCGCTCCCTCACTATTACATGGGAAAACCAAATTTTTGTATGGAAATGACTTCATAAAAGTAGAAAGCCACTTTCCATTGAGTAAAATATCTTTCTTATAGAAGTACTTCAAAACTTGGTTTTAACATGTTGTCCATAGAAACTATCAATTTCATTCCATCAACTCAAAGGGCATCTTGTCATCTTACATATGACCTAGTGCAATTTTCATGTAAGATGCAAGAGATGGATCTCCACCTAAATAAGGGCCTAGGTCCTATAAGGAGGCGAGATCACCCCCTTACTGAAATTTAACAAAAAATACACAACTTCCATCTCTTATGAGAAATTTAGATTATGAAGGATGCAAGCATAATAAATCCATTTAAATAAGCATGATTTAGATACAAAAATGTCAATAGTGGCAGCAAAAAGAAATGGCTAAGTTATTACATGGCTTTGATCAAAGTTCACTCCATGAGTTTCATGAAACATAAACTAGAAAAGAAAAGTACAGGATCTAGCAGTAGAAACCTAGACATCTCAACAAAGTCTCCTTGAATCCACTCATGTGTAGGTCCTCCTTAGTAATGTTCCACTCCTTGTCCTAGGACTGGGTGGTTGGGATCACCCAACAAGAGGATAAAACAAGGTATGTGTCAAATAAGGAACAAGAACAAGAATAATAATAATAAAGGAAAAGTTTGGGTAAGAATATAGAGTCAAAAGTATGAGGCACATAAAAAATAAGATTCTTTCCATAAAAAGTAATAAGAAAAAGCACATGAATGATTAAGTTAGACTAAATGAACTAAATAGGCTTAAGGCACCTACCAGACCCTAACCAAAAGGTGAGGGGAGAGCAACACATTCTCATTCACCTACAAAATATTTATATGTGGGGAAAGTAACACATTTTCCTTGGCAAAATTACACATTCCCAACTATGGGTGGTTGTACATAAGTACCACTACATAATCTAATAAGTCAAACATATCATCATGCTCAAAAATATCATATGGAAAGATTAAGCAACAAATAATAGTGATATGACATGTGGGTTCATGACCCTAGCAAGTAATGAAGTAATTTTGCCAAAAATAGCAATAATAGGAACAAAGATTTTAGTCCATGCCTCATTGGGAAATTAGGGTTTAGTTATAAAAAAAATCAACTCAAGGGATAAGATGCACATACCTTGACTTGACCATTCAAGTCAGATATCAAATTCTACCCTTCCAAGTCTAAAGTCACTCATACCTACACATAACATTTTGTTCATTAGTTAAGGTTCAATGTATTTTATGTAGGTGGAAAACCCTAGAAATGCAGACCTTCAAAAAACCCTAGATCAACTCATTATCTTGACATGATATTGGGTTTAGGATTTCTTATGAACATCTTGACTCAAAAACTCAACTTTATAAATTATTATGTATGATTATTAATAAGATCATAAGTGAAATCAAAACACTAAAAATCTAGACTTTAAAACTCATAAATCAGGCAACAAAACATTTTCCAAAAGATAGAGAAAATTCTCACAATTCCAAAATATATTTTTGTTTAATTTTTAGTTATTCCAGTAAAAAGTTATGGATTTAATAATTTTTATGGTATTTACTAATAAATTGTGAAAAATACAATGTAATTGGATTGAAGTGTTCTTAATTAAAAAATCAAAACAATAGTCATGCACTCTTCCAATCATTATCATGACATATTAAACCAATCTTGTAAAGTGATGAGAACACCCCTGTGAGAAACCTACACCCGAATAAGCGATGGGGAGGGTAAAACATGGGATTTGCTCCTGGCTTATTTTCACCCGCCTACTCGGTGCCATGGATGCAACTCCAAGCACAGTGGGTCAGGCCTGAATTGGGGAATTCAAGAATGCTTGATGGTCTTGACTAGCCAAAAACAAAGAATAGAGGTTAAGAAAACCTACCCTATGTGGAATTGAGCCACTGTGAATAGAAGAGTTGCCAGTGAGCTCCAGTAGCACGAAACCAAAAAGAACACAACACCGACAAGGAGTGTGAAATGAAGAGAAATTGGCTCCAAAGATCGACTTCATGTTGTGCGTCAGAATTGTACATATATATTTATATATATATATATATATATATATATATATATATATATATATATATATATATATATGGGAATTTGTTTGTTGTCCGTGCGGGTACAGTGTTCTCGCTACCCGGCCCAAGTGGCACGATGGCAGTTAGTTGTAAATAACTGCAACAGATTCCATCTAGATGTCCACGAAGGATAAACTGCACAAAATAATGGCGGTGGGATAACCTATAACTAAGACCAAATGGATTTTGTCTCCTTCACCTGTGTTCTTCCACCACCATCTTCACACGACATCTTCCGCAGTCGACCTATTAAATCGTTTATGTCTGTTTATCTACCGTTAAACGCCTAGATGCTTTCAAAAAAAGTTGTTTGTTCCTTCTCTGTGTCGACCTTCGATGCTACATTTCTATTCTAGAATCTCAATCCCCTATATGCAGTTACAGATCCAAACCGCTACAAGGGCTTTCTTGTCCCAGTTGTGTAGAGGAGGACGAAGGTTAATGGCATAGATCTGAATATCCTTTAACATCATCAGAGTATCAATAGAAGATATTGATCTTCACCAGGTCACATCTTTGCTCCAGATCTGCTACTAGAACTGATGTCGTAAGGGGAGGAGAAGTTCTTCATATTACTCAATTTAGGAGCAGTAGTTGTCAGTTACCGATCCGAACAGCTACAGTGAACTTTCTTGTCCCACTTGTGTAGAGGAAGACGAAAGTCGATGGCATAGATCTGAATCTCCTTTAACGTCACCGGATTTTTAGTAGAAGATATTGATGTTCACCAGGTCTCATCTCTACTCCAGATCTGCTACTGGAACTGACGACATAACGAGAGGAGAAGTTCTTCATCTTACTGCATTTTAGGAGCAGTAGTTGTCAAAGGTACAACTAGGTAATTTTGTATACTCTTCGTCACTTCAATAAGTTCTACTCGAGATTTTATCTTCACAGTATGTTGTATTCATCTCTGCCTTTTGTGTGGGAAACCCAATTTGTGTCTTTATTTTCGCTTTTAAGTAATAACTATCATACATGCTTTTATGTTTCATGTATTTACTCTTTTGTGATACGTGGTTACTCATATGACTCACTGAGTTACTCTTTTATGTTTCAGGGTTACTCTTCTATCTGTAGAGTTACTCTCACACAACTGTCATGGATCCCAGTCTTGACACTGATGCTGCTAATTCCAGTGTCGAATGTGATAATGATAATCCTCCTTCTTCTCCTTCTATTGCTACTTGCACAAAATCCCCATCACAAGTCCCTAGAATTGGTCTCCAGTTTGGAAGTTTAGATGAAGGTATCTCCTTCTATTCTAGTTATGCTGGCAAGATTGGTTTTAATATCAAGAAAGATGACAATAGGTATGAATGAGGAACTAAGAATTTGGTTGCCAAAGATTTGGTTTGTGACAAGTAGGGTAAAATCAGTCATTCTAAGAGGTCTAGAGGGCTTTTGAGCCACGTTTGTGATGAAGTGGGTAACTTGCAGGATAATTTGTCCAAGAAGCACAGACATTTTTTGAAGAGGTGTGGTTGTAGAGCCATGATATGGTTCATACTAGATAAGTCCTCATCCATGTGGATTGTGACTGCCTTTGTTGATGAACACAACACGATCTTGTTCATGATGCTCATCTCTGTTACTTGAAGTGTAACTCATCTCTTGATGAAACTCAAAAAGAGATGTTTTCTACCGTGAGTCAAGCAAACATTCCTGTATCGAGAAAAATTGCATTGATAGCATCTGAGTTTGGTGGTTATGAAAATTTGACATTTACTAGTAGACAAGCTCATGGACACCTCAGTAGCAAGAGGAAAGAGTCGACTAAATACGACGTTGACATGGTGTTGGATCATTTTGCTAGGTTGAAGGTTTTTGATTTGAAATTCTTTTATACTTACCAAAATGATCCTGATTGTTTCTTGACACATTTGTTTTGGGCTGATCTTGTCTCTGTCGAAGATTGCGAGTTGTTTGGTGATGCGATTGTGTTCGACAAAACTTACCGTACCAACAAATATTCTATGGTTTTTGGAATGTTTGGTGGTGTTGAACACCATCGCAAGACAGTCTTGTTTTCCTGAGCTCTGTTGGTGGATGAGAAGTATGACTCCTTTGTCTAAGTTTTCAAACAGTACTTACTTTGTTTTGGCAAAGAGTCAGTTTCCATCATAACCGATTAAGACCCTGCTATGAATGTTGCTATCATTACTATTTTTCCAAATTGTAAGAATCGCTTTTGCAGTTGGCACATCCTACAAAAGCTTCCCTCTAAGCTTGCTGGTCTTCCTAACAAGGATCAGATCATAATCTCTTTGAATGATTGTGTGTGGAACGTGGATGATGTCGACATTTTTGAAGATAGGTGGGATTTTGTAGTCCAAGAGAATGATCTGTCTTCCATTACTTGGCTTTCTAATATGTATGTGATGCGTTGGGATTGGGTTTCGTGTTAAATGTAGTCTTGTTTCTTTGTTGGCATGAGGACAACTCAAAGAAGCGAGAGCGTGAATGCATTCATTAGAAGCCATGTGAATAGTAGGAAGACTCTATTTGAACTTATGTGTTCCTTAGAGACTGCTTACTCTCATGTGTGGGAGATTGAAAATTTTAAAGATTTTGATGATGAGTACAGTAATCTTCCTTTGTCATCATTGTGGCCTCTGGAGGAGCAAATGAGAGGTATATATACCAAGCCCATCTTTAAGATCTTTCAGTCTAAGGTTCATCAAAGCATGGTGTCCAATGTAAAGGAAACATCAGAAGAAGGTGTCTTTGAGGTGTATTGTGTCGATTGTTTTCAATCTCCTCGTATCTTAAAGAAAGACTCATCAAATGAGATGGTGTCTTACAATTTCTTCATGTTGGAATTCAAAGGTATTCCGTACAGGAACATTCTGTCTTATTTGAAGACCCATGACTTTTGCACTCTTCCTGAGCCATACATACTAAAGAGGTGGACTAAAGGATATAGAGAACACCCATCGGTTAAGCATCCACCTACTGGTAGGACACTTCAGCTTGTTTCTTCCTGCAATTCAATTGTCAACATAGCGTGTAGGAACAACACTAGAGATATTTTCCATGAAAACTATTAGCTTTGCGAAAGGAGCTCTTAGATTTGGATCTTTCTGATACCGGTGTTGGTGTTGGTGTTACTGCGTCTAACACAACTTCTTCTGTTGTCAGGGTCCATATCCCTAGTATTTCCAAAACTTAAGGGAGACCCAAATCGTTTGATGTGATGTTTAAATCTGGAGTTGAAATTGCTCAGTCTAAAAGAGAGAGGCAGTGCAAGAATTGCTTAGATTTTGGAGTCAATCATGATAGCAAAAACTGCCCTATGAAGAAGTAGTTCATTCTCTATAGATACTCTTTCGGGACTTTGTGTTGTTGTTTTTTGCTGCTCAATGATTATCTCTGGTGCTACTCGTGTGTTTTGTTGATGTTGGACATGTATATTCGTTATCTTATTTTTCTATTGCTATTTCTGTTCTTCGAGCTGCTGGTGCTGCTAACCCTTCCTTTCTGCTACTGTTGTTGATTGGGAGCATCCTGGTGCTGCTAACTGTGATGCTCTTTTTTCTGATATCATGCGGTGGGAGTTGTTGTTGTTGCTACTGTTGTTGATGGATGGCTGTTTTTTTAGTGTAGTTGTAGTTGATTAGTGAGTGAGTGAGGCATATTCAAATCTGTAATGGGTTTTTCTTGTGTAGTAATTTAAAATTGATTTGGAATTCATCCTGTATTTTGAATTGTGTTTGGAATCTATTGTTGTGTTACCTTTTAAGCTCCAGAAGCTGTATGTATACATTAATTTCTTTGTGTCCAATGAATACTCTTTCTTTTGGAATACTTACATTTTTTGATTAGAACAGTTACTTTCATGTTTGTACAGTTACTTACAAAATGTCAGTTTGTTGTTATGTGATTCACATACACTAATTTCGTCTATTTGACTTACCTTCCTCCACAAGAGTTACTTTACAAAGTATAACAGATACTTTTTGAATGTACAGAGTTACTTTTATGTTGTCACACTTAATCGTAGTGCTCTTACAGTTACTCTGGGTGTTCTTATAATTACTTTATCAATGTCCCTTTTACTCTGTGTTCCATACACATTGTTTTTGTGATACGTGTTTTACCTTCCTTTGTTAGAGTTACTTTTACAAAGTATAAGAGTTACTTTTTTGAATCACAGGGTTACTTTTCTCAGCTGTCACAGTTACTCTTAATGTTCTTACAGTTACTCTTAGTGTACTTACAGTTACTCTTACTGTTCTTACAATTACTCTTAGTGTTCTTATAATTACTTTATGGGTTACGTGATCATCACCCTTCCTCGAGTTAGTTTATTTTGACAGGCTAACTAAAAGTATATATCTTCATACAAAACGACAGCAGCTATTCATGCAAGAATACCACAGACAAAGCATAGAATGTTATCTATTAAACCCAGAAATACTCCTATTTACAATGTGATTCAAAGTAAATGTATTTTCAGGATTGCAGCACATAAGTAAATGTATCTCATATCAGTTACATATCATAACTCCAGAACTAAATTGTTCAATTTTTTTTTCAATTAATAAATCAGTATTCAGCTTGAATTCAGCCATATGTCAAGGCTTGAAACAACGTCTTTCTCCGTGCCTTTTTCTTCCTACACATTTGTATCTGCTTCTTGTTTCTGCTCTCCTTCTTGCTTTTTCTGACCCTTATCTGCTGCTTCCTTGTGTTGTTCAGTTGGACCTGTTGTGGTGTCATCACTTGCATTCTTTTCATCTTCTTGTACTGGTTGCATCTGCCCCCTTGCCATCATTCTTTGAAAAATGGCAGCCCTTATTGCTAGCATGTCTTTGTAAGTGAAGTCCATATGCTTTTCATTGACTAGGCATTCAAGGTACTTCATCATGAAGACCCCACAGTCAAGTGAGTCTTCTTGCTTCTGTGGGTAGAGTGGGTACTCCTGCTCCCACTGTGACAGTTGGCTTCCTTTTTCTGGTGAACCCCTGAAGAATTTGTGCACAATACCCACATGTAGGAAAAAAACACAACTTTTATTAATTATTAATCAACAAACATTAATCCTTTCAACCCATTACTAACAGAGTTACTTTTTTCATCGCTTACCCATCTAATGAATTCTTTTTTTGACTTGCTATTTCCACTCATTGAGTTATAAGACCGGTGTGCTCCATCCCTGAAGCTTGCTTCATACAAGTTCCAGTGGTTGTCGTTGTTTAGTATGGTGAACACCGAGTCCATTTTGTCCCAATCTTTCAACGGACGATTGAAGAGTGGAGATAGCATGTCAATCTATTCCAGGGTGATGTTATCAACATCAAATGACAGCTTCTGCTGTAAATGTAGAATTTAAAAATTCACATCTATAAGTTTCAATTTGTGTTTTTATTTTGTAATTTGATGTAATTTTGTATACCAAGTTTGCTTGTCTTACCAGAGCATAAGTGCTCATGCAGTTCCACGTAAAATCCTTATTCCTTCGCTTGCTTGTGCTTGCCTTGAGCATCTCCACAAAGTAGTCCAGAACCTGAAATAAAACCACAAGATTTTTTCTTTAGCAATCAAAATTATTGTTTCAAATAGTTACACTACATTTTGGTTCTTACAGGTGATTGTGTCATTTGATCTTTGTATAATAGGGCAGTGAGGTCCTTCCCCGTGCACTAAACATTATCGCTAAATTTCCACTCTCGTTTTGACCTGTCAATCATTCATAGATGTGATACATATGAGTTAGATATTGAATATGTAATGCTTTATTTTGTACACTTGACAAAATAACCAATTCTTACATTTCTTCGATATTTTCCATGAAGTGATGGACAATTTCTTGGGTTTCCTTTGTTTTGAAATGCTCAAAACCTATGAATTTTGTCAGCTTTTGTTGTCAACAACAAAGTGCATTCAATGTTAGAATCCATTGTCATTCCTATAGTCAATCTATCGATTGCATAGTTACTCTATCTATCATATAATTACTTTTTATGTCGCATATTTACTCTGTCAATCATATAGTTACTCTTTATATTCCTACAGTTACTCTACTATGTCACATAGTTACTCTACTAATTCAAATAGTTACTCTTTATGTTCATATAGATACTCAAGTACTGATATACTTAAAAATAAATCCAACCTTACCTTTTCCTCCCTCCTTTTTTTGATGTTCTTCTCTATGCTTCCTATTATAGGCTCTATCATCTTCTTTCTCTTTGTCAACTTTTTTATGGGCTCTTCCTTCTTTCCTTCTTCTTCTTCGCTTGATTTCTTTGCTTGTTCCATTTTTCCTTCACCTTTTTCTATTGCATCTCGTGCACATCTTGATTGGGCCGAGCCATCAATAGCTTTTTCTTTGTGCTTTTTCTCTATAGCACCAGTTTGTTCATCAGCACTCTCTTCTTCAGATCCTTTCTGTTCCACATACTTTCTTCTCAGCCTCAACTTGCTTGGTTTTATCGGTGTGTATCCCTTCTCCACACCTTCTTTCTCTTCTTTTTCGGGCATGTCCATATCCTTCTTTCGAAGCACCTCAGACCTGTCTTTGGTTTCATCAACATTTACTGAGGCAAACCCCTCAGCAAATTGTTCGAACTCACTTGTAGGTGACCACACTTTGTCACTTTCATCTCCCACATTCCTCTTCAGAACTTTGTTTTCTTCCTCTAGTTCGGCTATTCATTTTTGTAGCCTCTTATTCTCCTTCTTCAGGTCACTAAATGCTTCAACAGCTATCTTTGTGCAGATCTCCTTCTGCATCTTCAGCTCCTCCTCCAGTCTGTGGATTCTTCCCTCCAAGTTGGAGTTCTGAGAAGTTACTCCTTTGTCGATGATTGGCTTTGCTAGAGCCTTATCTACCGTTGTGATGACACGTCTCGGAGAAAATGTTATTAACGATGCAGAAGCAATTAATTAGCAGCAGAATTATTGAAAATCGCTAAAAAAATAAAAATTTTATAAAGAGATCCACAAACTATAAAACCCTTTCATAAGGAAACATGATTAGTTATTTACAACTGATACATCAGCACATCTCTATATTATCACATCTTGAGAGTCACAAGCATCAACTTCCTTGTTAAACTGTGCAAAGCAGTGTACAAAATCTCAAAGCTTTACGCCAAAATATCACATGTATATTAAATATCTACTTACTCCTAGGACCTGAGAGTACAGAGACGACACATAGGACATTCTATCTACAAGACTTGACAGACAGTGTCTCCACCTGAGGATCACTGTTGTCCCTGATGTTGCTGCTACTGCTGCTGCACACCCACTGAAGGGTTCCATCGTCCTCGGTGTCTACCTAAAAAGTTGAATTCCACAGGGGTGAGACAATTGAATAATTGTCCCAGTGAGAGTTATAACTCTCCGCCAGAAGCATTGCTATTGCAAGTATTAAAATAACAATAAGAAGTAGAACTATAATTATTCAACAGTAGGAAATTCATTGAATAGACTAAGTAAAACAATATTCTCTAAGCATTCATTTCAATTATAACTTGACTGAATGACAAGATATATATCAATAAGGAATATGAAGAACATGTATACTAGTTATTCAACTAGAGCACTATAAACAATGTATCATCAATCATTTTTTCTCATAGTTCAACCTAAGCAATTATGTTATACGGCTGATTACATTTTTCAAACATATTTATGCCCTGAGGAGATGAGGTATACCACTCATACTCCAACCGACCATTACAAAATCGCAATCGGTACCATACATAGGTCATTAGAAGAGCCGGATTCCTATGACCTCATCTTCCTCAGTCAGTGTGAGGAACAACATGTAGGACATCTTGTGTCTCTGCCATAATAGCTTTCCAGGGTATTCTGGAAACTTTTCTATTAGAGTTACAGTGGCGTGTTGTACTCTCTTCGCCATCGAGGGATTTCTTATTTATCTCATATCGATGTGGCATTAACAACATCATCGGGAGATTAGTAATGCATCATCCCAGCATAAACATATAATGAAGGATTGAGAGATTAAATGTACATCTCACATCAGTTCCCTCATTAGGACGTAAGGATATTTGCATCCATAACCCCCACATACTCAAAAGTATGCTCTCCAGGAGTTCCCTTAGGGAAACCTATTTCACCATCATTTAACTTCTAACAATGATGGATCTATGGTCATGGCTCTACACGATATCATTATACTTGATTATTTAAGTACATTATGGCATTCTTTTAGCATCAGGCATGTTTTCAATCATAATCCATTAAAACAACTGCTATAAAGAAAGAGTATTAAGTGTATCAAGTTCATTTCACAGCTAGTTATCATTGGGATATCAATCCCTAATCATCTCATCATTATGATTCAGGAATATGGGTGATCAAACCCTTAGTTCAGCAAAACACTTGTTACCAAGTAACATATTGCTATCAAGTCTTTTAACAACACAAACATGATTGTAGCAATGCAGATATTTCTCATGGCTCATACTGCCTATCAATCTCATATGTTACCTCTTACTAGGCAACATAGCATATCATTACTTTCAAAGCTTATAAAGTTCTTTCGATGAATATGGCATCATAACCCTTACCTGGCTATGCTCACTTCTTTATAAATACCTGCATGACTAACACAATTGATAACATGCACACTAAATCTATATCAGCACAATACAAATTATTTCCAATTCAAGTATAGAACACCACAGCCATGAAGCCAAGAATAGTCACGCAAGGGGAAGCCACCATGGTTGTGCTATCTTGCACAGTCGTGTTACAAAAGATTACCACGATAGTTTTACATCACGATGACTGGTTCCTAGGGTTAGGGTTTCCTATTCAATTTAATTAGGGTTATCCAACCCCTTTTAGCTTAAAAAGGCAAAGTGATTCCTCATTTCATAATTCAATCATAGAGTTTCATGCTTAAAAGCATAATCTAGAATTAAGGTTTACTGTTCACATCATCACATTACCTTAGATTAGGATTTACTGTTCATATCACATCACATTACCCTTGATTAGGGTTTACTATTCATGTTATAATGAATTAAGATCATACCGTCATCATGTATGAGGATTACTTCCATTAATGCCCTCAAATTAGGGTTAAGATTCATTAACCATCATAATTAGGATTTTCATGATCTCACTATGAAGGATCATACCCTAATTAGATATATCTAGTCATATTGGAAGTTCATTACTTGATTATCATTCATATAATAAGTCTTCTCTCTCCTCTTACTATAAGTTGATGTTTGCATCACCCTTGATTAGGCTAAGTCAATTCAACATTGACATCATGGGTTATGTCGTTACTATTGTGATCATTAAAGCTCACTTGTTCAAAGAGTATTAGTCACGTTATCCCATCAAGGGTACCTTTGTAATGATCACCACTGATTATAACATGCATTAATCAACTAATTACTTGGTCCCTTAATCACTTTAGGTATCTATGAGGTTTAGGTTAATCAACTACTAAACTATCTTGACCACTAAGACATCAAACGATCTTGACCTTCATAGACCTCAAATGGTCTTACACACTGAACCCCCAAATGGTCTTGGACAGACCTTGAAACTGTTTGGTGTTGAAGACCGTTTGGTCTTGTTGACTTTTGAAACCGTTTGGTAAAGTGCACACTCAAGACCATTTGCCCAAGATGGGGTAAAGACCGTTTGGTCATGAAGACTGTTTGGTCAAGTTTGACTTTGAAACCGCATGGACATAACCGACCTTGAAACCATATGAGATCAAATGGTTTGGGATCGTTTGGTCCCAAATGGTCTTGAGACCATTTGGTCCCAAACGGTCTTAAGACCGTTTGGTCCAAACCATCTCAAAACCACATGGACCAAAAAGTGTCTCAACCTCTTTAATTGAGTTAGGGTTTCCAATGTTGAACCCTTCACTCGATCATGCACTTGTTAGCCACTCATCAATTGAGTCAATTAGGTCAATCCTCAACTTATTTGACACTCAATTGACCCTCAATTGATCATCAATTAGGGCTTGGATCAGATGGATTAGGGATTGGAATCGATTACCCTTCAACATGTTTCAACATGAGTCTAATTGATTTGAACCCTTTGACCCATCACCCAATTTGGTCATGACCTGACCCCAAATGGTCTTGGGACCGTTTAGATATCCTCCAAATGGTCTTGAGACCGTTTTCCCATTATTTTATCAAAAACCAAGTCATTCAATTAAGGTTTGAACCCTAGGTTTGGTCACCAAATCAGCAATCAATTACTCATCAACTTGATATCATTGGACCCTCAATTGGTCAACCATACTTAACCCTAGACCTCCAAACGGTCTTGGGTGATCACCAAATGGTCTTAAGACCGTTTGGGTGATCCCCAAACGGTTTTGAAACCGTTTGGGCCACTCAACCCAAACTTCAACATAATTCAATTATTGAAATCAGCAAATGACCCGATTAGGGTTTTGATGATTGATGGGCCTTTGATTGGTGATTCACTTGGAATTAATTGATGATTTTTGGTAGGTGATTAGTCTACTTTATTCCCAACAGACCTCCAAATGGTCAATGCCTGGTCAACTCTTCCAAATGGTCTTAGACCGTTTGCTTCCATGTGTTCTTTTGAAACCGTTTGAACTCAAACGGTTTGAAACCGTTTGCTCCAAACGTTTTAGTAAACCATTTGCTAAAGGTTGGGAGACTGTTGGTTAAAGTAAAAATCTTGGATAAACATAGGAATTAACGTCATCTTCTTCTACCTCTGTTCAACCAAGAACAGGGGCTTTTCTTCACAGAAAAGATAGCAAGAACACACAAAGGTGTCTAAAGAAGAAGTATAGGCAACAATTTTAGGAAAGAAGATTGCATTAACAAAATTTAAGGGTTAGAGTTATAAAACCCGCCTCTAGGACTGATCCAGAGCTCCAAGCTTCATATCTTTAATGGTGGCTTGAGCTTCAGTAGTTGTCCAAGGTCTTTCCTCCACTTTTTGGATGAAGAAGATGGCTAGAAAGGAGAATTGTGTGAAAAACACCATGAATCTAACCTTATATTGTGGTTTCCACCATGAATTTGAGTTAGATGGTGATCAACACTTACCAAGTCACCTTGGTAGTCCTTCCTCTGCTCCAGAGCTCCTTCTTGGTCGGTCCAAGCAAAGTGATGAGAAGAAAAGAACTAAGGAATGATCCTTTGAGTTTTTGGAAAGATACACTTATATACTTTTGGATATTTTCAAGGAAAGTGAAAAGAAGAGGATTATCTCCTTTTATTTCCCAACTAAAACCACCAAAGCTTTCTCCATCCTTTGGCCACGTTTCCACCTTCTATCCTCACGCAAAACTCCTCCATTATCCAAGGTTAAATGGAAAAGAACTAACACCTTAAAGAGAGGTATAATAATATCCACCTTTATTGGATATTGCTTAATATATTATTATTTGTGAGTAATTTCCACTTATACCATGATCATTCAAATGAGGCGCCCCTCTCATTTTCTTTTCTCTTCTTGATGCCAAGAAACATGAGAGATCCTCAAGAGAATATATATTACATGTTGGACCCTAGGTTTTGGGTAATTTGCACATTACACCAAAACTAGGTTTTAAAGCATAAGGATTGCTCTACAAGCTATAACTTGGTGTCCAAGCTTGTGAAAACTGTACCACTTCATCATATTCATTTTTTTAGGATACCTCAATCATCATAGGAACATCTTAACATGTGAAATTTGCAAGTTAACCCTTCTACTTGGGTAATTTGCACTTTAGTCCATTATTTACACAACAATGTTTCAACATTATTCAAAAAGGACTGAAAATGAAAATATAGGTTCCTCAAAAGCCTTAATTACATTTCAAAGGATAAACAAAAGCATCTAGTTACTTAATTAAGCAAAACACCTAGGGTTAGTACATAACCCAGGTCAGGGATGTTACAAATTATCCACCCCTTACAAGGATTTCCTCCCCGAAATCATCTACAAAACATATTAAGAGAAAAGAGTAGGGTATTTTCTTCTCATCTCTTCTTCTAGTTCCCACGTAGCTTCTTCAATGCTATGGTGATTCCAGAGAACTTTTACAAGACTTATGTCTTTCTTTTTCAACTTTTTAATTCTTCTGTCAAGGATCAACACAGGTCCTTCAACATAAGATATATCATCATTCAATTCTACTTCCATAGGTTGCAAAACTGATTCTGTGTTAGGATGACACTTCCTAAGAATGGAAATGTGGAACACTGGGTGTAACTTTTGTAACTCTGGTGGTAACTCTAGTTTATAAGCTACCTTTTCAATCCGTTCAATGATTGGATAAGGCCCTATAAACCTAGGAGCTAACTTTCCTTTCCTTCCAAATCTAAGAACTCCTTTCCAAGGTGAGACCTTGAGGTACACTCTATCTCCAACCAGGAATTCTAAAGGTCTATGATGCTTATCAGTGTAAGAATTCTGTCTATCTTGTGCAGTCTTTATCTGTTGTTGTATTATTTTAATCTTCTCGATGGTCTGTTGTACAAGATCAGGACCTAAAAGTTGATATTCACCAGTTTCATACCAACATAGGGGTGATCTACAACGTCTACCATACAAAGCTTCATAAGGTGCCATGTCAATGCTACGTTGATAGCTGTTGTTATAGGAAAACTCTATAAAACTTAGGTGCAGATCCCAATTTCCTATAAACTGAAGAACACATGCCCTAAACAAGTTTTCTAAAGTTTGTATAGTCCTTTCTGACTGTCCATTAGTCTGAGGATGAAAGGTTGTACTAAACCTTAACTTTGTGTCTAAAGCTTTATGAACTTGCTCCCAAAAATTTCTCATAAACTGGGGACCTCTGTCAGAAATGATGGTAACTGGAACTCCATGCAGCCGCACTATCTCATCTACATACAACTGTGCTAGCTTCTCAGTAGAATAGGTTGTTTTGACAGTTAAGAAATGTGTTGTCTTTGTCAACCTATCAACTATTACCCAAATGGAATCATGACCTTTGGCTGTTCTAGGTAAGCCAACCACAAAATCCATGGTTACATGATCCCACTTCCACTGTGGTATGGGTAAAGGTTGCATTGTTCCTGCAGGCTTCTGGTATTCATCTTTAACTTGCTAACATACAGGACACCGCATAACAAACTCAGCAACATCTTTCTTCAAACCAGGCCACCAATACATATCTTTCAAGTTTTATTACATCTTGGTGCTTCCTAGATGCATAGCATACATCAAAGAATGAGCTTCTTCCAGACTAACTTCCTCAAGTTATCCACATCCAGTACTATCATTCTATCATGATAACAAACTACTTGATCATATGAATCATGGAAACCTTCTCGTTTCTCATTACCATACTCCGATCTAATCTATTGAACTACAACATCAACTTGTTGTGCCTCCTTAATCTGTTGTCTTGGAGTAGGTTTTATATGCATCACAGCTAACAGTCATGTTAACAATGATACTTTTAACTGTACATTGTCTTGCCTTAAGGAGAAAAGCATATCTCTTCTTGAGCACACCAAAGAATTCAGCTGTGCTTTATCTAGGGCTGGTGTTGCTGATTTCCTACTCAAAGCATCAGCAACTACATTGGCCTTCCCTGGATGATAATCAATTGTACAATCGTAGTCCTTGATTAACTCCATCCAGTGGTGTTGCCTCATGTTAAGCTCATGCTGAGAAAAGATATACTTAAGGTTCTTATGGTCTGTGAAAATTTGGAACGTCTCTCCATAACGATAATGTCTCCAGATCTTCAAGGTATGGACTATAGTAGCTAGTTCTAGATTGTGTGTCAGATAATTCTCCTTGTGTTTCTTAAGCTGTCAAGAAGCAAAAGAAATTACTTGTTTATCCTGCATCAACACACATCCTAGTCCATTCTTAGAAGCATCACAGATAACTATATATCATTTCCCTTGCTCCGGTAACACAAGCACAGGTGCACTTGTCAACCTCTCCTTCAAAAACTGAAAAGATTTTTGACACTTGTCACTCCAGGTAAAAAGAACATCCTTCCTGGTCAACTTAGTCAAGGGTAAAGCTATAGAACTGAAGTTCTTAATGAACCTCTGGTAATAGCCTACCAACCCTAAGAAACTTCGAATCTCCATCGGTGTCTTCGGTTTCTCCCATAACAGGACGGATTCTACCTTTTTAGGGTCAACATGAATACCTGTAGCAGATATTACGTGTCCAAGGAAAGATACTTCCGGTAACCAGAACTCACACTTGCTAAACTTAACATATAACTTGTGTTCTCTTGGAAAAGTTAGAGTCTGACAAAGATGTTGCTCATGGTGCTGAGCATCTCTACTATAGATCAGGATGTCATCTATGAAGACAACAACACACTGGTCGAGAAAAGGTCAGAATATTCTATTCATGAGTTCCATAAATGCAGCTGGTCCATTAGTTAGTCCAAACGACATAATTGTGAACTCATAGTGACCATACCTTGTTCTAAAGGCAGACTTAGGCATGTCACCATCCTTAATACGCATTTGGTGATATGCTGATCTCAAATCTATCTTTGAGAAGACAATTGCACCACATAGCTGGTCAAAGAGATCATCAATCCTCAGTAGAGGATACTTATTCTTTATTGTTACTTTATTTAACTGTCTGTAATCAATGCACAACCGCATTGACCCATCTTTCTTTTTAACAAAGAGGACCGGAGCACCCCAAGGCGAAGTACTCGGTCGGATGAAACCCTTCTCGAGCAACTCTTGTAGTTGTTTCTTGAGTTCTTCCATCTCAGCAGGCGCCATCCTATACGGTTTTTGTGCTATAGGTTGTGTATCCGGGATTAGATTAATCTAAAAATCAATCTCTCGGGGTGGAGGTACACCTGGAAGTTCTTCAGGAAATACATCTTCAAATTCCCTGACTATCAAAACTTCAGCAGGATTAGAACTCTCCACGGTGGTATCTACCACATGGGCCAAGAATGCATAACATCCTTGCCTCATCAGCTTCTCAGCAACCATAGCTGACACAAGACAGGTTGGTAGAATCTTTCTATCTCCTTGAAAGATCCACATGTCACTATCCTTAGTGAACACAGCTTGCTTGGATTCACAATCAAAGACAACCTTATACCTTTCTAAGGTATCCATCCCAAGGATTACATCGAATCCATGCATCTCAAGTGGTATAATATCTACTTGAATGTGATGTTCAGAAAAGAGGAGGATGCAGGGAGAACATACCTCCTGCAACACAGCAGATCCCATCAACGGAGTTTCTAACAACAAACTATCTGCTCTATGACTTGTAGTTAGATTGCAGTCAAGAATCACTCTTCGAGTGATAAAGGAGTGTGTAGCACCTGGATCAATTAAAATAGATACGACGCAAGATGTAGACATATCAGAATATAACAATTCCATCTGACCTACCACAACCCGAGGGTTGATCACTGCATCAGGTGGATTCATCGTGTAGAATCTTGTCGTTGCCTGTGGTTGATTCGGTGGTCGATGAGTAGGTGTCAATGATCCAGCCCGGGACGCTTGTCCACGTCCTCTAGCGTTACCTATAAACTATCTCCTTTGAGATCATTGTTGACTTTGTCTTTGAGGTTGAGTTACACTCACTTCTCTGGCTCTGCAATCTTTCATCAGATGTCCCATATTTCCACATATGTAACAACTTATGTTCAGTTTTTGTGGTCTGGGTGGTCCTGTAACCGACATAGATGTTGAGCTATGAGATCCTTCTAAAGGTAAGCTTTGTCCTCTACCCCTATTCAACGTCCACTGCGTCTGGGTACTGAATCTAAGTGGTGGTGTAGGTACAAAAAACCTCAGTTTCTTAAAACCTTTATATGAAGATCCTTGGAACTGGGGATACAAATTCTTGTTCTTGGTATGTCTCTTCTCTGACACAGACCTCTCTACCCTTTTGACAGACTCCACAAAGTAGCAAACCTTTCCCTATTCTCCAGAGCAGACACAGGGGTGGTCAATTCAGCATTTAACCCTTTCTTAAAATACCTAATCCTTTCTTCATATGTGGTTACCATGTGCGGCCAGAACCACAAAAGCTCCATGAACTTAGCCTCGTACTCGCTAATGTTCATTAACCCTTGTCTTAACCTCTCAAACTGAGAGATTTTCTCGTCCAAAAATGTCTTAGGGAAGTATCTATTGATAAATTCATGTTGGAAAACTTCCCATTCGATCTCAACACCTGGCCTTTTCCCTTCCTCCATGGTCCACCAGTGATCGGCACTCCCCTTGAGAAGATATACAACATGCCTAACCTTCTCAGCTTCTGGGATGTTCAGGATTCTAAACGCCTCCTCTAATTCAGTTAACCACAAGTCATCATCTGTTGGGTCAGCTGTTCCAGCATACTCTGTGGCTCCAACTCGGCGAAGTCGTTCAAACGTCTTGTCGGATCCTTGTCCTTCTGGATGGGTAGGTGCCCTAGGTACAGGTATATACATCCTATCAGTCATGTGTGTCATGGAAATCATAAACAGCACAAACATGGCTTGGACGGCTGGGTTCCCCATGTCAGTTGGATTGAACTAGGGTGGTTCAGGTACATGTTCCTCTTCCTTGGTCTCTTGCACCTCCTATGGGTGTAGCAACACTACTCTCTGCAACATGTTACTTGTGTGACCCAGACATCTTTAGTTTTATCTTCTCCTCATATACGAGTAGAAGACACTATCAAATATATTGGAAGACACTAGAACAGACTCAACAACCTAAGTCCTATGTCTCTATAGACTCAGGGAACCTAGAGCTCTAATACCACTTGAATTGTGATGACACGTCTCGAAGAAAATGTTATTAATGATGCGGAAGCTATTAATTAGCAGCGGAATTACTGAAAATCACTAAAAAATTAAAACTTTTATAAAGAGATCCACAAATTGTAAAACTCTTTCATAAGGAAACATGATAAGTTATTTACAATGGATACATCTGCACGTCTCTGTATCATCACATCTCGAGAGTCACAAGCATCAACTGCCCTGTTAAACTATGCAAAGCAGTGTACAAAATCTCGAAGCTTTATGCCAAAATCTTAGATATATATTAAATATCTACTGACTCCTAGGACCTGAGAGTACAGAGATGACACATAGGACATTCTATCTACAAGACTTGACAGACAGTGTCTCCACCTGAGGATCACTGTTGTCCCTGATGTTGTTACTGTTGTTGCTCACCCACTAAAGGGTTCCTTCGTCCTCGGCATCCACCTAAAAAGTTGAATTCCACGGGGGTGAGACAATTGAATAATTGTCCCAGTGAGAGTTAAAACTCTCTGCCAGAAGCATTGCTATTGCAAGTATTAAAATAACAATAAGTAGTAGAACTATAATTATTCAACAGCAGGCAATTCATTGAATAGACTAAGTAGAACAGTATTCTCTAAGCAATCATTTCAATTATAACTTGATTGAATGACAAGACATATATCAATAAGGAATATGAAGAACATGTATACTAGTTATTCAATTAGAGCACTATAAATAATGTATCATCAATCATTGTTTCTCGTAGTTCAACCTAAGCAATTATGCTATATGGTTGATTACATTTTTCAAACATATTTATGCCCTGAGGAGATGAGGTATACCGCTCATACTCCAACCGACCATTAAGAAATCACAATCGGTACCATACATAGGTCACTAGAAGAGTCGATTTCCTATGACCTCATCTTCCACAGTCAGTGTGAGGAACAACATGCAGGACATCTTGTGTCTCTGCCATAATAGCTTTCCAGGTATTCTGGAAACTTCGCAATTAGAGTTACGGTGGCGTGTTGTACTCTCTTCGCCATCGAGGGATTTCTTGTTTATCTCACATTGATGCGGCATTAACAACATCATCGGGAGATTAGTGATACATCATCCCGGAATAAACATATAATGAAGGATTGAGAGATTAAATGTACATCTCATATCAATTCCCTCATTAGGACGTAAGGATATTCGCGTCCATAACCCCCACATACTCAAAAGTATGCTCTCTAGGAGTTCCCTTAGGGAAACCTATTTCACCATCATTTAACTTCTAACAATGATGGATCTATGGTCAGGGCTCTACATGATATCATTATACTTGATTATTTAAGTATATTATGGCATTCTTTTAGCATAAGGCATGTTTTCAATCATAATCCATTAAAACAACTGCTATAAAGAAAGAGTACTAAGTGTATCAAGTTCATTTCATAGCTAGTTATCATTGGGATATCAATCCCTAATCATATCATCATTATGATTCAGGAATATGGGTGTTCAAACCCTTGGTTCAGAAAAACACTTGTTACCAAGTAACATATTGCTATCAAGTCTTTTAACAGCACGAACATGATTGTAGCAATGCAGATATTTCTCATGGCTCATACAGCCTATCAATCTCATATGTTACCTCTTACTAGGAAACATAGCATATCATTACTTTCAAAGCTTATAAAGTGCTTTCGATGAATATAGCATCATAACCCTTACCTGACTATGATCACTTCTTTATAAAGACCGGCATGACTAACACAATTGATAACATGCACATTAAATCTATATCAGCACAATACAAATTATTTCCAAGTCAAGTATAGAACACCACAGTCGTACAACCAAGAACGGTCGTGCAAGGGGAAGCCACCATGGTCGTGCTATCTTGCACGGTCGTGTTGCAGAAGATTATTGTGGGCTCCGATCTCCGAAAACCACGATGTAAACTAAGCGGAAGCATTTGATTAAACAGCGGAAGACAAAAATCACGGGAAATTAAAACTTTTTGAGACCAGATAATGAAATCATAAAACTTCTTTCATAGAAGGGAGATAAACTGTTTACATCTCTGTGGAATTACTTCTTGAGTAATTATATACACCATGATACAAAAATCTCAAGAGTTAAAAACCAAAACCTCAGACTACTAGCTCCAAGACCTGAGAGTACAGAGACGGCATAGGACTATCTAACAACTAGACTCAGCAGTCAGTATCTCCACCTGAGATTCACTACTGCTCCTGGTGCTACTGCTGTTGGGATTGGTCACCTGTAGGCTGGTTTCTCCGTCTTTGACGACTACCTATAAAGTTGAAATCTACAGGGTGAGACAATTTTAAATAATTGTCCCAGCGAGAGTTATAACTCTCCACTAGAAGCTTTATATAGAAAATCAAAGAACAGTATAAGCAATTAAAAGCTCTCAAGTAATCAGCAGCAGATTTGTACTAAGCAGAAGTTCAACATTTAAGAAATATGAACAACTTATATATTATGCAGTGTAACATCAATCAAGTATTTCGTAGTTCATTCTAAGTAGATATACTACGCGGTTGATTATGTTTTACAAACATCCCTATGCCCTGCGGAGATGAGGTATACCTCTCATACTCCAACCAACCATTAAGAAATCGCAATCGGTACCATACATAGGTCATTAGAAGAGTCGATTTCCTATGACCTCATCTTCCTCAGTCAGTGTGAGGAACAACATGCAGGACATCTTGTGTCTCTGCCATAATAGCTTTCCAGGTATTCTGGAAACATCGCAATTAGAGTTACGGTGGCGCGTTGTACTCTCATCGCCATCGAGGGATTTCTTGTTTATCTCACATTGATGCGGCATTAACAACATCATCGGGAGATTAGTGATACATCATCCCGGAATAAACATATAATGAAGGATTGAGAGATTAAATGTACATCTCATATCAATTCCCTCATTAGTACGTAAGGATATTCACGTCCATAACCCCCACATACTCAAAAGTATGCTCTCTAGGAGTACCCTTAGGGAAACATGTTTCACCATCATTTAACTTCTAACAATGATGGATCTATGGTCAGGGCTCTACATGATATCATTATACTTGATTATTTAAGTACATTATGGCATTCTTTTAGCATAAGGCATGTTTTCAATCATAATCCATTAAAACAACTGCTATAAAGAAAGAGTACTAAGTGTATCAAGTTCATTTCATAGCTAGTTATCATTGGGATATCAATCCCTAATCATCTCATCATTATGATTCAAGAATATGGGTGTTCAAACCCTTGGTTCAGCAAAACACTTGTTACCAAGTAACATATTGCTATCAAGTCTTTTAACAACACGAACATGATTGTAGCAATGCAGATATTTCTCATGGCTCATACAGCCTATCAATCTCATATGTTACCTCTTACTAGGCAACATAGCATATCATTACTTTCAAAGCTTATAAAGTGCTTTCGATAAATATGGCATCATAACCCTTACCTGGCTATGATCACTTCTTTATAAATACCGGCATGACTAACACAATTGATAACATGCACATTAAATCTATATCAGCACAATACAAATTATTTCCAAGTCAAGTATAGAACACCACAGTCGTACAACCAAGAACGGTCGTTCAAGGGGAAGCCACCATGGTCGTGCTATCTTGCACGGCCGTGTTACAGAAGATTACTGTGGGCTCCGATCTTCAAAAACCACGATGTAAACTAAGCGGAAGCATTTGATTAAACAGCGGAAGACAAAAATCACGGGAAATTAAAACTTTTTGAGACCAGATAATGAAATCATAAAACTTCTTTCATAGAAGGGAGATAAACTGTTTACATCTCTGTGGAATTACTTCTTGAGTAATTATATACACCATGATACAAAAATCTCAAGAGTTAAAAACCAAAACCTCAGACTACTAGCTCCAAGACCTGAGAGTACAGAGACGGCATAGGACTATCTAACAACTAGACTCAGCAGTCAGTATCTCCACCTGAGATTCACTGCTGCTCCTGGTGCTCCTGCTGTTGGGATTGGTCACCTGTAGGCTGGTTTCTCCGTCTTTGACGACTACCTATAAAGTTGAAATCTACGGGGTGAGACAATTTTAAATAATTGTCCCAGCGAGAGTTATAACTCTCCACTAGAAGCTTTATATAGAAAATCAAAGAACAGTATAAGCAATTAAAAGCTCTCAAGTAATCAGCAGCAGATTTGTACTAAGCAGAAGTTCAACATTTAAGAAATATGAACAACTTATATACTATGCAGAGTAACATCAATCAAGTATCTCGTAGTTCATCCTAAGTAGATATACTACGCGGTTGATTATGTTTTACAAACATCTTTATGCCCTGCGGAGATGAGGTATACCGCTCATACTCCAACCGATCACTGTTAAGTCGCATCGGTATCATACCTAGGTCATCAAAAGAGCCGGATTCTTATGACCTCATCTTCCTCAGTCAGTGTGAGGATAAACATGCAGGACATGTTGTGTCTCTGCTAAAAATAGATCACCAGGGTAATCTGGTACTTCTCTATTAGAGTCACAGTGGCATTCTGCACTCTCTTCGTCATCGAAAGATTTCTTATTTATCTCTCATCGATGCAGTATTAGGATTTCCTTGAGATTACAGCATAAACATATAGTGAAGGGTTGATGGATTAAGATACATATACATCAATTCCTACACTAGGATGTAAGGATATACACATCCATATTCCCCCACATACTCAAAAGTATGTGATCCAGGAGTTCCCTTGGGAAAACCTGTTTCACCATCATATTGCTTCGGACAATGATGGATCTATGATCAGGGCTCTACATGTTATGATTATACTTGATTAGTTAGGTACATTTCAGTATTCTTTTAACATCATACATGTTCTCAAACATTAATCATTAGCATGGCAGCTATGAAAATAGAATACTAAATGTAACAAGTCTAACTCACATCAATTTCTCATCATCTCATCACAAGTCATCTGATAAGCATGACCGTGATGATACTCATGGCTCTCACAGCCTATCAATCTCATAAGATACCACTTACTGAGCAACAGGGTATTTCACTATTCATAAAGCTAAAGCATGCTCTCAATGAATATAGCATCATAATCCATACCTGGATATGATCATCCTCATAAAGGAACCTGCATAGTTAAATCATCTGATAACAGTAACAATTCATTTCAAAAGAGTTGTATCTTCCTACTCATACAAGAGTTAAGTTCCCTGATTCTCATCAATTAGGGTTTTACTATTCATCACCCTAGAAATAGGGTTTACTATTCACCTCATGGTGAATTGAACTCATAACATCATCATGTAAGAGAATCATCACCATTGATAACCTCAGATTGGATTAAGATTCATTAATTATCATAATTAGGGTTTCCATGATCTCACATAGGTGGATCATACCCCAATCATGCACATTCATATGTATTGAAGGTACCTTACTTGAATTTCAACCATAAATGGTACTTTCTCTCTCCTCTTACTAATAGATGGTGATTACACCACTCTAGATTAGGTTGGGTCAAACCCTCATTGACTAACATAAGCCAAATCACCACTATCAAGTGATTAGGGTTTGATTAAAACAAGGCATCACTTGATTTAACCCTTCAAGGTTATTTTGGTAAATTACACCATTGATCATCATCATGGGTCAAATCATTAGTCACTTAGTCCCTTAATGTCCTAGGTTACCATTAGGGTTTAGATCAAAGCACCATTGAACCATTTACACCTTCAATTGATTAAGTATAAACAACCTTGAAAACCTTCAAACGGTTTCAACCTTCAACCACCAAACGATCTTGAGACCGTTTGGTCTCAAACGGTCTTGAGACCGTTTGACCTCAAACGGTCTTGAGACCTTTTAGGTGTGTTGACCGTTTGGGGAGGGTTGACTTCCAAACCGTTTGAAGCTTATGCGGTTTGAAACCGTTTGATCAAAAACGACTTGAGATCGATTGGTCCAAATGACCTTGAGATCGTTTGATCCCAAACGGTCTTGAGACCATTTGGATCCAAATGGACTTGAGACCGTTTGGCCCAAATGGGCTCAAACCATTTGGACCTCCAACAAGGTTCAAAAGTTATAATCGATTATGGTTATGTATGTTGAAGCCCTCAATAATCTGAAACCATGTTGACCACTTACAAATTGAGTCAATTAGGATGTGCCTTAATCAATTGGACACCAAATTGACCCTCAATTGAAATCCAATTAGGGTTAAGTCCATCTCAATTAGGGTTTCAATCGGATAATCATCAATGTTCAACAATGTGAATCAAATTAAGGTTGAACCTATCAATTGACCTCCAATTGGGCCCAAACTTGGCCCAAACGGTCTTGAGATCGTTTGGACATCATCCAAATGGTCTTGAGACCGTTTTCCCAAAGTTTGACCAAAATCCAAGTCGGTTGGATAAGGGTTGAACCCTAATTAGGTCTAAAAATCAGCAATTTTATCAATTCTTCAACTTATTGCAATTCGACCCTCAAACCGTCAAATTACCTCAACCCTAGACCTTCAAACGGTCTTGGGTTGTCACCAAACGGTCTTGAGACCGTTTGGATGAATCCCCAAACGGTCTTGAGAACTTTTGGGTCCTTCAACCCAAAACTCAACAAGATCTATACTTCAAAACAGTAATTTCAACCCGATTAGGGTTAGGTGTTGAAGTGCGTTCAACTCTCAATTGGTTAGGAATTAGATTATGATTCTTTGTAGGAATTAAATTCAATATGTTACCAACAGAACCTCAAACGGTCGTCCCTTGGTCAACCCTATCAAACGGTCTTGAGACCGTTTTGATTCAAACGGTCTTGCAAGATCGTTTGAGATCAAACGGTTTGAGACCGTTTGATTTCAAACGGTTTGCAACCGTTTGGACCAAAAGGGTCCAAGGTCGTTTGATAAAGTTACCCAGGAATTCATGCCCATCATCTTCAACCTCTGTTAAGGTCGGTTACTCCACCGTTTTGCTTGCAAAAGTGCAAGGAAGAAGGGAGGTAGAAGAAGAGCTAAGTACAAAATTGCAAGAACAAAGATATGCATATAAAGCAAAGAGTTTAGAGATATAAAACCCACCTTAAAATGTTGTTCCTAGAGCTCCAAGCTTCCAAGCTTCAAGCCTCTAATGGTGTCTTGAGCTTCACAACTCGGCCAGAGGTGATTCTCCAAGGAAAAGATGGGGATGGTCGGCTAGAACAAAGAATCTAAGTTAGTTAACCATAGAACCAACCTTTTCAGAAGAATTCCTCCATAAATTCGAGCTTGAAGATGGTTCCTACTCACCTTAGCACTAGTTGGTCGTTCTCCTGAGCTCTAGAACTTTTCCGTAGCCATTTGAGAAAGATGAGAAGTGAAGAGGATAAAGGATTCGTTCACTTGGTTTCCAAGGATACTAGCTTATATACTTTAGGTTATTTTCCACAATAAGGACCTCTAAAACTTGTAATTCTCATCTAAGTCCCTCCTTGTTTCTATGTCACGTCCTATCCATACAAACTTATGCAAATCTCATCAAAACTCAAGATCTAAGGGTAAAGAAAACCAACTTTCAACTAGGGTACATACATGAAGGGTCTCCTCACTCATACTAAGTGAATTTTATGCACAAAGATCATTTTTCTTATTTGATTATTCATTGATGTGTCCCTTTCATCATTTCTACTCTAAATGATGTCAAGAGTCATAAAAGATATTCTATAAGGTGTATTTTACAAGTTGCACCCCACATTTTGGGTAAATTGCACTTTACTCCAAAATTAGGGTTTTTAAGCACAAGGTTTATTCCACAAGCTGCATCTGGATGCCCAAGCTTGGGAAATCCATCATACCTCATCATATTCACTCATATGATGTCTCATCATCAGACGAACATCTTTACCTGTGCAATTTGCAAGTTAACCCCCTTAACTGGGTAATTTGCACATAGGTCCATGTATTACAAATCAATACTACAACTTTGTTTTAAAAGGACAAATATTGAAAGTATATGTTCCTTAGGAACTTAATTACATGCCAGAGAGTATTCACAAGTATATAATTACATGTTTAGGCAAAACATCTAGGGTTAGTCTTTAACCCAGGTCAGGGATGTTACAAATCATCCACCCCTTCACACGGATTCCGTCCCCGAAATCGATAAAACGTATTAAGAGAAAAGAGCAGGGTATTTCCTTCTCATCTCATCCTCTAGTTCCCAAGTGGCTTCTTCGACTCCACGGTGGTTCCAGAGAACTTTCACAAGACTTATATCTTTCTTCTTTAGCTTTTTAATTCTGTTATCAAGGATTGACACTGGTCCTTCCTCATAAGTTATATCTTCATTCAATTCTACTTCCATAGGTTGTAGAACTGACTCGGTGTCTGGGTGACATTTCCTCAGCATAGAAATGTGAAACAGAGGGTGTAACTTCTACAACTCCTGAGGTAACTCTAGTCTATAGGCTACTTTTCCAACTCATTCAATGATTGGATAAGGACCCATAAATCTAGGAGCTAACTTCCCTTTCCTTCTAAAACGAAGGACTCCTTTCCAAGGTGAGACCTTGAGGTACACTCTGTCTCCAACCTAGATCTCTAAAGGTCTACGACGTCTGTCGGCATAAGACTTCTGTCTATCATGTGCAGTCTTAAGTTGTTGCTGTATAACTTTGATCTTCTCTGTAGTCTGCTGCACAAGATCAGGACCTAACAATTGATGTTCACCAGTCTCATACCAACATAAGGGTGATCTACAACGTCTACCATACAAGGCTTCATAAGGTGCCATATCAATACTATGCTGATAGCTATTGTTATAGGCAAACTCTATCAAGTTTAGGTGTAGATCCCAACTTCCGGTAAACTGGAGAACACATGCTCTCAATAGATCTTCCAAGGTCTGTATAGTCCTTTCTGACTATCCATCAGTCTATGGATGAAAGGTTGTACTAAACCTTAACTTGGTGCCTAAGGCTCTGTGTAACTGTTCCCAAAAACGAATTGTAAACTGGGGACCTCTGTCAGAAACTATAGTGACAGGAACTATGTGCAAACACACTATCTCTTGAACATACAATTGTGATAACCTTTCAGCAGAATAGGTTGTTTTGACAGGTAAGAAATGCGCTGTCTTTGTCAACCTATCAACAATTACCCAGATGGAATCATGTCCTTTGCTTGTCCTGGGTAGGCCAACAACAAAGTCCATGGTCACATGGTCCCACTTCCACTGTGGTATGGGTAAAGGTTGCATTATTCCTACAAGCTTCTAGTGTTCAGCCTTAACCTGCTGACACACAGGGCACCTCAGAACAAACTCAGCCATATCCCTCTTCATTCCAGGCCACCAATACATATCTTTCAAGTTTCGATACATCTTGGTGCTCCCTGGATGCATAGCATACATTGAAGAATGAGCTTCCTCCAGGACTAACTTCCTTAGGTTATCCACATCTGGCACTATCATTCTCCCATGATAGCATGCCACTTGCTCATCTGAGTCATGGAAACCATCTCGCTTCTCATTACCATACTCAGACCTGATCTGCTGGACTGTAGTATCAATTTTCTGTGCCTTCTTTATTTGCTCTCTTAGGGTAGGTTTAATATGCATCTCAGCTAACAAACCAGATAACAATGACACTTTCAACTGCACATTGTCTTGCCTTAAAGAGATAAGCATATCTCTTCTAGAACATACTAAGGAACTTAGTTGTGCTCTATCCATGGTTGATGTTGCTGATTTCCTACTCAAGGCATCTGCAACCACATTGGCCTTCCCTGGGTGGTAATCAATTGTACAATCTTAGTCCTTGATTAACTCCATCCAACGACGTTGCCTCATGTTAAGCTCATGCTGAGAGAAGATATACTTAAGATTCATGTGGTCTGTGAAAATCTGGAAGGTTTCTCCGTAGAGATAATGTCTCCAGATCTTCAGGGCATGAACCACAGCAGCCAACTCTAGATCGTGTGTCGGATAATTCTCCTCGTGTTTCTTAATCTGTCGGGAAGCAAAAGAAATCACTTGTTTATCCTACATCAGCACGCATCCGAGTCCATTCTTGGAGGCATCACAGAAAACTATGTATCCTTTACCTTGCTCAGGTGGCACAAGCACATGTGCACTTGTCAACCTCTCCTTCAACAGCTGAAAAGACTATTGACACTTATCACTCCAGGTAAAAGGAACATCCTTCTGGGTCAACTTGGTCAAGGGTAAGGCTATAGAACTGAAATTCTTAATAAACCTTCGGTAGTAACCAGCTAACCCTAAGAAACTTCAAATCTCCGTTGGCGTCTTTGGTTGTTCCCACTGTAGAATAGATTCTACCATTTTAGGGTCAACTCGAATACCCGAGGCAGATACCACATGACCAAGAAAAGATACTTCAGGTAACCAGAACTCACACTTGCTAAATTTAGTGTATAGCTTGTGTTCTCTTAGCAAGGTTAGAGCTTGGCGAAGATGTTGTTCATGCTGTTGAGCATCCCTACTATAAATCAGAATGTCATCTATGAAGACGACAACACACTGATCGAGGAAAGGTCGGAAGACTCTATTCATGAATTCCATGAATGCATCCGGTGCATTAGTTAGTCCAAACGACATAACTGTGAACTCATAGTGACCATATCTTGTCCTAAAAGTAGACTTGGATATGTCACTGTCCTTAATACGGAGTTGATGATATCCAGACCTCAAGTCTATCTTAGAGAAGACTGTTGCACCACGCAACTGGTCAAAAAGATCATCAATCCTTGGCAAAGGGTACTTGTTCTTTATTGTTACTTTATTGAGTTTTTTGTAATCAATGCATAACCGCATTGACCCGTCTTTCTTTTTAACAAACAAAACCGGAGCACCCCAAGGTGAAGTACTCGGTCGGATAAAACCTTTCTCAAGTAACTCTTGAAGTTGTTTCTTGAGTTCTGCCATTTCGGCAGGCGCCATCCTATACGGAGTCTGGGCTATGGGTTGTGTATCTGGGACTAAATTGATTTCAAAATCAATCTCTCGAGGCGGTGGTATACCCGGAAGTTCTTCAGGAAACACGTCCTCGAATTCCCTGACTATAGGAACTTCAGCGGGGTTGGGACTCTCCTTGGTAGTATCTACCACATGGGCTAATAATGCATAGCATCCTTGTCTCATCAGCTTATCAGCAACCATAGCCGACACAAAATAGGTGGGCAGAATCTTTCTCTCTCCATGAAAAATCCATGTGTTGCTTTCATCAGCAAACACTGCCAACTTGGATTCACAATCCAAGACGACTCTATACCTCTCTAAGGTATCCATTCCAAGGATTATATCAAATCCTTGCATATCAAGTGGTATAAGATCCACTTGAATGTGATGCTCAGAAAAGAAGAGGATGCAGGGAGAGCATACCTCCTGCAAAACAACAGACCCACTCAACGGAGTCTCCAAAAGCAAACTATCTGCTCTATGACTAACTGTCATATTGCAGTTACGTATCACTCTCCGAGTGACAAAGGAGTGTGTGGCACCTGGGTCAATTAGAACAGATAAAACATAGGATTTAGACATATCAGAATATAGAAGTTCCATCTGACCTTCCACTACCCGTGGATTGACCACTGCCTCTGGTGGGTTCATAGCATAAAACCTCATTGTCGCCTGCGGTTGAGTTGGTACTGATGATCCAGCTTGGGACGCTTGTCCACATCCTCGAGCTGCTCCCTGAGATTTCCTTCTCTATGATACCTGTTGATTCTGTCTCGGAGGCTGTGTCACACTGACAGGTTTAGATCGGCAGTCCTTCATCAAATTCCCCACCTTCCCACAGTTGTAGCAGCTTCTCTCCTGTTGTTGTGGTCTCGGTGGTCCAGTGACTGACATTGATGCAGAACTATGGGTCTCTTGAGGCGGTTGACCTCGTCCTCTACCTCTACTTGGAGACCACTGAGTCTGAGAACTTGATCTAGGTGGTGGAGGGTTAGGTGCAGAGGATCTAGACTTCTTAAAGTCCCTAGATGAAGAACCCTGGAACTGTGGATATCTTTTCTGGGTTTGCCTCTTCTCAACTACAGATCTCTCTATCCTTCGGACTGACTCAACGAAGGTAGAGAATCTCTCCCGGTTCTCTAAAGCAGACACGGGGGTAGTCATGTCAGCATTCAAACCCTTTTCGAACCTTCTGATCCTTTCTTCTTCTATGGCAGCCATGTGCGGATAGAACCGCAACAACTCCATGAACTTAGCTTCATACTCACTAATGTTCATCATGCCCTGCCTCAACCTCTCAAACTGAGAGATCTTCTCATCTAGGAAGGTCTTTGGGAAATATCTAAGGACAAATTCCCGCCGAAAGTCTTCCCACGAGATCTCCATTCCAAGTCTCTTCTGCTCTTCAATTGTCCACCAGTGACCAGCACTTCCTTTGAGAAGATAGACTGCATGTCTGACCTTCTCAACTTAAGGGATATTGAGAATCCTAAAAGCTTTCTCCAACTCTGTTAACCACAGATCAGCATCTGCGAGGTCGGCTGTCCCAAAGTACTCGGTAGCTCCGACACGACGAAGTCGCTCAAATGTCTTCCTGATACCTTGTCCTTCGGGCTGGACAGGTGCCCTAGGTGCAGGCATAGGCATCCTGTCGGTGATGTGCGTCATGGCAGTCATAAACTGCCCGAACATTGCTTGCACAGCTGGGTTACCCATATCAGCTGGGTCAAACTGAGGGGGTTCCCTGGTTTGCTCAGGAAAAGGTTGCTCTATTTCTGGAACTCTAGCACCTCCTCCAGGTGCAGCAACGCTACTCTCTTCCACGAACTCTTCATGTGGTTCAGACATCCTTATATATCTTCTTCTCCTGAGGAGCAGAAGATTCTATTAGATAAGGAAGAACACTAAGGTTAGACTCGACATCCTAAGTCCTATGTCTCTGTAGACTCGGCGAACCTAGAGCTCTGATACCACTTAATTGTGGGCTCCGATCTCCGAAAACCACGATGTAAACTAAGCGGAAGCATTTGATTACACAACAGAAGACAAAAATCACGGGAAATTAAAACTTTTTGAGACCAGATAATGAAATCATAAAACTTCTTTCATAGAAGGGAGATAAACTGTTTACATCTGTGTTGAATTACTTCTTGAGTAATTATATACACCATGATACAAAAATCTCAAGAGTTAAAAACCAAAACCTCAGACTACTAGCTCCAAGACCTGAGAGTACAGAGAAGGCATAGGACTATCTAACAACTAGACTCAGCAGTCAGTATCTCCACCTGAGATTCACTGCTGCTCCTGGTGCTCCTGCTGTTGGGATTGGTCACCTGTAGGCTGGTTTCTCCGTCTTCGACGACTACCTATAAAGTTGAAATCTACGGGGTGAGACAATTTTAAATAATTGTCCCAGCGAGAGTTATAACTCTCCACTAGAAGCTTTATATAGCAAATCAAATAACAATATAAGCAATTAAAATCTCTCAAGTAATCAGCAGCAGATTTGTACTAAGCAGAAGTTCAACATTTAAGAAATATGAACAACTTATATACTATGCAGTGTAACATCAATCAAGTATCTCGTAGTTCATCCTAAGCAGATATACTAAGCGGTTGATTATGTTTTACAAACATATTTATGCCCTATGGAGATGAGGTATACCGCTCATACTCCAACTGATCACTGTTAAGTTGCATCGGTATCATACCTAGGTCATTAAAAGAGTCGGATTCTTATGACCTCATCTTCCTCAGTCAGTGTGAGGATAAACATGCATGACATCTTGTGTCTCTGCTAAAAATATCTCACCAGGGTAATTTGGTACTTCGCCATTAGAGTCACAGTGGCATTCTGCACTCTCTTCATCATCGAAAGATTTCTTGTTTATCTCTCATCGATGCGGTATTAGGATTTCCTTGAGATTACAGCATAAACATATAGTGAAGGGTTGATGGATTAAGATACATCTACATCAATTCCTACACTAGGATGTAAGGATATACACATCCATATTCCCCCACATACTCAAAAGTATGTGATCCAGGAGTTCCCTTCGGATAATGATGGATCTATGATCAGGGCTCGACATGGTATGATTATACTTGATTAGTTAGGTACATTTCAGTATTCTTTTAACATCATACATGTTCTCAAACATTAATCATTAGCATGGCAGCTATGAAAATAGAATACTAAATGTAACAAGTCTAACTCACATCAATTTCTCATCATCTCATCACAAGTCAGCTGATAAGCATGACCTTGATGATACTCATGGCTCTCACAGCCTATCAATCTCATAAGATACCACTTACTGAGCAACAGGGTATTTTGCTATTCATAAAGCTAAAGCATGCTCTCAATGAATATAGCATCATAATCCATACCTGGATATGATCATCCTCATAAAGGAACCTACATAGTTAAATCATCTGATAATAGTAACAATACATTTCAAAAGAGTTGTATCTTCCTACTCATACAAGAGTTAAGTTCCCTGATTCTCATCAATTAGGGTTTTACTATTCATCACCCTAGAAATAGGGTTTACTATTCACCTCATGGTGAATTGAACTCATAACATCATCATGTATGAGAATCATCACCATTGATAACCTCAGATTGGATTAAGATTCATTAATTATCATAATTAGGGTTTCCATGATCTCACATAGGTGGATCATACCCCAATCATGCACATTCATATGTATTGAAGGTGCCTTACTTGAATTTCAACCATAAATGGTACTTTCTCTCTCCTCTTACTAATAGATGGTGATTACACCACTCTAGATTAGGTTGGATCAAGCCCTCATTGACTAACATAAGCCAAATCATCACTATCAAGTGATTAGGGTTTGATTAAAACAAGGTATCACTTGATTTAACCCTTCAAGGGTATTTTGGTAAATTACACCATTGATCATCATCATGGGTCAAATCATTAGTCACTTAGTCCCTTAATGTCCTAGGTTACCATTAGGGTTTAGATCAAAGCACCATTGAACCATTTACACCTTCAATTGATTAAGTATAAACAACCTTGAAAACCTTCAAACGGTTTCAACCTTCAACCACCAAATGATCTAGAGACCATTTGGTCTCAAACGGTCTTGAGACCGTTTGGGTGTGTTGACCGTTTGGGGAGGGTTGACTTCCAAACCGTTTGAAGCTTATGTGGTTTGAAACCGTTTGATCAAAAATGACTTGAGATCGATTGGTCCAAATGACCTAGAGATCGTTTGAGCCCAAACGGTCTTGAGACCATTTGACCTCAAATGGTCTTGAGACCGTTTGGATCCAAACGGTCTTGAGCCCGTTTGGCCCAAATGGGCTCAAACCGTTTGGACCTCCAACAAGGTTCAAAAGTTACAATCGATTATGGTTATGTATGTTGAAGCCCTCAATAATCCAAAACCATGTTGACCACTTACAAATTGAGTCAATTAGGATGATCCTTAATCAATTGGACACATAAATTGACCCTCAATTGAAAGCCAATTAGGGTTAAGTCCATCTCAATTAGGGTTTCAATCGGATAATCATCAATGTTCAACAATGCGAATCAAATTAAGGTTGAACCTATCAATTGACCTCCAATTGGGCCCAAACTTGGCCCAAACGGTCTTGAGATCCTTTGGACATCATCCAAACGGTCTTAAGACCGTTTTCCCAAAGTTCGACCAAAATCCAAGTCGACTGGATAAGGGTTGAACCCTAATTAGGTTAAAAAATCAGCAATTTTATCAATTCTTCAACTTATTGCAATTGGACCCTCAAACCATCAAATTACCTCAACCCTAGACCTCCAAACGGTCTTGAGACCGTTTGGATGAATCCCCAAACGGTCTTGAGACCATTTGGGTCCTTCAACCAAAAACTCAACAAGATCTATACTTAAAAACAGCAATTTCAACCTGATTAGGGTTAGGTGTTGAAGTGCCTTCAACTCTCAATTGGTTAGGAATTAGATTATGATTCTTTGTAGGAATGAAATTCAATATGTTACCAACAGACCCTCAAACGGTTGTCCCTTGGTCAACCCCATCAAACGGTCTTGAGACCATTTTGATCCAAATGGTCTTGCAAGATCGTTTGAGATCAAACGGTTTGAGATCGTTTGATTTCAAACGGTTTGCAACCGTTTGGACCAAAAGGGTCCAATGTCATTTGATAAAGTTACCTAGGAATTCACGCCCATCATCTTCAACCTCTTTTAAGGTTGGTTACTCCACCTTTTTGCTTGCAAAAGTGCAAGGAAGAAGGGAGGTAGAAGAAGAGCTAAGTACAAAATTGCAAGAACAAAGATATGCATATAAAGCAAAGAGTTTAGAGATATAAAACCCGCCTTAAAACATTGTTCCTAGAGCTCCAAGCTTCCAAGCTTCAAGCCTCTAATGGTCTCTTGAGCTCCAAAACTCGGCCAGAGGTGATTCTCCAAGGAAAAGATGGGGATGGTCGGCTAGAACAAAGAATCTAAGTTAGTTAACCATAGAACCAACCTTTTAAGAAGAATTCCTCCATGAATTCGAGTTTGAAGATGGTTCCTACTCACCTTAGCACTAGTTGGTCATTCTCCTGAGCTCCAGAGCTTTGCCTTAGCCATTTGAGAAAGATGAGAAGTGAAGAGGATAAAGGATCCGTTCACTTGGTTTGTAAGGATTCTAGCTTATATACTTTAGGCTATTTTCCACCATAAGGACCTCTAAAACTTGTAATTCTCATCTAAGTCCCTCCTTGTTTCTATGGAACGTCCAAGCCATCCAAACTAATGCAAATCTCATCAAAACTCAAGATCTAAGGGTAAAGAAAACCAACTTTCAACTAGGGTACATACATGAAGGGTCTCCTCACTCATACTAAGTGAATTTTATGCACAAAGATCATTTTTCTTATCTGATTATTCATTGATGTATCCCTTTCATCATTTCTACTCTAAATGATGTCAAGAGTCATAAACGATATTCTAGAATGTGTATTTTACAAGTTGCACCCCACATTTTGGGTAAATTGCACTTTACTCCAAAATTAGGGTTTTTTAGCACAAGGTTTATTCCACAAGCTGCATCTGGATGCCCAAGCTTGGGAAATCCATCATACCTCATCATATTCACTCATATGATGTCTCATCATCAGAGGAACATCTTTACCTGTGAAATTTGCAAGTTAACCCCCTTAACTGGGAAATTTGCACATAGGTCCCTGTATTACTAAACAATACTACAACTTTGTTTTAAAAGGACAAAAATTGAAAGTATATGGTCCTGAGGAACTTAATTACATGCCAGAGAGTATTCACAAGTATATAATTACATGTTTAGGCAAAACATCTAGGGTTAGTCTTTAACCCAGGTCAGGGATGTTACAATTATCATGATCGTTTTACATCACAACGACTGGTTTCTAGGGTTAGGGTTTCCTATTCAATTCAATTAGGGTTATCCAACCCCTTTTAGCTTAAAAAGGCATAGTGATTCCTCATTTCATAATTCAATCATAGAGTTTCATGCTTAAAAGCATAATCCAGAATTAGGGTTTACTGTTCACATCATCACATTACCTTAGATTAGGATTTACTATTCATATCACATCACATTACCCTTGATTAGGGTTTACTATTCATATTATAATGAATTAAGATCATATTGTCATCATGTATGAGGATTACTTCCATTAATGCCCTCAAATTAGGGTTAAGATTCATTAACCACCATAATTAGGATTTTCATGATCTCACTATGAAGGATCATACCCTAATTAGATATATTCAGTCATATTGGAAGTTCATTACTTGATTATCATTCATATAAGAAGTCTTCTCTCTCCTCTAGCTATAAGTTGATGTTTGCATCACTCTTGATTAGGCTAAGTCAATTCAACATTGACAACATGGGTTATGTCGTTACTATTGTGATCATTAAAGCTCACTTGTTCAAAGAGTATTAGTCACTTTATCCCATCAAGGGTACCTTTGTAATGATCACCACTGATTATAACATGTGTTAATCAACTAATTACTTGGTCCCTTAATCACTTTAGGTATCTATGAGGTTTAGATTAATCAACTACTAAACTATCTTGACCACTAAGACATCAAATGATCTTGACCTTCATAGACCTCAAACGGTCTTGCACACTGAACCCCCAAACGGTCTTGGACAGACCTTGAAACCATTTGATGTTGAAGACCGTTTGGTCTTGTTGACTTTTGAAACTGTTTGATAAAGTGCACACTCAAGACCGTTTGCCCAAGATGGGGTAAAGTCAGTTTGGTCAAGTTTGACTTTGAAACTGCATGGACATAACCGACCTTGAAACCGTATGAGATCAAATGGTTTGGGATCATTAGGTCCCAAACGGTCTTGAGACCGTTTGGTCCAAACCATCTCAAAACTACATGGACCAAAAAGTGTCTCAACCTCTTTAATTGAGTTAGGGTTTCCAATGTTGAACCCTTCACTTGATCATGCACTTGTTAGCCACTCATCAATTGAGTCAATTAGGTCAATCCTCAACTGATTTTACACTCAATTGACCCAAATTGATCATCAATTAGGGCTTGGATCAGATGGATTAGGGATTGGAATCGATTACCCTTCAACATGTTTCAACATGAGTCTAAGTGATTTGAACCCTTTGACCCATCACCCAATTTGGTCATGACCTAAGCCCAAACGGTCTTGAGATCGTTTGGATATCCTCCAAACGGTCATGAGACCGTTTGCCCATTATTTTATCAAAAACCAAGTCATTCAATTAAGGTTTGAACCCTAGGTTTGGTCACCAAATCAGCAATCGATTACTCATCAACTTGATATCATTGGACCCTCAATTGGTCAACCCTACTTAACCCTAGACCTCCAAATGGTCTTGGGTGATCACCAAATGTTCTTGAGACCGTTTGGGTGATCCCCAAATGGTTTTGAAACCGTTTGGGCCACTCACCCAAACTTCAACATAATTCAATTATTGAAATCAGCAAATGACCCGATTAGGGTTTTGATGATTGATGGGCCTTTGATTGGTGATTCACTTGGAATTAATTGATGATTTTTGGTAGATGATTAGTATACTTTATTCCCAACAGACCCCCAAATGGTCAATGTCTGGTCAACTCTTCCAAATAGTCTTAGACCGTTTGCTTCCATGCATTCTTGTGAAACCATTTGAACTCAAACGGTTTGAAACCGTTTGCTCCAAACATTTTAGTAAACCGTTTGCTAAAGGTTGGGAGACCATTTGTTAAATTAAAAATCTTGGATAAACATAGGAATTAACGTGATCTTATTCTACCTCTGTTCAACCAAGAACAGGGGTTGTTCTTCATGGAAAAGATAGCAAGAACACACAAAGGTGTCTAAAGAAGAAGTATAGGCAACAATTTTAGGGAAGAAGATTGCATTAACAAAACTTAAGGGTTAGAGTTACAAAACCCACCTCTAGGACTGATCCAGATCTCCAAGCTTCGTAGATTTAATGGTGGCTTGAGCTCCAGTAGTTGTCCAAGGTCTTTCCTCCACTTTCTGGATGAAGAAGATGGCTACAAAGGAGAATCGTGTGAAAAACACCATGAAACTAACCTTATATTTTGGTTTCCACCATGAATTCGAGTTAGATGGTGATCAACACTTACCAAGTCAGCTTGGTCGTCCTTCCTCTACTCCAGAGATCCTTCTTGGTTGGTCCAAGCAAAGTGATGATAAGAAAAGAACTAAGGAACGATCCTTTGAGTTGTTGGAAAGATACACTTATATACTTTTGGATATTTTCAAGGAAAGTGAAAAGAAGAGGATTATCTCCTTTTATTTCCCAACTAAAACCACCAAAGCTTCCTCCATCCTTTGGCCACGTTTCCCCTCCATTATCCAAGGTTAAATGGAAAAGAACTAACACCTTAAAGAGAGGTATAATAATATCCACCTTTATTGGATATTGCTTAATATATTATTATTTGTGAGTAATTTCCACTTCTACCATGATCATTCAAATGAGGGCCCCTCTCATTTTCTTTGCTCTTCTTGATGCCAAGAAACATGAGAGATCCTCAAGAGAATATATATTATATGTTGGACCCTAGGTTTTGGGTAATTTGCACATTACACCAAAACTAGGTTTTAAAGCACAAGGATTGCTCTACAAGCTATAACTTGGTGTCCAAGCTTGTGAAAACTGTACCACTTCATCATATTAATTTTTCTAGGATAATCCTCAATCATCAGAGGAACATCTTAACATGTGCAATTTCCAAGTTAACCCTTCTACTTGGGTAATTTGCACTTTAGTCCATTATTTACACAACAATGTTTCAACATTATTCAAAAAGGACTGCAAACGAAAATATAGGTTCCTCAAAAGCCTTAATTACAGTTCAAAGAATAAACATAAGCATCTAATTACTTAATTAATAAAAACACCTAGGGTTAGTACATAACCCAGGTTAGGTATGTTACAGCAGTTGGCTTACTTTTTTCCCTTTTTCTGCTAGGTAATAGGGCAAGTCATCCACTCTTCTTGCAACTCGCCAATCATCTACCTCATCCAGCTTCATACTCTAACAAACCTATCCAAATAAATCAAACAATGTGTCATAATTCAAACATATAGGATTATGTTGTATATTAGCTATGTAACAGAGAAGAAATATCCTTACATCTCTAGGGTTTACATTCCCTGTTTCCATGACTTTCTCGAGCGGCGTAGCCCACTTTTTTATCCTTTGCTTGGCATCAAGGAAGGTTGGCTTTGCCATTTTCTTCATCTCATATGCCCAAACATGCATGTTACAGAGAAAAATTCAATGCATAAGTAAATGTCCCTAGGCATCATTGTAACAATCTAGACAAAAATAAATTTGTTCACTTACACATGACACACCATGTCGTGTAGAGTGTGGTCTTTCCCTTCTCCCCTCTCCTCCTCATCTCAACATTCTCCTTCAACATCTTCATATTCTTGAAGATACTCCCATGAACCAGCTTTTCCCAATGCATTTGCGCAGTGGTAGTTACATCATCTAAGTAGTGCATGATGTAAATTAGGGTGCAATAGCTGGTATCTGGGAGTAGGAATGTTGCAAGCAAGTGCAACATCCATGCCCGACACATGTTTTGATTGTCGGCAAGGTCTTCTATCTTGGCATATTGTTGCCAAAGATTTGCAAAGTTGTCCTTGTGCAGGACATCCTTCTCCTTCAACCTTTTTGAGGTCTCACCTTCATTGCTATTTCTATTTGTTGCCCTATCAAATTCTTGATAAATTGAGCTCACTATTGCAGAGTTTTTCCTAGGCATGATATACATACCTTTGCTAGGGATACCTAGGATTACCCCCACATCCTCAATTGTCATTCTTCTTTCCACTCCCTTTGCCAACAAGAATCTTTCATCCTCCACATATCTTGCTATTAAATCCTCCAAAAGTATTATGTCTACCGTAAGATTTGGCATCTTTATCATGTTTGCAAAAGTCATTGACCTCATCATTCTAATCTGATTCTTTGTAAACACCATGTTATTGTTGATGGTGATGTAGCTCTTGATGTAGCATCTGTGGTATATCCTTTTAATGCCAATTGCAAACATATGAAAAAGTACTCTTAGGTTTTTTGTTGATTATTACTTTTTACTCAGTCCAGTTACTCTTGTATTTTTCACAATTTACTATACATGGTAGGTTGATCACATTTTAAAGCTAACTGTTATTGTAATAGAAACTCTCTAAACTATAAGTATTTTAAGTGTCCTCTAAAAGTAATAGCAAATTAACACAATTATAAATTCATACAAGCTTACCTTCATTAGCCTTTTCTTTTCCCTTCTCCTTCCTCTTCCTTCTTTCCTCTTCTCCTTCCTGATCAGTAGCTTTTTCTTTATCCTTACTTGCATCAGCCTTTTCTTTTCCCTTCTCCTTCCTCTTCCTTCTTTCCTCTTCTCCTTCCTGATTAGTAGCTTTTTCTTTATCCTTACTTGCATCAACCTTTCCTTTTCCCTTCTCTTTCATCTTCCTTCTTTCATCTTCTCCTTCCTCACCAGTAGCATTTCCTTTCCCCTTCTGCTTTCTTTTACCTTTTTGCACTTCTCCTTCATCAGTAGTAGCTTTTTCTTTCTCCCTGGTTGCTTCAGTCTTTTCTTTCCCCTTTTGTTTCCTTTTACTTCTTTGTAATTCTTCTTCATCAGTATTAGCATTTTCTTCTTCATTCCTTTACAGATATTTTTTTGTATTGTCATCAGACGCTATCCTATCTTCTCCTACATACAAACATAGTTACTTGAAAATTATACTCTTTAGTTTAACAAAATATATTTTCCAGTTTAATTGCTATATCTAGTGTACGTGTTACTTTTTCTTATAAAATAGCTACTCCATCTTTAAGACAGTTACTCTAGCCTATCGTATAGTTACTCCAATGTTTCATGTAGTTACTCAAGGCATTGTCGACTTACTCTACTTGTCATACCAGTTGCTCTTTTATCATACATTGTTACTTTGTAGTCGAAATCCTTTATTTATGTTTCATTGTAATGTACATGCAAACATAAATTACCTCATCGTTGTTCATTCTCCACTTCATCACATAGATGTTCTTCAATCCCAGTACCTTCTTTACTAACATTCCCTTTCTTTGTCGAAGATGGTCTCTTCAAAGTAGTTGCAGCCCTTTCTTTCTTCCTTCTCAGAGTCCATGGAGGAGTTGTCTCCTTTTCTTTCTCTCCTTCCGCAACTTGTGCTTTTGCCGCTGCATCTGGTTCATCACGTGGAGGTTCTAAAGAAGTTCATGTACGTTCATTTGCTTTCTTTTCTGAAGATGTTCTCATCACAGGAGCCCCTTCTTTTTCCCCTTCTGCAGCCTGTGCTTTTGCCGCCTCATCCAGTTCTTTTGCCATCGGCTCGTCGACTTCGTAAGTCTTCAATATGAAGACATCTTTGTCTTCAATTACGATTACGGGCTTGATTTTCTTTCTCCCTGGTGGCCATGTGGTGGTCTTCCACGACAACTTCTTCGTCCTCACCATGTCCGAATAGATGAGCGGAGCAGCTGCGTTCGATCGAAATTGAGAGGCAGAGAACAGAGGTGGAGAAGTGAAGCGGACGGAGTCCGATATTCCGCTGAGGATGGAGTAGCTGGAGACTGGGGGTCGGGGGGCGATAGTTGGCCGGACGAAGGTGGTTTCAGCAAATAATCACACAGAGTAGTGAGGAATTGAACAGGTGATTTGGGGGGAGGGGGTTTCGCCTTCTATCTTTCCACTTGTTTTCTCACAAAGTTTCGTCCTTTTTTCATTTTGAAATATTTACGAACATGTGCCACTGCGTCACTGTGATGGGTAGCTTTTTTTGGTTACCCATGCGGGCAACAGAGATCACCTCTATATCTATATATATGTGTGCGTGTGTGTCTATATATATATATATATATATATATATATATATATATATATATATATATATATATATGTATGTATGTATGTATGTATGTATATATATGTATGTATATATATACATATATACATATATATGTATATATATACACATATATATATACATATATACATATATATACATATATATACATATATACATATATATACATATGTATATATATATGTACATATATATACATATATACATATATACATATATATACATATATACATATATACATATATATACATATATACATATATATATATGTATATATATATGTGTGTATGTGTATATATATGTATATATATGTATATATATACATATATACAATATATATATACATATATACATATATATATACATATATACATATATAGACATATATATATATA
>OY856415.1:406670686-406835686 GCA_963693085.1 Alisma plantago-aquatica | reverse complement strand
TGAGAAACGAGGGAGTTATGCCCAAAAATACCAGACCTTGGTCCACAATTACTATTCATGTGGGCTGGTGTCCCCTACTCAAGGTAGGTGACAACTCGCCAGCCGTCTAATCTGTATCAGACGTTCAGTGTTGATCTGCAATGAATACATTTAAAGCAACCTTCCAACTTTGATCTTTTGATGCATTAAATGTATAAATTTTCAGGGTGCAAACAAAGTCCAAATAAACCCAAATTTGGTAGGTTAGTTAACTTTTGGGTGAAAATATGATTTTGACATTAATTTTAGTTTTTGAATACTTTATATTTTATTTAATATTTTTATATATTGTCACTTATTATGAATTATAGGCATCTAGAAACACTCCAAAAATATGAAGCTTGGCCTACAAGTAATAAAAAATATCAAGAATATGATTTTGCCATTAATTATTTTTTTCAACATATTATTTAATATTGTTGGTCTATACATTATATTATCTCTCCTAAAGAAACTAAAATATTTAAGATTGTCTAAATTGGATGAAAATTGATACGTAGGATAATTTTTACATGTAGATTTCGAATTTGAGATTGGTTTCCACTTTTGAGACTATTTAATAAGTTGGAGGAAACTCATATTTTCTTTTCTAAATAAAATAGAGATAGTTATCATTCCTAAATTTTGAAACTTGACACCCAAGTAAATTGGGACCCAGGGAATTTGAATCTGAAGTTAGATTTATCCTTTGAGTTTTCTTTTTATGAGTTTTATCTCCTTTATACATTATTACCATTATTTATCAACTTAAATTATTAAATGCCACATTATTATGTTTAAAGCTTTTTTATTTGTTCCTTTTTCTCGTCCTTGCTCCATAAAGCTAAGGGAATTTCTAGAATGAAACTATTTTATTAATATATCACTTAGGTGGTATTTTTGCATCTTCGACCCTGATTGGAAAATTAATTGAGGTATTTGTGCATAAACCCATACATTGGCATAAACACTAACCAAAATATTCACCAAACTACTAATGATTCCACAAATTCAACATCAACAACAAAAAGGACAGAAAGGATAGGAAAACTTGGAAATAGGGCCAAATTAAGAATGTACCTAGATTTTAGTTTGTTACAGCACTCCACCCCTTAAAAGGGATTTGTTCCCTAAAATCTCAAGCAAAGAGAGAAGGGTGGGTACACAACATCTCATCTCTAAGCTCCCATGTCGTTTCTTCCAAACCATGGTACTTCCATAAGACTTTCACTATCTCAACTCGAGAGTCCAGAATCTTTATAGGAAACAATCAATGGTCGGGTTCTCATGAATTATCTAAGGGTTCCACTTTTGTTCCTTTTATGAGATATAACACAATTAACATTTTCAGCATTGTATTTATTATGATATTACATATCCTTATTATTCTTTTAATTGTGTCCTATTATGTTCACTTTGTTTCCAAAAGAGTTATATTTCATCATTATGTACCAAATCCTATATATATCTTATTTATCTCGTTAAGAGTTTTATCAAATTAGAGTTATACTCAATTATTTTAATTTCTATTAATATATTTTACCATTATCATTAATAATTTGGATTTAGACTCCATTATACACATATTATCACCATATTAAATTATATCATATTACCTACATGAAATAGGCAATTTAATCCAATTTTTTGTTAAACAATTAACCTAATTAATGTCAGATTAATTACTTCCACCTACATTTAACATGTATACATTGTCACATTACCTTTCTTAATCACTTTAATGCCCTCATAAATCATTCACTCATATTAATACACTTCCTATGATTGATATGGACATTTAACACCACATTCGGCATTCATGCATGTTTATGTGAATCAAATTACTCATTAACCATATTTCGGTCATTAGATGGATATTAGCAAAAAAAGTGAAACATATTACATACTAATGAATTGACATATATAAAAATGTATTAATTCAGAATTATGTTGTTTTATGTGTATCGATATATCATATTTGATAATGACAACTAATGTCAATAATGTATCATGAATGTCATTAAGGATGCATATATCAGTGTTAGATGATTACAACCTAGGATTTAGGTCAACATGATCATCTTACTTCACTTATACATTCTTATTAAGTCCAGGGTTAGGTTCCATTTATCTAACCCATCATAACATTAGGGTATATTGGTCCATGACATGGTCAACATCATGTGTATCCACAATTAGGATTTATATGTGAGTTACTCATATTATGTTCATTAAATATTCATTAGGGTTCAAACATGTGAACTATTCATTAGGTGACCATTATACGATCATTGGGATATAAACAAGCATGTTCCAAAAAAAACAAACATGTTAGGGGATAAGTCTAACCTTGTTTGGTCAAAACTAAGGATCTAAGAACACAAACCTCCTAATCATGAAGTTAAGGTTTCTAGAATCAAAGTAGCTAGATTTCTGTATATTATAGGACTCCATCCCCTTAAAAAGGGTTTTGTCCTCAAAATTATCATAACCATGTTCTATAAGACACACTTCAAATCCATACATATATGCACCAACAAACATCATTCTTTTCCTCATATATCATATTCAAATTTACACACACATATGCACTTAACATTCAATTCACACTCACAAAATACATACCAACATCAGATGCCATCTCAAATTTTAAGTCACAATGTTACATATCAACATTCAATTCATCGTCACAAAATACATATAAAAATCTGACATCAAAGTTCAAACTATCAAAAAATATCAATCAACCCTCAAATTTTTATTCAAATACACATTTCTGATGAAGCGGGTTGCCCACTATTCATGTAGGTCATTCATCTACTCCAATATATAGGGTTTAGTCTTCACAAAAAACTACAAAGAGAATAAGACTTGAAATTAGATTTGATTATTTGTAGTGAGACTACTTCATTAAAATATGATCCAAGACTACTAACTTACATTCTCTACATTTGATTTGTTCTGCGTGAATGACAATCACCGCATATAAAGCATCACGTAATATGTGCATGCCCAACCATTATCTTATATAGGGGCATGTATTTACATTAACATTACTAAATTACTCAAGTAGAGTTGGCCATATATTATGTAATTGGAATGAGAAGAATATACATCAACACTCGTCTAAGTTACTCATTTATTTTTCTTATCTACCTTCCCTCCACCATCACAGAATGCTTTCACACCACTATAAGTTAAATTAACATATATGTTTTATTATTAAACTATCATTACTGATACAAATATTAACAAAGAAAATGGGCACTGAGAAACTATACTTACTATGAATTGCCAATTTCATCAGGTGTCCCACATTTGGTGATCATTTTTCACCCGAAGGATCAAAGACATACACCCTCCAAGTCTCGGGAACAATCACTAACAATTACTAGTGCATGCCTCTAAGTGAATAGAAGGCAAATAAAATAAAATAAAAATTCACAATAAAATTGTATTCATAGGATAGACATATAAACAACAAAGCCAAAACTTACTTAACATTGAAGGGAGATGAGATCATGTTCTTGGAAGCATCAAAATGCTACATCACAGTAGTAAAATATTCTTTGACACCACTCAGATCTCTAACTACATCTCTAATCAATGATGGCATTAGAAATCCCACATTTTTTATTCCGAAGTCACGATCCGCATAATACAAATGACTAAAATATATTATATAACCAATACTTAGTTTATATGTAGGAAACAACTAAACAACTTTCACATATGATGTGGTATTCACACTCATTGTATTTGAAGCTCTATCACTGATGTGTTCATCCAAACATACTTAAAATACCTCAGAAACATCTGTCAACACTATAATTTTGTCCCGCTATACACCTACCATATCCTCTCCAAGGTTGATCACAATGGTATATGTTTGGTCTATAGTGTCTAACTATCATGCCAATGTCTAGCAGTGAGGGCCTAAGGAGTCGAACAAATCATTTGGAGTAAAATGAGAGGGCAGAGGCTTTAGAACTTTAGGGGGCTTTTTAGTTGTTGTAGGTTGCAGGCATGTATTCTACTATTATCTATCAATTATTTTATATAAGTTTCAATATACATTTTTCATACCTAAATAAATATAACGAGTCATTTGGGCAACCCAATAAAGTTTCCTTCTACCTCTCCAATTTTAGTGGCATCGGGGTGCTCGTATGGGAGAGGTATCTTGCTCATTCCTGGAAAGACATGTATGACTCTCACATGATAGTAATCAACGGGAAGAGGAATACCATGAACCACATCAGCATTATCAGCCTAGACATATACCATGACGTTGCTTGTTGGAACATCAACAGCAAGATGGCATCTTCTGGCCTTCTACATTTTTATGAAACACAAAATTTTATTTGATAAACATAAATATTGGCTTGAAGAATTCTATTATCATAATGTAACATAAATTGACTTGAATTGAATCATACCCCAGTTGTACCCTATGGGTCTGAAGACTACTCCCAATACACTTTGTGGATGAGTGATGAACCAGTTCTATGACTTCTAGAGAAGTTGGTTTCTACATTGTCTGAGAAGTAGATTTCTCTAAGGTTGCATCTACATTTCTCAATAGATACTCTGCATCCACTTCCCCTTTCTTGGCTTGTTTGCGCTTATGTTGGGATTCGCCAAAAAATATATTTTATTCCATACCTAGCCAGCATCCCTAACATGTCCAAGATACTCTATTGTCCCTAGAGCAACCGTCAATTCATCGTGTGTGCCCTGAGGGGTGAACTTTCCCTCTTTTGCTTGGACATCTAGCTCCAACCGATTATCATCAAAAATGGACTAATCATTAAACAATTTGGTAAAAAAATAACATAGACAATTATTGTGAAACCAAGAAATTTATCATTTTATTTGTCACCTCCTATCTTGATTGTATAGGTATTTATCCATCTTTATTTCTCCTTGCATCTATCCACTCAATATAGTGAGGCACCCAACCAGAAGTACTAGAAGACTCAGCAGTAGAAGGAGTAGAAGTAGAAGGCTCTTGTTGTTTCCCTTTCTCTTGCCTTGCTCTTGCTCTTACTCTTTCTCTCCATATTCCCCTTGCTCTTATTGTTGTTGTAGCTCTTTCTCTATGTTGTAGCAGCTCTCTCAACATGTAGTGCTTCCAATAAACACCTGAGTCCAATCGGTGATTGTGCACATTCTTATCATGCCTCTCCTTTTTAGCGACGCAAAGGGTCTGATTAATTTATACAAGTGATATTGTTAAGTAACCATAAGAAATCATAAAAATGTAAATAACTCGTACCTGGAACTCATTTATTTCTCTCCACCAAACAAACTTCTTCCAACCATCTTGATTAATATAGTTCCATTTAAGCTAGGGTTCCTTCCTATCTCCAAAGACATAGTCTTTTGTGAGGATTTTCTGTAGATATCTATATCTTCTCCTGAAAAGCTGCATAACAGACTTGCAATGCCACTTTTCATCAATTTCATATCAGCCCTAAAAAGGTTCAACATTCAATATTGTTTAGAAATGTTAAAATAATAATATAAGAAAAAGAGTATAAAAACATAACTTCATTTATCTCACCTCTAACTCCCTCCATATGAGGTCTTTTTGGAACCTACTCACTTGTATCCAATCCTCAACAAGGAGATTGACTTTACTTCAAGCAAGGCCCCTACAATAGCTGACAAACTCTTTAGCAAGTGGCGTTCCTATTTCATTGAATTCAACAACACCCTTCCTCCCTAGCCTATTTGTGACATATTTCATCAGAGTTATCCCTCTAACTCCCTTACATTTTAGAGGGAGAGAACCACCAGCACCCTGGTCAGAAAGCTTAGCATCCTCATGCTCATGATCACTATTCTCCTGGTCAAATGGCATCTATAAAATCCAAAGTAAACAAATGAAAAAAGTCATATCACATATAAAAAGTCAACACTAAAAAAATTCAAATCACATATGAACAAATAAACATGTCACATAAAGCAACAAAAAAGTTAGATCACATATTAGTAGTATGTCTTAAACTAATATTATAATCATCAGTGTTAAATTCAACATTAACACTTGGTAACCCAACAGAAAATGGACTAGAGTCATCATACTTGTCATAGTACTCTTCTTCATCAATAGGATTTCAAATGAACTATCTTTTACCATGAAGAATGATAGACTAAATTTCTTTTACATAATCGTTGATATAGAGTATATGTTTTTTGGTGATGCCATGATGAAGGGTTCATCTTTCTCTCCTGTCCACTCAAAATCCACTATTGTGAAATTGAGTTTGTCAACGACAACTCCTTTACTGTTGTCAACCCATTTACACCTAAATAATAGAACTCTAAACTCTATGTAGTCATTTTCCCATATGCCTTCAATGACATTGGAATAAGACATCTTTCCTACACGTGGACTCTTATCCTTGGCTCTAGAAAAATACAATGAAGATGCCTGAAGGGTGACCCTACTGTTTTGGATGACATTTTTTTCAACTTGACATTTTGTGTAGTATGAAAATCCATTTATGTCAAACCCTTTGTAAGATGTAATGTGGATCTTTGGCTTATACTCAAGCCATTTGATAGTTTTTATAAAATTATTTGGTAGTTGAGATAGTTGATTGAATACTTCCTTTTCAAACCACCAAATTAATGTCTGATTATGCTCTCTAGCAAGCCACATAGAACTCACTCAGGGATAACTTTTCTTGAGCTCGTTGGTGTGTTCAGTGATATAAATACCAATATCATAAATGTTTGTAAAATATACAAATGTGCTTGTTCCCATTGTTGAAGACTGATATTTATCTGTCGTTCTCCCAAAATACATTTGCTAGAATAAACATCGAGTTTCACGGAATTAGCAGTAGTTTTGTTGCAACTCAAAAAGTCATTGCAAAAGTCTATAACCTCCCTAGAGAAATAGCCCTCAATGATACTCCCATCGGGGCAAAATTAGTTTTGAACATCACCTTTAAAAACACTCATGTACCGCACAAAAGGATACATCCAATGCAAGAAAACTGGAGCCAACATTTTCACTCCCCTAGTCAAATGGACAACTAGATGTACCATAATATCAAAGAATGAAGGGGGAAATTATTGCTCAAGTTGACACAGGGTAATGACCACATATCTTTACAACTTATCTATAATTTCATAATCAATTAATTTTTTGCATAGAGTGTTCAAGAAGAAGTAAAGCCTAGTGATCGCAAACCTTACATGCTTAGGAACGATAGATCAAATAGCCACAGGCAATATATATTTCATTAGAGTGTGACAATCATGAAATTTTAAGACCTATCTGCTTCAGATCCTTCATTGATACCAATCTACAAATCTTGGTTGAGCATCCCTATGGTAGCTTAACATTATGCAAGCACTCGCAAGAAGTTCTCTTCTCCTTTGTAGATAAGGTGTAACAAGTAGGAGGTAGATATGTGTGGCGATCTTTGGTAGCTTCTTTCATTAATTTTTTCCTTATAGCCATTTCACGAATGTCCATTATGGATTGATGCCATCTTTAGTCTTACTGGATATATTCAACAGAGTCCCAATAATGCTATCAAAAATAATTTTCTCAACATGCATGACATCGATACAATGTCAAACTATCAAAGAACTCCAATAAGGAAGATCCCAGAATATCAACCTCTTTTTTAATAAAGACTTTTTACTTGTGGGGGTAGTACACAGTCTCTTACCAAAATGATTTACAATGTTGTTTACTCTTGTATAAACATCCTCCCCTCGCATAGGTTTAGGGGCATTCTATTCCTCATTTGAGCCATTGAATGTTTTGTGCAAATTTCAATAAGGATACACCTTTGGCAGAAACCTTCAATGATCAAGATATACAATATTACCACCATGTTTCAGTCAGATAGAACTAGTATATTTTCCTCACATATAGGACATGCCTTGGTTCCTTTGACATTGTATCCAGACAACTTCACATAAGCAGGAAAGTCATAATAGTGCAAAATAGCATAGCACATAAATTAAACATCTCTCAGCCCAAAGCATTATAAGTCATCACACCTTCTCCATATAGTTTCTTTAGGTCATCAATCAGAGGTTAAGGTAAACATCAATATCATTGTCTGGTTGTTTGGGGCATGATATCATCAATGACAGCATGACATACTTATTCTTGATACACAACCACAGAGGAAGATTGTGTACAACAAGCATGACAGGCCAAGTATTATGTTGGATACTTAATGTTCCATATGGATTCATCTTATCAGTACAAAGTGCAAGTCTTAATTTTCTGGCTTCTTTGCCAAATCTAAGATATAACAAATCAATTTTCTTCCGTTACAGGGAATCAGACGCATGTCAGAGTACACCATTTTTGTTTTTCTTTACCTATTCATGACAAGATAAATTTTTTGCATCTATAGCATTAGAAAAAAAAATTAAAACTGGTGTATTATAAGCAGATACCACTTCACCTTGGCAAGAGAATTGATTTTGGTCTTAACCGATGTCGTCCTTTTGTACCTAGATGCCCCACATTTCAGATTTTTTTTCATATCGATGTAATCCTTCTGAAATAGCACACAATCTTTTGGTCATGCATGTATATTCTTAGACTCCATTCCCATTGGGCACAACATCTTTTTGTTGCATATATTAAGACTGGAAGCTCATTGCCTTTAGGGAGAATATCTTTCAACAAAGACAATAGAGAAGTGAAGCTTTTTTCACTCCATCTTTTGTTAGCCTTCAGAATATAAATCTTAACATAGTGCTCAACTTCATAAACTTAGTAAAACGTAAGTATAATTATTTCTTAGCATTGTTTAAAATGTTTCTAAACACGGGAGGTAGATCTATAACATTTACCCCGCAAGTGTCTAGCATCACATCAACCATGAATGTCAGAATTGGTTGGTTCTCATAAGCATCGTCAGCCATTTCTTCTTGAACAAAACTACCACTACCCACATTTGTTAATTTCATACTAGGCATCCCTCCATGCTAGTACCATTCTGTGTAGCCCTGTACGATCCTATTATACATGACATGGTCATTGATCGTGTCAACAATGTCAACTTTCAGATTGCTGCTACAATTGCTACATAGGCAATAGAAACTATCTCCAAACTGTTTTCTATATTTCTTTGAAAATCTTAAAAACTCATCAAGACCATTAATATACTTCAGAGTGCATCAATTTGGTACCGACATCCATGATCAATGAATTTCTATATGATCATATGGGAGACAAGTAGCTCATCAGGTTCTAGCTAGTAAGTTAATTTTAGGAAAAAAATATGTTTGAATAATTGAGCCCTGATGATCTAGTAGCATTCAGTTTCATGAATGTGTACCACCTATCCCATGCTTGAGCACTTCATCTCACTAGTAAGTGTATAATGCGTGTTCGATTTCAATAAATTTTAGTAGTATTTCTTGTAGTTCTCCAAGTACACTGATGTAGATGGGCAAATACCCACCTACATATATACCCAGAGAACAAATGGGACATGTTGTCAAAATATATTGAAACCGAACAGACATTATACACTTACATCCTAAGTGAGATGAAGTGCTCAAGAATAGTCCCAAAATGGGGACTATCCACGTTTTACTCCTAATGAGTAAATCTTGGAAGGGTTTCTAGGCCAACGACAAAGTCTAGGGTTTATAGATTAGACTTTATAGATTAAGAATTTACAAATTAGGGTTTACTCACATATTACCATGTTATATCATACAAAATGAATTCCAAAATAGGTTGTGCATGCTTATTACCATGTAATATTGCTAGACAAAGCCCAACTCAAACTAGGTCAACTTGATCATTTTAAATGCACAGACTACCTACATGCGATCTTATAAGGAAAATATAGAAAATTAGTATAAGATCTTGGTTCAAATGGGTACACAACACAAGTTTAGTTATTGATTTCAAAGCTCAATCATTTCATGATGATACATTAGGTCCAAAACTCACATATGATTGATTTTCAACACTTATAGTCATGATAGCATATAACAAAACCATCTTCAAGTCATGATAGGTCAAAGATGTATATAAATGGTCCAAGGCATCAATTATAGTGTAGTTTACTGATTTAGGGATAAAATTGATCATTTCCAATATGAACAAGAATGAATGGAGGAGGATGAAGAGGATAACAACAAACTTGAGGAGAGAAAAAATGGCAGAGGAGAAAGAGGGGGAAGGGTGGTGACCAGTAGCTGTGAAAAAAGGAGGAAGGCAACAGCGATGATCAGCAATAGAGCACCAGAGCAGTGGCAACCTTTTGTGGCGAGCTATGGCGATCAGCAGCGAGTAGTAGATCATATTAGCAGTGATATCTGGAAGTGGAAAGCAACAATAATGGCAGTGCAGAGGACAAATCACAACTAGAAATTGCCAGAGCAGTAGTATCACAGGAAACACGGGTAGGACATGAGGGAGAAAGGCTTTGACGGGGGGTTAAGTAAGACATATACCATTATTTATTAGTGATATCAAAGATGAAGGGTATTCATTGTCAGTTGATAACTAAAAATCATTAACAAATCAAATACATTCATCGTTAGTTTCTAGTCAAATACTGATGACGAATCTCGCAACTCAGTTATTTTTAACACTTTTCTCAATGATGGTTAGTGTAATCGATGATAAAGCTCAATTGCGGGTGGGAAAAAATTCATGAGACACATTGCACGAACTTCTTTCTCATCGGTCACTTAGGAAAGAACTGACGACAAAGGTCAATTCATTCCCATGGGCCAAATGGTGCATGCACATCCTTATCTCGTTGGTTTTGCATAAAAGAACCGACGATATAGGTTTTGTAGAGGCAAGTGAAATTCTCCCAAATATTTTTTATGAAATTCCATTTTTGCGGGTGTTATATATCATCTGTTTCTTTAACAAGGGACCAACGACAAAAATAAAGTGTAGCACACATTTTCTCAGGTGTGCAAATTGTGGTGGTTGTTGACCTTGAACTGACAGGAAAAATAACACCATCAGTTTCTCTTATAAATAGAACTGACATTGTTTCCCCATTATGTAGTAGTGACCCCTTGAAAGGTTTGACCTACCAAGTCAAACTAAAACTAGAGGTAAAACGATGAGTCTAACTAAACCATGTATAGGATCTAACACTTGATTAATATCATCAAATCTCAAATTCTAGGTTCTAGAGATAGATTACCAAAACATGTGGTCCTGTGGGACATAAGGGAAATATATCGGGTATCCATCTTCAAACAAGTCACAAGTTCATCATATTAGATTACCAGGAGTATCCAAAATAGATGTCGAAGGCTACTATTGCCTATAGGTGTGCTATTTTGGAAAGTCAGCATCAACTCAGGCCAGGCAGATATCAGTGATGCATGTGTTTTCAGTCGATACTTCAGGCACATTTTTCCTTGATTTCATGTGTAGATTAGTCATTTATTTGATTTATTATGCATGAAATGACTTAGACGGCCTATTTCTATTAAATGTATCAAATTATATGGTTTTATTGTTTTATATAATATTTTATGCATCCCCATTACTTATCACGATTTTGTGTGTTTATAGGTACAAGTAAGAGCCAGAGAGTCGGTGCTACCGACCTGGAAACAGTCAGTGGTACCGAATTTACATCAGAGACCAATTGGAAACTCACCTAGAGTCAATGCTACTGACAACTAAAGTTGGTGCTACCAATTTAGTGTCAGCAAGCCCCATCATGAATCAAGAAAACTCAATGCTACTAAGTCTTCAACTCGGTGCTACTGAGTTGACGTCAGAGAGGCAGCTTGAAAACCAAAAAACTCGGTGCTATCAAGTCAAGTCGATAGTATCGATGAGATCTACATCGCGCGACCAAACCTAAGTAACTCTGTACTACTGACTCACCTAGTTGGTACTACCGAGTCATCCTGATCAGGCTAACTGTAGGTTTATCTCTAATCCAATGGTGGGCATTAATTTACACCCTAAGTTTCTCCTACGACTTAGGGGGCGACGGAAAATGGGAAGAGAGCCATTTTTTCATCACATGATGACTGGAAAGAGAGAAAAGAAGAATGGAGGACTGAAGGCTTTGATCGAGTAGATCTGGGCACCTCTGGAGGACTGAAGGCTTTAATGAAAACCATGCAAGGCTAAAAGCTTTTATTCCTTAGCATCTGGGAGTAGCCCAAATATACATTGTGATTGATTTCCATGCATTAATATCATTTTTTATCTCTTTTTCTGGGCATAAATCTATGGAAGCTTCATGTCCTACTTGTGCTTGATCACCATGAGTGGATTGATAGATGCTTAGTCTCAAGAGAGAGGTTAAGGGTCAGAGAGCATAGATTTACCAGTCTACTATGCCCTTTGGGAAAAGTGGAGTGTAAACGGGAGGAGAAACCTAGAGAATGACTATAATGCATCTAACTAATCAACCAATAATTGTGGAAGTGGGATTGGCATTAGATTAGGTAGTGAATTACACTGTGGGAGTAGGTAATTCTGGATACATGCTCCTTATATAGGGATTAATATAATAAGTGTTAGTGTGTGTGAGATCAATTATTAGTGTTGTTTGTGGTGAAACTACTATCCTAAGGAATTCACCCCATCTCTGATTAATTTCACCTTTAATTTTCTTTATTTCTAATTTTATTCTTTTGTCTAACCCAATTCAACCAATTACAAATGACTTAGCTGATTTGATCGCAGTTAGTAGTAGTCTTCTGGAGAAACACTTCCCAGTGTTCGACTCGGGCCTTACAAGGCCTTATTACTTTGATACATTCGCTTGCGTACTACGCATGGTAAACTCGTGTCAAGTTTTTGGCATCATTGTCGAGGAAGTGGCAACATCCAACACTACGAGTGTTGTGGTCGGACACTCTAGGCCAAATTTTCTTTTCATTTTAAAAATCTTTTTACTTAAAATTCTTTGAGATGAATCATCAAATTTTTCTTGATATATTTTATATTTCTTGTGTTAATACCTACTTTCTTCTATTTTAGGGAAACTAGTGCATGGTGCATACCAGAGCCAGAGAATATGAAGAATCGTCCTCACAAGGATTTGGACAAGTAGAGCTCTTACAAGGGGAAAGGGAGTCTGGTAGATCTATGGACAGGTTTAACCGAACCCCTCCACCAACACCTCCACCCGATAGACGTGTTATGCCAGAAGAACTAGATATAGTAGAAATTGAGGAAGAGGAAGAAATGATAGTATGGGAAAGGATAAAGGCTTCGTCATCTATGACTCAGAAAGGACTCATCAAAAGGAAGGCCATCAATGTGGGTAGCTACAAAATAGATCATGAACTCGTGGCCTTAGTAAAATCTCAAGCATTCCATGGCCATCTCTATGAAGATCCAATGATACATATCAATAATTTCATAGAGAACTATGACATGGTCAAGATAAATAGGGTCCCAATGACTACAATATACCTTAAGTCATTCTCATCGTCACTGGAGGATAGTGTAAAATCATGGTTCAACAATCTGGATGATGAAATCATTGATACATGTGACCATATGATAGATGTTTTCTTCGAGCGCTATTTCCCTCTGCAAAACATGAATGATTTAGTGAAGAAGATTCACAACTTCATACAGCAAGTAGATGAGTCATACTCAAAGGCATGGGAAAGGTTTCATAATATGCTGAGAAAAGTGTCTCATCATGGCATTGATTTACTGGGGCAAGCCAAGATTTTCTATTATGGCCTACACAAAGGGGAGAGAACAACTCTTGACAGTGTAGGAGGATGCTTCTTCCTCAACAACAAGCCTGCTCGCTGCCATGAAATCCTCAAGAATATGTCTAAAAACCAATCGTGGGGAGAAGAAAGAGAGCCACCGGCAACCATCAAGAGTGTCGGGGAATCCAAAGTGATATATGCATTGAATGAGAAGTTAGATCTCATTGCTAAAAAGCTTTGTGCTACATACAAAGTTCATGTTGAGGAAGAAGAAGAAGAATGCAGGTATGCGTGTCAGGGGCAATATAGGAATAATGATTATTCTTGGAGGAAAGACCCAAAATTTTCTTTATAGGACCCTAACAACTTCCAGTAAGATCCATCCCATCCGCAGCAGTAGCATCCTAAGCAACAGCAGTATGACCAAGCACAATATCAACTAGAGCAGTAGAAAATTGACAAGATTGAAGAAATGTTGGGTAAGTTGTTGAGTCAGAATGAGTTGCAGATTGCACAAACTCAAAGGGATCTTCAAAATCAAGGGGCATGTATTCACAGCATAGAGACACAGATCTCTCAGATAGCGGTAGATGTTAGTGCATTAAAGAAACCAACCCAACAAGGATTTCTGGAGAACACCAATGTACCTTCCAAGAACCAACATTTAAAGGTTGTACTACTACGCAGTGGCAAGAAATTATTGAATGATGCATCACATGAGGCAGTTACTGAAGAAGCTACAAATCAAACCATAACAGTGGATGTAGAAGAACCAGATATGGAAGCATGGGTGAAGACGGCAGAGGAGCAAGTTGATGAGGTAGGGGGTAATAAAACTCAGGCTTATATTCCACCTCACCAGCTGGAACCCATAGTCTTGGTGCCCTTTCCAAATAGTTCAAAAGAAACCAAGATGGACCGGCAGTTCAAGAAATATCAAGACAATTTTAGAAGTAATTTGTGAACATTCCATTAATAAATGTCATTGAGAAGATACCATCTTATGGGAAGTTTTTGAAGGATATAATTACAAAGAAGAGAAAGATACTAGAATTTGATGTTGTGGTTCTGAAAGAGCATGTTAGTGCCTTCATCTTGGGGACACTACCTCCTAAAAGATAGGATCCAGGATGCTTTAATATCACATGCTTCATAGGCAAGACAAAATTTGGAGAGGCTTTATGTGATTCAGGGGCAAGTATAAATTTGATGCCCCTATCTACCTTCAAGAAGCTTGGACTCAAAAGAATCTAGGAAGAGAAGCATGACAATCCAATTAGCAGACAATTATGTAGTTAAACCATATGGTATATGCGAGGATGTTCTGGTGAAAGTGGATAGGTTTGTCTTTCCTACATATATTGTTGTGATGGAAATGTAGAACGACCATGGCAATGAGCTTCTACTTGGAAGATCATTTCAAGCTACGGCAGATATGATACTTGAAATGGGAAGAGGATGTCTGACTATGGGAATCCAAGATGATAGGTTCGTGATCAAGATGTCAAAGCACTCTAAAATGATGGGAGATAAGGAGCAATGCAACATGCTTCAACTCGTGGATGGCAAGTTTTCTCTATTTCTAGGGAAGTTGTTCATGGATATGGTCAATGTTATGACTAAAGTAGAAAAAGGTACTCTAGATGTGGACATACTGGAAAATACAAAGGTGATCTTGTTGACTCAAGCAATATTCTATCCAGACGATGAGGGAGATGACTATGACCTTGATGTTGAAGAAGAAGCCATACTTGATTCTATGATACATTCATCACCCAAGCTACCCTTAGAAGCATGTTTGATGAACAGAGTGGAGGACAGCATAGACAACCACCACCTTGAGGAGTGAATGTTGATGTTGAGGGTAGTACCTTGCTACTATGCAAGGTGCTTTGAGGACCTTGGATACTGCCACCACCATTGGTCCCATTTCTATTGAGCCCACCTGACTTGGAGCTAAAGCCATTACCTCTGTACCTAAAGTATGTCTTCTTATCTATAGAAGAAAATCTCACAGTGATCATATCATCTTCTTTGAGTGGTAAGAAGGAGGAAAATTTACTTACCGTGTTGAAAAACCACTGAGCTGCATTCAAATGGTCCATAGCCGACATTAAAGGGATCTCTCCAACTTTGTATCAATACAAGATCTGACTTGAAGAAGGAGCCAAGGAAATTGTCCAACCTCAGAGGCGTTTCAATCTGATCATGACTAAGGTGGTGAAGAAGTAAGTTTTCAACCTACTTTTGGCAGGTATAATCTATGCAATCTCTGAATCAATGTGGGTTAGTCCTACTTAGGTAGTTCCTAAGAAAGGGGGATCATAGTCACTACTAATGTGGTTAATGAATTTATTTCCACTAGGCTAGTGACAGGATGGAGAGTGTGCATAGAGTATTGTCGACTAAATGTCGCCACTCTTAAAGATCATTTCCCTTTACCCTTTATTGATCAAATCTTGGAATGATTAGTTGGTCGTTTACATTTTTGCTTTCTTGATGGGTATCTCGAGTATAATCAAATTTCCATTGAGCCTAAGGATCAGAAGAAATCAACTTTCACTTGCCCTTATGGAAGTTTTGCATACCGACGGATGCCTTTTGGTCTTTGTAACGCCCCTCCTACATTTCAACATTGTATGCTCGCCATTTTTTCTGACATGGTAGAGTGGTGATTAGAGGTTTTCATGGATGATTTTTTGAAGTATGGGGAATCTTTCAATGATTGTCTATATAACCTTATTAGGGTGCTACAAAGATGTGAGGACACTCACCTAGTGCTAAACTGGGAGAAGTGTCACATGATGGAAAGTGAAGGGATCGTTCTTCGACACAAGGTGTCCTATAAGGGCATGGAAGTGGATCCAATAAAGATTGAAGTCATCTCCACACTACCTCCACCAACATCGGTTAAAGGAGTGAGGAGATTTTTAGGACACATTGGATTCTACTGCCATTTTATCAAGGATTTCTTGAAAATTGCAAAATTTTTGTGTGAGATTTTAGAAAAAGATGTCGAGTTTTCCTTTGATGAGCAATGTGTAAAAGCTTTTGAAATTCTTAAAGAAAAATTGATGTTCGCACCTATTTTGCAAGCTCTTGACTGGAGCTTGCACTTTGAGCTAATGTGTGACGCATCAGATTATGTAGTAGGAGTTGTGTTGGGTCAACGCAGGGACAAGACTCCAACTTTCATATATTATTTGTCAAAGACCTTGAATGATGCATAGTTGAATTACACAACTACCAAAAAAGATTTGTTGGTGGTAGTATTTGTTTTTTAAAAATTCTGCCAATACCTAGTTGGGGCTAAAGTAATAGTTTGGACTGACCATCCTGTGATTAAAAACTTGTTACAAAAGAAAGGCGCCAAACCTAGATTGATTAGGTGGATTCTTTTTCTTCAGGAGTTTGATATTAAGATTAGAGACAAGGCAAGGGTCGAGAATGTAGTATCTGATCATTTATCTAGGTTGGAAAGGGAGGATGAAAAATATATAGCTATCCCCATTATTGAGGAATTCCCGGATGAGAAATTGTTTGCAATTAAAACTGAACTTGGTTTGCAGATATTGTTAATTACCTAGCTTGTAAGGAATTTCCTGCAGATTGGGGGTATCAAGAGAAAAATTGTTATTCCACTCATTGAAGTTTTACATTTGGGATGACCCAATTCTTCTTAAGAAATGCATGGATGGGCTATTAAGAAGATGTGTACCCGAATGTGAGGTAAGGATCATCTTGTCACATTGTCATTCTCTACCCACAGGTGGACACCATGCAAGATCTAGGACTACTTCTAAAGTCTTAGAGAGTAGATTTTATTGGCCTACCTTGTTTAAGGATGCTCACAACTTTTTTCGTCGATGTGATGCATGTCAAAGTGCAGGTAATATCTCTAAGCAACATGAGATGCCCTTGAATGTGTTTCATGAAGTTGAAGTTTTTGATCTTTGGGGTATATATTTCATGGGTCCATTTGTGTCATCCCATTCCAATTTATATATATTTCTTGCAGTTGATTATGTGTCTAAGTGGATGGAAGAAATTTCGACCGCGCACCAATGATGCACAGGTAGTGTGCAGGTTTGTAAAAGAATATATTTTCTATAGGTTTGGGGTCCCCCGCCTAGTTATTAGTGATGGTGGTTCCCATTTCACTAATAGGTAGTTTGGATCTCTTTTGAGCTAATATGCGGTGAAGCACCAAGTGGGCACTGCTTATCACCCACAGACTCAAGGCCAGGTTGAGGTGTCTAATAGAGAGGTGAAAAAAATCTTGGAAAATACAGTCTCAACCAATAGGACAAACTGGAGCCAGGTGTTAGGTGATGCTCTTTGGGCCTATAAAATAGCCTATAAAACCCTAATAGGAACAACACCTTTTAGGCTAGTCTATGGTCGTCCTTGCCATCTACCCGTAGAGCTTGACCACAAGGCTAAATGGGCCATGAGGAAGCTGAATTTCAACATAGATGGAGAAGGTAGAAAGAGGCTTTTGGAGCTTAATGAATTAAATGAGCTTAGGATGGATGCTTATGAAAGCTCTAGGATATATAAGGAAAGTACTAAGAAAATTCATGATAAACACATTCTAAATAGGGTGTTTCTTTCGGGTCAGAAAGTCCTCCTTTTCAATTTTAGGCTTGGGCTACATCCGGGTAAGCTAAGGTCTAAGTGGAGTGGACCTTTTGTGATTGAAAAAGTCGTTCCCCATGGTACTATAAACATTGTAGATGGCAATAGGTCGTTCCTTGTAAATGGCCAAAGGTTGAAGCACTATTTTGGGGGTGAGGTAGAGCCCTAAATAGAGAAGGTGCAACTTTGCACCATTCCATAGATTCTTATTCTATAGTCCATCTAGTCTAGGACGTTAAATAATGACACTTGTTGGGAGGCAACCCAGTCTTTATTTTCTTTGTTTTTATATTCAAATTTTCATTTTTAACTATCAATTTACTTCAACTTCCATAAAAATGGTACCTTGACTCGTTATTTGGAGTGTCATGATTTTAAAGTCGATACCACCAAGTTTTGTAGTCGGTGGCACCGAAATGAGGTCAGCATTCTGCTAGCAACAATAGCACAGACTCGGTACTACCGACTTAAATGGTCGGTACCACCGAGTCTCTAAAGATCTTTTGAGGGTTCACTGGTAAGGATGTGGTGCCATCGACTATTCATGTGGTGTTATCAACTTCTGGGCATGCCCAGGTTTGGTATACTAAGTCTACAAATTCAAAAGCATTGAAAAATCCCAGAACTCAGTAATACTGACTCGCCTAGTCGGTACTACCGACTCACCACGTCAGCAATTCGGGTGATCATGATCCAACAACCATGACACACTTCATCCAACGGTCAGTGGCATTGATCCACGACACAAGTCGATACCACTGATGTGTTGTCGGTAATACCAACCCAAGGTGATCCGCACCATCTACGTCAGGCAATCGTCAGATGTGGATGCAACTGACAACAGATTGTGCTAGCCAACTCAGTACCACCGACTCAGTAAGTCAGTAGTACTGACTCTGTCATGCTCATTTATAAAAGGAGGGGTGGTGGAGCCATTTTCTTCACACCCTCAACATCCACTCCTCCTACATTCCATAGCAAGCTACACCAAGTAATGTACTTCCCTGAGTTTCCATTTTCTTAATCTCATGCTTGCATCAATGACATGGCTCTTAGGAGAGAAGTTGTTCCCCCGTAGGTGAGTGTGACAACCTCATTTTTTCTCTCCCCTCCATTATATTATTTCTCTCTCTATTTCTTAACTCATATCACTCAACATGAGTTTAATTCCATGAGTACTCGACTTGTTGATGACCCATTTTGATTACTATATGCTTGATTTTCACCTTTGTGACATAATTTTCTCATGGACCTAAGTTTTAGCTCTTAACAGATCACCCTTTTTTAAAGTAATTTTTGAACCTATTCAATGTGATATAATTGCTCCATATTATATTCCAAGTGGTAGATATTTTGAATACGGATCTAACGACTCAAGAATCACCTCATTTGAACCATCCTAGCCCAAGATATGGGTATTTGAATATTGACTCATATTGTACATGTTTTAATTTTTCTTGTTGAGTTTCAACCCTTATTGGGCCCAATATCAGACGTGCGGCCCATTTAAATAGTTGTCTTCCTTCTTACCAAAATGTAAGGAAGCACTTCAGAGGCTTCCCCCTCCTATAGCCGGATCGGGAAAGCAATCAAACCATGTGATGAATGAAAGGGACCTAAACCCTAGCAGTCTTTGTTTCTTTATAAAACCCTTCGATCTAACCCTAGTTCCCCTTGTCTTTGCTTCCCTCCCCTTGTTTGCTCGAGCCGCCAGCCATCTTCCCCCTTTCTTCTTTGTGGTTACGTCTGTAAGATGGATAACGCACAGCATGCTTAGGTTGGTGGAATCTTTCTGTGATTCTTGCCTGCATGCTCCCCTCGGCTCCAAGTCTTCTTCCCATCGCCCCCTCGCCTTTTATGCTGCTCAGATGCAGCAGCCATGGACACGGTTTGCCCCTGCCTTGGTGTCACCCTGTGAGACTGGAAAAGCAGCCAGGATGGTGCCCTGACCAGAAGAAACCCTTCAGTGCTTTGGGGTTGTGGCAGCGCCGCCCAGCACCGCCGTTTGCCCTAACGTCGCACTCCCCTCGCGTGGAGTTTCAGTGCTATGATGGTTTGGAGACGGGGAAGAAGCTCCCCTGTTCGTGCCATGTTCCACGCAGGGAATAGAGACATCGCATAAACAGGATCAAACCCCAACGATCCGGCTGGGCTGGGTTGTCACTGGATAAGGAAGGATGCGTCCAAGGCCCAGTGTGTGGGAGGCCCAACCATGAGGTATATTCCTCTACCCCCAATGATTATGGTTGAAACTTCCAAAACATGTAACATCTTGCTCCTTTGGTCAAAACCCACATATAATATATGAAAATCTATGAGAATAAAAAGATCTATAACTTAGGCATGGTTTGAGGACCTGAATATGATCCTAGCTCTCATGTTTTCCAAAAAGTCTACCTTTTGATCATCTTAACATATTTAATGCAATATTATGATCAAGCTTGGAACTTTGATGAACTTTCACCCTCCTAATCATGATATCAATATTGTATGCCTTTGGAACCCTTGGGAAACCTCATAATATTCCTTGTACCCTTGATGGCATAAGCATGGTAATTTGATAATAGCATTGAATATTGGTACCCCATGTTGGTGGTTTGATGCCCAGATTCTAGTGGACATCACCCTACTTTAAATGTATTTCCTATGTTCTTTTCTTGTTGATCTTGACCATCCTTGATGCTTGGTTCCCTTTCATTGATGATCTTTGACCTTGATTACTCTATTATGAGTCTAGTGACCTAATCTAAGCATAAGTATCCTAAACCTTGTCATGTCCACATGAAACCTTGAAATGATATGAAACTTGAACCACACTCTTATGATGGACCCTAGATCATTATTAGATCATCTAATGTACTAATAACCAACCTTGAAACCAACTTGGCTAAAACCTTAAAATGCACCTCATTAGGGTTAATGATAAGAATCTAATGTGTATATGCAATCTTGTTCTTAATCAGGTTTGGCATGAGACTAGATGGTGAAGGATATGTTAGGTTATGAAATCTCCGAATCAGGTATGGGCCTTATCTAGTTATATGACTAGCTTTCTTGTTTGAAATGATATGTATTGTATTCTTGTTTATTTACTTTCCCAATATTGCCATGTAGTATTGTTATGTCACACTCGATGTTTGCCTCGTCTATTTTATAACTTGAACACATATATGCACAAAACTCCATTATAATATTGTTGATAAAGGGTTAACTATTGGTGACGTCCTTGAGGTCCCTCTTGTATAAAAGGGTGATCTGTTAAGAGCTAAAACTTAGGTCCATGAGAAAATTATGTCACAAAGGTGAAAATCAAGCATATAGTAATCAAAATGGGTCATCGACAAGTTGAGTACTCATGGAATTAAACTCACGTTGAGTGATCTGAGTTTAAAAAAAATAGAGAGAGAAATAATATAATGGAGGGGAGATAATATGTTCGTTTGTGAATTGATAACCTAGATTTTGATGATACACCTTGTTCCCATATGAAGTTATGAAGACGAACCCTAATTCAAGGATACTAGGGATGGGTAAACCATGATGCCATGATGATGTCACATTATAAAGGAACACTAAGTGATATGTATATAATCAAGATGATTACATCCTTGATGATGATAGCCTAGTGTGCATCCCATTGTGCGGAATGCCTTGATAACCATGGTTGAATAACTAGACCTGATGGATCCTAGCTTGACTCTTAACTATGATCTTGGTTGAATTTCGGGGACGAAATTCCTTGTAAGGAGGGAAGGATGTGACAAACTCAATTTTTCTCTCCCCTCCATTATATTATTTCTCTCTCTGTTTTTTAACTCAGATCACTCAACATGAGTTTAATTACATGAGTACTCGACTTGTCGATGACCCATTTTGATTACTATATGCTAGATTTTCACCTTTGTGACATAATTTTCTCATGGACCTAAGTTTTAGCTCTTAACAGATCACCCTTTTTAAAGTAATTTTTGAACCTATTCAATGTGTTATACTTTCTCTCTATTATATGCCAATTGGTAGATATTTCAAATATGAATCTAACGACTCAAGAATCACCTCATTTGAACCATCCTAGCCTAAGATATGGGTATTTGAATATTGACTCATATTGTACATGTTTTAATTTTTCTTGTTGAGTTTCAACCCTTATTGGGCCCAATATCAGACGCGCGCCCCATTTAAGTACTTGTCTTCCTTCTTCCCAAAATGGAAGGAAGCACTTCAGAGGCTTCCCCCTCCTGTAGCCGGATCGAGAAAGCAATCAATCCATGCGATGAATGAAAGGGACCTAAACCCTAGCATTCTTTGTTTCTTTATAAAAACCCTCCGATCTAACCCTAGCTCCCCTTGTCTTCATTTCCCTCCCCTTGTTTGCTCGAGTTGCCAGCCATCTTCCCCCTTTCTTCTTTGTGGTTACGTCTGTAAGATGGATAACACATAGCATGCTTAGGCTGGTGGAATCTTTCTGTGATTCTTGCCTGCATGCTCCCCTTGGCTCCAAGTCTTCTTCCCATCGCCCCCTCGCCTTTTATGCTGCTCAGATGCAGCAGCCATGGACACGGTTTGCCCCTACCTTGGTGTCTCCCTGTGAGACTGGAAAAGTAGACAGGATGGTTCCCTAACCAGAAGGAACCTTTCAGTGCTTTGGGGCTGTGGCAGCACCGTCGTTTGCCCCGACATAGCACTCCCCTCATGTGGAATTTTAGTGCTATGATGGTTTGGAGACGGGGAAGAAGCTCCCCTGTCCGTGCCCTGTTCCACGCAGGGAACAGAGACATCGCATAACCGTGATGAAACCCCAGTGATCTAGTTGGGTTGGGTTGTCACTGGATAAGGAAGGATGCGTCCAATGCCCAGTGCGTGGGAGGCCCAACCATGAGGTAAATTCCTCTACCCCCAACGATTATGGTTGAAACTTCCAAAACATGTAACATCTTTCTCCTTTGGTCAAAACCCACATATAATATATGAAAATCTATGAGAAGAAAAAGATCTACAACTTAGGCATGGTTTGAGGACCTGAATATGATCCTAGCTCTCATGTTTTTCAAAAAGTCTACCTTTTGATCATCTGAACATATTTAATGCAATATTATGATCAAGCTTGGAACTTTGATGAACTTTCACCCTCCTAATCATGAGATCAATATTTTATGCCTTTGGAACCCTTGGGAAACCTCATAATATTCCTTGTACCCTTAATGGCATAAGAATGGTAATTTGATAATTGCATTGAATATTGGTACCCCATGTTGGTGGTTTGATGCCCAGATCCTAGTGGACATCACCCTACTTTAAATATATTTTCTATGTTCTTTTCTTGCTGATCTTTACCATCCTTGATGCTTGGTTCCCTTTCATTGATGATCTTTGACCTTGATTACTCTATTATCAGTCTAGTGACCTAATCTGAGCTTAAGTATCCTAAACCTTGTCATGTCCACATGAAACCTCGAAATGATATGAAACTTGAACCACACTCTTATGATGGACCCTAGATCATTATGAGATCATCTAATGTACCAATAACCAACCTTGAAACCTACTTGGCCAAAACCTTAAAATGCACCTAATTAGGGTTAATGATAAGAATCTAATGTGTATATGCAATCTTGTTCTTAATCAGGTTTGGCATGAGACTAGATGGTGAAGGATATGTTAGGTTATGAAATCTCTGAATCAGGTATGGGCCTTATCTAGTTATATGACTAGCTTTCTTGTTTGAAATGATATGTATTGTATGCTTGTTTATTTACTTGACCAATATTGCCATGTAGTATTGTTATGCCATACTCGATGTTTTCCTTGTCTGTTTTATAACTTGAACACATATATGTACAAAACTCCATTATAATATTGTTGATAAAGGGTTAACTCTTGGTGATGTCCTTGAGGTCTTTCTTGTATAAAAAGGTTAGCTAATCTTGAGCACCCTTACGGACCCTTCTGACGGGAAGATGGTCAAAGGCCTTTAAATATGCTTGATATTGTTGATATAATGGAGTGAAATGACATAAAACATGGTTTTGCATTTTGTTAAACAATTAACATGTTTATTCTTGTTCATTTCATCTTGAAATCTTTTCAAATTATGCAAAGATTATATATATATATATATATATGTGTGTGTGTGTGTGTGTGTGTGTGTGTATCTTTCTGCCCCGTACTCAACACCTCGTGTGTTGACCCATTTCTCATATGTTGCTTTTAGGTTCAGAGATGGCTAGAAAGATGAAGGGCTTGGTGAGCTATACTAGGTGTACTTGTTGTAAGATCCAGATTTAGTGCACATGAATGACTTGTACCTTGACTCTGGATATATGTAATTGAATTCATGAAGATAATATATTTTGTATAATTTATCTTGTTGATTGTTGAGATTATGTTTGTGCTTGTATCTTGTTATATGTTCATGTTTGCTAAGCTTTACGCTTCCGCATGTCGCCTTTGGTATACATTTGTTTCATGGGACTGGGATTCCGGTTCTGTGACAGTGAGTTCATCCCTCGGCCAACCCGCATTCAGCACCTATCCTCAGATATAAGGAAACTCTATGAGGAGTTGCAGACAAGGCAAGTCATACCGATGAGATATGGCGATCGCATGTTGGTGGGGATGGCGGGTTTTATAGACGATATGTGTTGGGTATGTCATCAACAAGAAATGGAGGGAGATAATCCTTTCTTCAGCAAATGGAAGACCTGAACAGATCTTGTCTTAGAGTTCTTGGTGTCGCTTGACATTCTCGTCGCCCCCGAGAAGAAGATAGGAGGCGAATGGCGGGAAGGCAAGGTTAACTTCTGCCTCTTCAACAACAGCTACTCCCTCACACTGAGAGCTTTCAATCATATCTTGAACTGGGCTCATGCCCCAGAACGCTCAGTGTCATCTGACTTTGACTTTGACCTGGCCTGGGAGCAGCTGATTGAGGTGCCAGTAGGATTCTGTATCGAATGGCACATCAGTTATGTGACTAATATTGAGCATCCTTCTACTTATATGCTTCACCATCTCTGCATCAACACTACTTCACTCAATCTAGTCAAGCTCAAGGGAAGGTCCAAAAGCAGGACCTCTACTTTCTCTACCGGTTGTTGGAAGGGGAGATAGTTAATTTTGGAGCTTTTCTATTGCTCCATATGATTTTTTTGAGGCACAATGTAACAAGCAAGGTGTCAATCTTATTTGGGTATCTCATCACCCCTATAGATCTCCACATGCGCCTTGATCTATCCACCCTCAAGCCATTCGAGGATACAACAAAGTTGGACCTCCTTCACTTCCGCAAAGCGCATCTTCTCTGGTACCACCACAATATACTCTATGTGTATTGCACCCGCCAAGGCGTATTTCGAGAGCGGAGGCTCCCCAACTCTATCTTCAACCTGTGTGGGGTGGAACATCTTAGGTGGCCGCTGGATGAGGGAGAAGTTGAAGATCCGCTAAGGGTAGCAGCTTAGGCCGATGACAAGGAGCATGATGGCGACAGCGACAATGAAGTTGAGGAGGTAGAGCCCACCATTCCCATGACCGGGAGAGTGGTCCCATGCAAAAGGGCCCGCGCATATGTTGCCTCCACTTCCTCAGTCCCACCACCTTCCCAGGAGGAGCAGGATCGGTACAATATGGTGGGTATGTATACAATGTTGTAGGAGATCCAGACTAGACAGCAGAAGCATCAGGTGATGCTGGAAGGCATGCAAGATATTCAAGGAAGGTTGTACCAGAACTAGTAGGTGATCTACGAGAATAAATGCCTTCTCTTGGCCAACCAAGAGAATGTTCACATGTGCATGCATCGGATGGAACAGTACCAGAAGCCTTTCTTCAACAACTATTGGAATCATGGATACTTCGGAGAGTACCCACAGTCGCCACCTATGTCGCATACAGACTTCCCATTTCAGAGGATGTTCCCTCCACATGACCCCAACATGCCACCTATGCCATTCTGATTCATAGTACCATTGTTACACCTCTTTGGTGTGAGTATTGACTATGCAGACATTGTCATATTCAAGCTTAGGGGGGTTCTGGAACAATATTCTATCATTATTATTTTTTTATTTTTATCTTTAGTTGTTTGTTTTATTTTTAGTTGAGCAAGTATAGGATCCATGTCTAGCTAGTGTAATTGTAGAGAATTAAATGCATGGTCTTATTTTTGAATAGATTGCACTCTCTGGGTTGTTGCATGAAAATGGTCATATCCTTATATGCTTAAATTGCAAAATCTTTCTATAACACCACTTGAGGAAGTGTCTAGATTAGTCAGTATCAGGACTTAGGACATACATGAATGTCTGAATCAACTTAGGAATATGAATGATGGAGATGTTGAGCCTAAACTGACCAAACTACAATGAGACCTTAAATGAAAATACAAGAAAGAAACATTTATATCACCCTAAACATAGGTCATTTAAGAGGGACACATCAAAATATAACAAAAGACATTGTCTCTTAGTTGTGTGATTCCATTTCCTTTCCATTCATTTTTTACTCACCACCTTAAAAATTCATGAGTACTCCAAGATATTTTCCTTTATTGCATTGCATGGAACGATAGGAACATATTAGTTAGTTTGCTTGCATTTGAAAAAAAAGGAAAAACATTGCATTTGTATACATCAACTTTAGTGCATACCATCTTAATGCATAACAGAGTTCATGTAGTTGCTTACATTTCAACATTGCATGCATATTTTCCAAAACATGTGGCTTTTAATGTCGAGTTATAAAGCTAAAAGTGCAGGGATACACCTCCAAGAAAATAAGAAAAGAAAAAAAAAGGAAAAGAATTATAAAGGCAAGAAGCATGAAACTTAGCCTTTAGAAAAAAGAAGATTTTTTAAGAAACAAGGAGAAGAGTGTATCCAGCATTTTCATTTCAGTGATGATTTAATCCACATGTGCATTCTTCTGAGTTGTCAAATAGAATTAACTCATTCATGCATGCATCATCTCATGAAAGGAAGAAAAGAAAGAAATAATTTTTTTAGCATTAGGATTCATTCATGGCATTCTTTTCATCCATTTATGTTCATTTTTCTCTATGCATAAATATATTGGATGTACTTATGAAATTTTCATTTACCACCCATCTTGAACCATTAATTGCTCTTATTGGTAGGCCACTCTAATGATTTATCTCCTCATTCATGCCTATACGAAGATCTGCTTCCAAATAGTCGGTAGTTAGGAAAGAGAAATTTAGTGTAGGGAATCACACAATGCACCAAGAGAATGTCTGAGTGATTATGACATTAATTGCTTTCTTGATAATGTCATTGACTGAAGGTGGACATCTTTTATGGAAGTTTTCGGTCACTTTAGAGCAGTTATCTATTCAGTGGTCAATGAAGGCCGATTTAGGGCTGGAACGGTGGATTTGATTAAGAAAGGAATGTATGTGTTATGTCCTTCTACTGAATCTTGTCAAATAGATCCAAGAGAGTGTTGCTCAAGGATGAGAAACATTTAAGCATAGGGGAGTTTGATGCATGTGTTTTTAGTCATTATTTCAGGCACATTTTTCCTTGATTTCATGTGTAGATTAGTCATTTATTTGATTTATTATGCATGAAATGACTTAGATGGCTTGTTTCTATTAAATGCATCAAATTATATGATTTTTACTATTTTATATAATATTTTATGCATCCCCATTTCTTATGATGATTTTGTGTGTTTTCAGGTACAAGTAAGAGCCACATAGTCGATGCTACCAGCCTGGCAACAGTCGGTGGTGCTGACTTTACATCAGAGACCTATGAAAACTCACCAAGAGTCAGTGCTACCGACAACTGAAGTCGGTGCTACCGATTTAGCATCAGCAAGCCCCGACATGAATCAAGAAAACTCGACGCTACCAGTTAATCAACTCGGTGCTACCTAGTTGACGTTAGAGAGGCAGCTCGAAAACTACAAAATTTTGTGCTATCGAGTCAAGTCAATAGTACCGATGAGATCAGGATCGTGCAACCAAACCTAAGTACTTGGTACTACCAACTCACCTAGTTGGTACTACTGAGTCTACCCGATCAGACCAACTACAAATTTATCTCTAATCCAACAGTGGATGTTAATTTGCACCCTAAGTTTCTCTTATTACTTAGGGGGACGACGATCGGAAAGAGAGAAAAGAAGAATGGAGAACTGAAGGCTTTAACCGAGGAGATCTGGGCACCTCTAGAGGACGATTTTGTAGCTGGAAGACAGTAGAACAAGCGCACAACAGAGGGGATCTTACAGAAGGGTGGAGATTCAGTGGTTACTTTAGTTTATTCATGTTTCCCACATTTTTCTTCCTTCCTCCCATGTATTCATCAATAAAAACCATGCAAGGCTAAAAGATTGTATTCCTTAGGATCCGGGAGTAGCCCGATATACACTGTCATTGATTTCCATGCATTAATATCATTTTTTGTCTCTTTTCTGGTTATAAATCTATGAAAGCTTCATGTTATACTTGTTCTAGATCACCATGAGTGGATTGATAGATGCGTATTCATCTCGAGAGAGAGGTTAAGGGTCAGAGAGCATAGATTTACCCGTTTACAGTGTCCTTTGAGAAAAGTGGAGTTTAAATAGGAGGAGAAACCCAGAGAATGACCGTAATGCGTCTAATTAATCATCCAATAATTGTGTAAGTGGGATTGGCATTAGATTAGGTAGTGAGTTACACTACAGGATCAGGTAATTCTAGCTACAGGTTCCTTATCTAAGGATTGAGATAATAGGTGTTAGTGTGTGTGAGATCGATTATTAGTGTTTTCTTTTATGAAAGTATTATCCTAAGGAATTCACCCCATCTCTGATTACTTTGATCTTTAATTTGCTTTATTTCTACTTTTTTTATTTTATCCAACCCAATTCAACCAATTACAATCGGCTTAGCTAATTTGATCACATTTAGTAGTAGTCTTCTAGAGAAACACTTCCCCAAGTTTGACTCAGGCCTCACAAGGCCTTATTACTTCGATACGTTCACTTGCGTACTATGCACAGTAAATGTGTGTCAATCATGCGGATCTGGGAGTCCTCGTAAACCAAGATAATGGCACATAGAATGTCTTGTCAGGCCCCAAACCCTAATCCATTCTAAACACCCTTTCTTTCAACTTATTCCCTCGTGGCTACCTAACAGAATCGGATACAATGTTGTAAGGCAAGATCACCCCCTTACTAAAATTTAACATAAAATACACAACATCCATCTCTTATGAGAAATCTATATTATGAAGGATGCATGCATAATAATTCCATTTAAATAAGCATGATCTAGATACAAAAATGTCAATACTAGCATCAGAAAGAAAAGACTAAGTTATTACATGGTTTTGATCCAAGTTCACTACATCAATTTCATGAAACATAAACTAGAAATGAAAACTACAGGATCTAGCATTAGCAACCTAGACATCTCAACAAAGTCTCCTTGAATCTACTCATGGGCAGGTCCTCCTTGGTCTTATTCCACTCCTTGTCCTAGGTCTAGGTAGTTGGGATCACCCAGTAAGAGGAGAAAATAAGTTATGTGTCAAATAAGGAACAAGAATAAGAATAACCAAGGAAAAGTTTGGGTAATAATATGGAGAGTCAAAAGTGTGAGGCACATAACAAACATGAATCTTGCCATAACAAATAATAAGAAAATTCACATGAATGATTAAGTTAGACTAAATTAACTAAGTAGGGTTGAGGTACCTACCGGACCTGAACCAATAGGTGAGGGTAGAGTAAGACACTCCCAGTCACCTATAAAATATTTATATGTGGGGAGAGTAACACATTCCCCTGGGTGAAATAACGCATGCCCAACTATGGATGGCTATACATAAGTACCACTACATTATCTAATAAGTTAAGCATATTATCATGCTCAAAGAAATCAAAAGCAAGATTAAGCAACAAATAATAGTGATATCATAGATGGCTTCAAGACCCAAGAAAGTAATGAAGTAATTGTGCCAAAAAGAGAAATAATAGGAACAAAGGTTTTAGTCCATGCCTCATTGGGGAATTAGGGTTTTGTTATCAAAAATGTCCAACTTAAGGGATAAGATGCACATACCTTGACTTGAGCATTAAATCAAAGGTCAAGTTCTACCCTTCCAAGTCTAGAGTCACTCAGACATACATATAATGTTTTGTTCATTAGTTAAGGTTCAGTGTATGCTATGTAGGTGGAAAACCCTAGAAATCCAAACCTTTATAAAAACCCTAGATCGACGCTTGATCTTGACTTGATATTGGGTTCAGGATTTCTTATTAATATCTTGATTCAAAATCTCAACTTTGCAAATTATGTTTGCCTATAATTATTATTAAGATCATAAGTGAAACCAAAACACTAAAAATCTAGACTTTAAAACTTGGAAATCAAGAAAAAAATATGCCAAAAGATAGAGAAAATTTTCATGATTCCAAAACATATTTTTGTGTAATTTTAAGATTCCAGTAAAACATTATGGATTTTACAAGTTTTATGGTATACATTGATAAGTTGCAAAAAATACAATGTAATTGGATTGAAGTGTCATTAAATCAAAAATTAGGACTATAGTCATGCACTCTTCAGATCATCAGCATGAAAAATTAAACCAATTTGATAAAGTGACGAGAAAACTCCTGTGAGAAACCTACACCCAAAGAAGTGATGGGGAGGGCACAATAGGGATTTGCTCCTGGCCTATCTTCACCCACCTTCTCAAGCGCCATGGGCGCAACTCCAAGCATAGAAGGTCATGTCGTAATAGAGGAAAACAAGAGTGTTCAATATTTGACGGTCTTGACTAGCCAAAAAAAAGGAAGTGAGGCAAAGCAAACTTACCCTAGGCGGAATTGAGCCACAGTGAAGAGAAGAGTTGGAAATTGAAAGATTTCATTGTTGGGAGCTCCGGTAGTGTGGAACTGAGAAGAACGCAACGGCGGCAAGAAGTGTGAAATGAAGAGAAATTGGCTCTAAGGATCGACTTCAAGTTGTGTGTCAGAACTGTTAAGGGTGTTTTTGATATATATATATATATATATATATATATATATATATATATATATATATATATATATATATATATATATATATATATATATATATATATATATATATATATATATATATATATATATATATATATATATATATATATATATATATATATATATATTTATTTATTTATTTATTTATTTATTTATTTATTTATTTATTTATTTATTTATATATATATTTATATATATAAAGAGTGTGCATATATATATATATATGTTAGAGTTTTAAAGGGTGTATGGGTAGTGGCTTTGGAGACTTGAAGCACAAATTTGGGAGTTTCTATAAATGTCTACTTTAGGCCCCAAATAATATTTGGATGGATGCAGAGTTGAATTTTCAACCCAATGCGATTATTTCACAAAGTTTCATTGAGAAACGATAGAGTTATGCCCAAAATATCGGGCCTTGGTATGTGGTTACTATTCATGCAGGTTATTGTCTTCTACTCAAGGTATAAGACAACTTACCGGCCTTCCAATTTGTATCAGACGGTCGACGCTGATCTGCAATGAATACATTTAATACAACCTTCCAACTTTGATCTTTTAATGCATTAAATGTACAAAGCTTTCTATAATTATTTAAGGGCATCTAGAAACCCTAAAAAAATATGAAACTTGGACCACAAGAAATAATAAATATGGGGAATATGATTTTGACATTAATTATTTTTCAACATATTATTTTATATATTTGGTCTTTAAATTATATTTTCTCTCCTAAATTAACTAAAATATTTAAGATTTTCCAAATTAAATGAAATTTCACATGTAGGATTGTTAGATAGATTTCCAATCTAAGATTTGTTCTGACTTTTGAGGCTATTTAATTATTAATTTAATAATTTGGAGGAAATTCATATTTTCTTTTCTAAAAAAATAGAGATAGTTATTATTATTCTAAAATTGTGAAACTTGGCACCCAACCAAATTGGGACCAAGGAATTAGAATCTGAAGTTAGATTTATCCTTTGAGTTTTCTATTTATGAGTTTTTAGCTCTTTTACATATTATTATTACTATTTGTCAACTTAAATTATTTACTGCCACATTATTACATTTAAAGCTTTATTTTATTCCTTTTCTTCTTCCTTGCTCCATAAGGCTAAGTGAAGTTCTAGAAAGAAATTATTTTATCATCAGTTAGGAGGTAATGTTGCATCTTAGACCCTGATTGAGACATGAACTAAGGTTTTTTTGCATAAACCCATACATTGGCATAATAGTGAAAAATATACACCAAACCACTAATGATTCTACAAATTCAACGTCAAGGACAAAAAGGATAGAAAGGATAGGAAAAACTTGAAAAGGGCCAAATTAAGAATCTACCCAGATTTTAGTTCATTATAGGTCCCCAGAGTCAATGATTCATTGACATTAAAAAAATGTTACTATGCCCTAGGTATATGTACTACGCTACTACAACTTACCCAGAGAAAAAGTTGATTCACATATTGGATTCCACATTGGTTCCCCACTTTGTTGTGGTCAACACTATAAGTTGGCAAGATTGGATTCAAATGCTACAAGAGAACATCAATAAGTATTATCTATGAGGCTAAATATTATAAGGAAGGAATAGGGGTCTCACGTCTGAGTTTTCTATAGGTGGTACTTTGGTCTGGTACCCAAGGGACCACAATTGTATCTTCCTATCTCAGAATGCAATTTCATATTTATTACATAGCTTGCATGATGAAAAAATATAATAGAGAGAAATAGAATAAAAAATTGCAAAATGACTATTAAATAAAATTTTATAATGTCATCCTTATAAACATATAGACAAGGAAAAATAAAATAAAAATGGTTGTCATGTTTATGCATGTTACAGGCATGTCACATTCTTTGCGTAAGTTGTTCAGATTTTACAAAGATGAATCAGCAAATTATGAATATATGTATATGTTGAAGTATATGTTGAAAGAGAACCAGTCACTTCATACTGAATGCAAAATGGAAATGATCAACCTCTACTATATGCAGGAGCCTTATAAAGTTAAATTTGGGATGTATCCTCCAAAAGGCCTCATAGATGAGATTATGGAGATCATGCACTCCTACATTGACACATGGATGTAGACCTACACCAACGTGCTATGGTCAGATGGATGGATTATGATTCATAGGTTTCCCATCCTCCTAGACATCCATATAATTAAAAGAGAGCTAGTTAACTCTAAACAAAATATGGAATTAATATCGGAGAATATATATATAAATAATTAATAGAGCATGTCAACTATCTGACCTAGGTCACCAAATAGTACTAGTTCCTAAGAAAGATGTTAAGGTGAGAATTTGTGAGGATTGTGAAGATCTAAACAAGTCTTCACTTTATGACGTTGATGGAGATATCCACCTTAGTCAAACTAACAACACTTTGTTAAGTTCCTGATGGTGGACTAGATCATAATAGATGTGAAGACTCTAATGATAGATCATAGTATATTAAATCTTGTGTATTTTCTAACCCATTTGAGAAATAAAATACCCCTTGTAAACAAGAAGGGTGATTCTTGTGGAATATTGTAGAACGAAAACTATTTAAACTAGAACCATGGATGTATGACCAAAGAATCATGGAGGTTATCCTAAAGATAAAAAAAGTTGCATATACCTAATATCATATCTTTTAAAATTAGTCTAATAAAACCTTTTATTGAAAATTACAGAGCCAAGTTGTGAGGTCTCTTAAGATACCATATTGGCAGATTTATGATGGATGAACCAATATAATTATTCCAAGTCCCAAAGAAGACATTATACTTATACATTTGACATGGACTTCAATTAATATTATAAAGATAAGGGATACACTTACTAGTGTTAGATCCCATAATTGAAATTACAAAGCCTAATGATCATACCTTAAGAATCAATTCATTTATTAATTACCCAAACATATATAATAATATGCATCTTTGCCAAACCAAGATGGGGATTCCAAAGATGGACCAATCTCTAGTTAAAACACCACTATGTTGGCTAAGTTGTACATTATTATAAATCCCTTTGTTTTGATGATGACAAACATTTCATTATTGTGGAATTAACGTGCTATTTGAGTGTTTCAGGGACAAGCAGAAAAGGTGGTGGATAGCAAAGACTTGGAAGATCCTTATGCTCAAAATTGCTTTATTTTCATGGTTGTAATCAATGTAAAAACTTGTACAAGTTTATAATGTACAAGTACTTAGATATCATGTAAATCAAGTGTTTAGATCTTCCCTATCCACACACAACACTTAGATAGGTCAACTCATAAGTTAGGGTCACAACTGCACATTCATACATACACTTAGTACATACTTAGAAAAACTGAAACAGAGACTATCTCGGTCGAACTACTTCTTGACTGAGACACCCTCGGTTGAACAATTTCTCAACTGAGAAACTTTTAAGTCTAATGCACGAACACCTTTGCATAACTTGCTCAATGTTGTCACTGAGAAAGGTTCGGTCGAACTTTACTTCGACTGAGATTGAGTTTCCAGTAGGTTCTATAGCCGTTAGACTTGGTGGGAAAAGGTGGTTGGGAGTTAAGTTGAACGTTGCCAATCCACTAACCTCAGTCTCCCACTCGGTCGACAAAGAGTCCGACCGAGCTACATTTTGGATTGCACTTTTCAGCATTAAACAAATAGCCATTGCAATACAATTAGTGGACACATAACGTCTAGTTGAGCACTAAGAACATCCTGGAAGGTGTCTAGAACATCCCCAAGCATTAGAAAACCACTCCTATAAATAGGACAAGCTATAGGACACCCAAGGCATCACTTGTGCATACAATTACACTTGAGATTCAATCTTTGTGAGAAACAAGTTGAGCTTCACTTGCAATCTATTCTACATTAGTGTCCTACAGCTTTGTATCTCCTAGCCACCACACTACCATATTCATCCACATTGGATAGGAGATCAATATGCTTGATATAGGATCAAAGCGCTATACTTAATTGGTAACATTGTTTCTTTCTTCCAGTCTTGTTCCTTCAATTGTATTTTGTTCTCCTTTGCTACTCCTAGGTTGGAGGTTGTGGAAAGGAGGTTGTAGGATCTTCTTTGGTGGTGAAGGTAGCTTGGTGTGACTTTGTACTACTTTTATAAGGTCTCAATGGGAATCTACTTCAAGGAGGAAGGCTACTTCAAGGGGGAGCTTGAAGTTACTTTAAGTGAAGGTTGCTTCAAGGTTGGTGAGATGACTTCAGGGTGAAGGTTGTCCAAAGGGTTGTGAAGGTAGTTGTATCTTATGTAACATCCTTGCGAGGTAATAAAATACAATTGCTTTCCAAATCTCAATTGGAAACGATTGGGTAGTGGACTGACTCCCTTAGTATTTGCTAAGGGTGGAACCACTCTAAACTCCTTGTCTCCTTCTACAACACTCTTGTGGTTGCTTCGGTGAATTATTTTTAAAATTATTATAAAACCCTATTCACCCCCCCTAGTGTTTTACATACTAAGGGTAAAACAATCATTAGGTAGCTTCTCATGGTGTCTAAAGATTATCCTCCAGCATAGGTCCCCTCAACTTGAGTACGCTAAAGTAGAATTTCAGTGTGTCTATATGGTATAAAAACTCTAATACAAAGAGTGAAATGTCCCATTTGTATGTTCACCAACACATGATGTCAACCATTCTACTAGCTGTGTTGAAGGAATAATATCATTGAAACAAAGGTAATTAGCATCCTGTGCAGAGCAGTCCATGCCCTACCTTGTAAAAATGGAACTTGGTCTTCTTATTATGGTTTAGACTTGGCTTAACAAAATATATATTATCTCCAAGGAAAATTCCAATCATTGTAAACTTTTGAAAAATAATATCTCATCCTAATAATTTAGAGCATCCAAAAATAAAAATGAAAAAGATATATTGTAAGCCCAAGGCTCCCATAATAGGGACGTATGCTTCTGATAATGTATTACTCTAAGACATATAAGGAATAAACACCATGGGGATGTATTTGAACACCTGGTGCTTTAACCTAAATGGATGGGAAGTGATTAATTGAATAACTCTTATGTGGCAAATCTTAGGCTTGGAAATTGAGAATCTAGATCTTGTGGATCACTCAATCTTTCTCCACCTAGGAATAGGGGTATCTACATGGATATTTGTTTATGATTCTATTTATAGTAAGAAATTGGAATACTTATAGAAGTAAAGATATGGAACACACTTAATCATACTTGGGTTAGTGATCACCCTAATAAATTAGCATTAAAGATAGGTTGTTGGGATGATTGGAGTGGTTATCACACTCTACTATGAAATTTAAAAAGCATAATTACCACCCATCACATATTAAATTTCATAATTCAAGCACTCTCATCTAGCTTGGGAATAAATATCTAAATCCTAGACTTAACAAACTAAATAGGCATTAAAAACTTATGAATATTTCATAGAATTTCGAATCCACAACTATAACCATCAATAAAATCATAAAAGAGACATCAAATCAACTCATTCTGATTTGATAATGATTGATTGATGCAACACAATGAAGCCATGAAAATTAATTTACAAAAAAATCTTGAATACATACAAATATAAAATATTGAAGTTGTACTTCAAGTAACCAGCATATTTAAAGTCTACTCAATCAACTTAAATAGATTTTCCAATCTCAATAAACTATATATAAATACCTAATTTTAGTAAAATCATGCTCAACAATCTGAACTTAGATCAATCTATTTATCACGAAGTTCAAAACTTCCCTTAAAATTAATATAAAATCAAAATAATTTAAATCAATATTCAAAAAACTTCCTTTATATCAAAGAACCACTACTAAAATGGCTTAATTATAATTGATACACAATCAATAAACTCAATAAACTGCTTCTCTAATATTTAAATTATAGATCATGAATTTTCATCGAGTCAAAATAAAAATAATTCAATCATAATACATTAACATCAAATTTCAATCAGTCTGAATCATTCATTTTGAAACCTCAACATGGATTGGATTAGTGTTCTAATTCATTCAAATTTCGCAGCCAAAATATATTCAAGTAAATTATATAATCTTTGACTTCCATTGAATTTGATGTGATTGTGGATATCCTGAATGAAATTCTTACTTTGACAAAAAAGCCCCTATAGGTGGGTATACATCACCATTACATTTCTATCCTTAATAGCAAATTTTTAAACATTAAGAGCATTACACTCAAGCATGTGTATTACAACCTTTGGTCTTAGACTCTAACCTTAAAGTGGAACACCATTTATATGATCACAAATATATTTTATATCATGTATAAAGACCTATAATCGGATCATTGTGACATTTGATTACATAATACTTTGGGTCATGGCTAAGAAATAAAACTATACCACTACTATCAATCTATTTTGATTCTAGGTCTTGTCGTACAAGTGGACTGTTCTTGGTCTTTAAAATTAGACCCAGCTTTCTAATCAACACATGTTTTTGGGTCCTAGACCATGACCTAAAGTTAGATTTACTCTATTAAGAATCATGATCTTTAAATACAATAATATGTGCATTTTTCCGTCATCAACCCAACACTCCATGTAACAAATCATGATGTTAAACTGAATTCAAGTCCATATTCATTATGTTAAACTGAATCATGTTATATTGTGGAATTAATATGGTCCATGTTCATGTTTTTATTGACCTTTTTCCTTATGATCACATTTTTCTAATATTAATTTTGTTTGTTGTATGCCCTAAGAGCCAGTCATATGATATATATAAAGGGATACCTTGTACATAATTTATTCTTAACATAATGCAATTCCAATTATTATGTTTGATTTTGTATTGAGATAATAATTAAACATAATAATGTCCTAAAAATGTTTTGACTGGTGACATATGGTTTGGGTTAAGGATCTAAAAATGAGTCATATGTATACTTAGAGTATTTATTCTTTTTATATCCTAGGGAGATTATTTTATGGATATTATAAGATAAATATAATGCATAAGAATAGTGTTTGTATGGACTAATGACTACCTCTCTTTCGTCATGATATTGGAGATCAAGTCACGTGGTACATTTTAGAGAATAATTTTTATGGGATAGACCTACCTTGATAATAATGTATAGAATCCATGTCATGGTAGTCATAGTCATGTCTCGATTTGAAAGTGGTGATTATGGCCCTCATTTTTGAAGTCGCTATAGTTTTCACATGTTTTTATGTGCTTTAACACTACCCATCGTGACTCTATAGGATTTGCATTCATGTAGTGATTGGGTTTAGTGTGATACCTATGGGTTATTTTTAGTGATTTATATGGAATGCATCCCTCATATTGGAGTGATATCCCTAGCCACTTGATGAATGAGACTATGAAATGCATGACCATTGATAACCTCCCATTTTGCAATGTTATCTTACTAGTTTTCCTCAGTTTTTCATACTCCTTCTTACTTAAATTAGATAGAATCTCTAACTTTCCACATTTTTATAAATATACCATTATATTAACTTCTCCCTTTCACTTCTTACAGAAAAGCACAAAAAAATTACAAAACCCCCAAATGGTCCCAAGGCCGAATGGAAGCCAAACGGTCCCAAGACCGAATGGAGACCAAACGATCCCAAAACTGAATGGAAGCCAAACGGTCCCAAGACCGAATGGAGACCAAACAGTCCCAAGACCGTGTGAAGATAAATGGTCCCGAGACCGTGTGAAGCCACATGGTCCCAAGACCGAATAAAGGTCAAACGATCCCAAGACAGTGTGAAGCCAAACGGTCCCGAGATTGTAGGAAGCCACACAGTCCCAAGACCAAATAAAGGTCAAATGGTTCCAAGACCGTATGAAGCCAAACGGTCCCGAGACCGTATGAAGCCTCACGGTCCCAAGACCGAATAAAGGTCAAACAGTCCCAAGACCGTGTGAAGCCAAACGGTCCCGAGATCGTGTGAAGCCAAACGGTCCCAAGACTGAATGGAGATCAATCGGTCACGAGACCGTATGAAGCCACACGACCCTAAGATTGAATGAAAGCATACATTTTTATACTGAGAGGATTCAAACGGTCTCTAGACCGAGAGAGTCCAAACGGTCTCCAAACCATGTGAAAATCCAAACGGTTTCCAAGACCGTTTGGACCCACATATCCCAAACCGTTTAAGGTTCATTCAAAATCCTATAAATAGAACCCAAAGGGGTCCTCACAAATCATCAAGACTGAGATGTCTAAAGGCTAAGTCTATTGTTCCAGAGCCATTCCATCCTTCACCCACTGTCCCAAGGTTGTCGGTCTAAGATCCATACCCCATCTCCAAGCTACTTTTTCTCTCATCAACAAATAAGGTGGGAAGAGGAGGATTCATCATCAAGTAAGCTACAAAGTGTGAAGATCGTTGTTCTCTCTCCTCTAAGGGGTCGACTTTCTTCCCTCCTTTACGGAGATGATGCTCTCTCACTCTCTTCTCGCCCCCTTCTTTGTTCTTGCCATGGGCGAGTAGTCTTATACACTAGGGTGCGGGGAGTAGCCCCGCTACCCATGTTTTCATTCATGCAATGTAATTCATAAGTTTGCAATAGAGATATACTTTTATTTTAGTTCAACATCAATCGTTTAATGAATGTGTGTTGCTTGATCACCAACTTGTGTTACTTATTATCTATTAGTATGAATTGTCTACATTTGTACTATTAGATTTGAATCCCGATTGAATGTTGGTTCTTGATGCATGTAGTCACCATGCATTTGTTTTGGTATCTGGGAGTGCTTTACAAGGAGTGGAGTAAACTCCCTTCCATCATTGTACTTTTATACTATGAAATGGAATCAGTTGACGTATAAAAGTACAACCTTGATAAGTCGAGGAACACACTTTGCAAAGGGAATGATGCAAAGTAAGTGACCATTCATTTAGGGATGGTTGGCTTTGCAACATTCCCACACTTATCATAGTTAGTTCTCTAAAAGGAAACTAAATCTATAAAGATACTAACTGTTTAGACTGTTATTGTAGGATGTGTTACTATGTTGCATGTTTTGATCCATGTGTAGTGGTGGTGAAAGTCGATCACATCCTAGTGGTTTCTTAACATTGTTACAACCTTAAATTTACTTTCTTGCCTTTACTTTACTTTACTTGCACTTAGTTTAAACAACCAAACCAACTCTTTGATTTAAATACCAACTGTTAAGGAGTTAAATGAAATTCTAACGTTAATTTCTATCTTGTTGATCTTAACAAGACCGTTGTCCTGTGGATTCGACCCTTAACTATACTACGATAAGACTTCCATGTATTCTAGCATACGTGGGTGGATTTTTTAATCTAGTATAAGCAAGGCTAAACTTAAAGACTTACTATCTTTAGGATTTTTAGTGGTGCACGCAACTCCATGCAAGTGGAAGCCCCATCAAAAATTGGCGTCGTTGTCAGGGACAACAGAACGTTTTAATTTCATTTATCATCTTGCTAGTTGGTTAGGGTTTTACACTTTTTCTTTAAACATTACCCCATATTCTCTTGATTTCATCATATCTCTTGCATCATCTAAAAAGTGTGTTTCTTCCTCTACTTAGGTAGAAGACGTGTATGCAACCATCACATAATCTCAGATTCTCCCCTGATCCAGAGTACAACTCTGAGGTAGAGAGAAGCTTACACCGCCTCATTAGACTTAATCATCAAAGAGTCAGGCAAATGGCCGAAGATCAACGCCAAGCTGCACTAGTGATGGAAAGGGTCAATGATGTCATAGAAGCCTAGCGAGCACAACTCATTGCCGACACGCACACCTAAGTTCAGGTTGAAGTATGGGTTGAAGAGCAAGCCCGCATCCGCGCTGAGAATGAAGCAGCCAAGGCTGCTACTCAACAGTTGATAAGAAGCAAGTAATTATGGGATTACGATGTTCCTAAGAACTATGAAGACAACCATCCAGTGCAACCACCACTCATCAACACTCCTAATTTCGAGATTAGTACACAATGGATCCAAATAATGCAGGGCATCTCATTCTTTGGAAGTGTCGGAGATGACTGCATGGACCATTTGAAGAGGTTCAAAGCTCTTTGCAGGTTTGTACCACAAGCTGGAACAACCATGGACGCAGTCATGCTCAGACTCTTCAACTTCAACTTGTCTGGAAGATTACTAAGCTGGTACAATTCTTTGGACGGGGAGCTAATCACCACTTGGGCTGCCTTGGAAGAGAAGTTCTTAGAGAAATTCTTTCCCCCTTCACTAACCTACCAAATCAAAGGACAGATCAACCAATTCCTTCAACTACCGGGAGAGTCACTGGCTGACTCATGGGAAAGATTCAAGGAACTCTTGAGGAAATGCCCTCACCATGGAATCTTGCAAAATCAGCTTATAGAAACTTTTTATAGAGGAGTAAGCGATGAAATTAATAAGTTCTTAGATTCCTCATCTGGAGGGAACTTTATGAGATAGAACTACAAAGACGCCTGGAGGATCGTCACTCTCAGAGTTGAAAATCAATCCAATTGGGGGAGGGCGACCACAAGAGGAGTTCTAAAGGTTTGTAAAGTTGAAGAATCTATGGAAATGAAACCCATAGTCGAAGCTTTGAAAACCATAGCCAACAAACAACAAGCCCTCGAAGCATCATTTGGGGAGTATGGTAGAAAGAAGAATCCCCAACAAGCTAAAGCAGCCACAGGAACTTGCGAGGCCTATCATGCATTTGATCATCCCACATTGTCATGTGGTCTCCTATACAATGTAATGATGGATTTGCAACCACCTCAACCACAGTATGAGCAGATCATTGAACACCCTGAGGATCAGATGCCAGAATAAGTAAATTCCATTCATTCCATACCAGGACAAGCTTACTACAATCCAAATCAACCGAGAAATCATCCCAGTTTTCAATATGGAAATCCTGTAGAGATTGCTAACCCACAACATCAAACACAAGGTGGATCCTGCAACAGACTACCACCTGGATTTCAAAGCAACTACAACCAAAATCAAGGGAATCTTAGAAACAATTTTTAGAGATCCAACTACCCAAGAAATCCCTCTGCATACTACCAATATACTCACCCTCCTCTGCACCCGCAATTACAACAAACTCAGTTGCAACAGCGGCAACAACCTCGGTTGCCAGCACCTCAACAACAACCACCTCAAGGGTAGCAACAACTCACTCAATTTCAATAGAAGAATGCCCCACCACAGTAGATTGATGAATTGTCCTTGATAAGGCAGATGCTACAATCATAGCAAACCATGCTGAATAATCAGCAAGCTCAGCAAAAAGTTGTGGAAACCCAACTAGCACAGATAGTAGCTCAGCTAAAACCTCCAGTGGGCACCTTCGTTGGCTAGCCAGAAACAAATCCAAGACACGATCAACATAGAACAGAACTGTAAGGACCTTGACCTCTGTTTAGGGCTTATCATGTTTGCTTTGCCTAACCCTGGTGCTTAGTTTCTTTCTAATCACCCTTAGTGGTGATTAAGGTTTGTTTGTGTTTGTTGTGTGTTGGAGGTGCTACTTGCAATTAACCCAAGTCTAGGGTTGTTGAGCAAGTTTGTCACATTGAGAGGTGTTTCTCTCTCTCCTTGCTTCCTCTAGTGTTGAGAGGAAGGGTTGGGCTCGTTGCTTGAGTTGCCTTGGGCTTGGATGAGCCTTGGTGGGCCTTATTGTGCCTTGCTTGACCTTGTTGGACCTTGTGTCGGCCATGGGTGTGTTGGCCATGGCTTTGTCGGCCATAGGTGTGTCGCCCAGGGAGGTGTGTCGAGCATGGAGATGGGGTGTATCGTCCATGGACCCCCTTTGACCCTTTGACCTCATTTGTGCTAAAACTAGTGGACACTTGGCGCTTGATGCTTGCATGTGGTAATGGCCTTAGACATGTGTTTAAGGCAAGATAGAGTGGTAGCATTGCCCATGGACAAGTGTCCCTAGGTGGGTGACACCTTGCCTTGTCTTACCTTGGTTTCTCCTCCATCCTCCCCTATATATGTGTTCCCTTTCTCTTACTAAGGATCCCTTTAGTTCCTTAGTTTTCCCTCCCCTTTAGTTGCACGACACCTCTTCCTTTACAAAGCTTGGTGGTCGATCCTTATCTTTGGAGTCTTCTTCTTCTTCCTCTTGAGGTGGCTGAAGGTGTGCTTGGTGCTAGGAGCTTGGAGCTTGCTTAAGGCGGGTTACATAACTTCTAACCCTAATCATATTACCTTCTTCTACATTCTTGTATGTTTTCTTGTGATCATAATCGGCCATGTATGTTGCTAGATATGGTTCTTTCTTAGTTGCACCTTTAATCTTGTTTAGGGCTTCCTTGTTGAGCAACACTCCTTTCCCTCCTTGGTCTAGAGAAGTGAGCTTGAGCTCTAGTAATATGAGCAATACCCCTCTCTCGTTTAAGTTGAGAGGTGAGCTTGTGTTCTAGTTTCTTGAGAAACACCCTCCTCTCACCATGGATTTGAGAGGTGAGCTTTTTGGTAGATGTAGACCTATGTTAAGGTTGATCTTTGCGGTTGCCTGATTTGTGATAGAGGTTGTGCAAGACCCCTCTCTCTTGGTTGTTGAGGTGAGCTGGTCTTCTTGATCAATTAGGGTTTAGAGCCCTTGTTCTTGAGGTTGATGATGATCTTGTTGAGTTGTATCTTGCACGATATGGCTTTGGGATGGTGCTGTCTGATACCCTCTCTTAGACTAGAATTCTGGGTCGATATGATGAGGTTGTGTTGGGCGATACACCTTGGTTTTTGCCTTGTGGGTTGGTCGATAGGATGAGGCTAGCTTGGTTGGACGATAGGCTTTCTTTTGTTGCCCGTTTGAGTTGTACCCCTGGCCATTGTGCCTAGATGAGTATGGTTGTTGGTCGATACCTTCGTGTGTTGGGTGTTATGTCTTGTTGAGTGCATTGCGTGATACACCTAGCTTGGGTAGTGGCTTGGTGCCCGATGTACCTTGAACGTTATGGAGCTCTGTGGGCTAGCCTTGTGTTGGGCGTCATGGTTTGGTGGTGATGCCCGATACAGTGACCCATGGATGCACGACACACTTGTATGCACGACACATATGGTTGCATGATACACCTTGAGGTGGTAGCCCGACATCCTTGCTTTAGGCTTGGCCGTTATGTGGCTAGAGTGCTTGGATGATATGAGGGAAGTTGTCGTGCCCGATACTACTTCTAGTGGGAGTACCCTGCCCGTCACACTTCTTGTGAGGGTATTGGGCACTTCTAGTGAGGGTCATGTTCCACCCGGAAACCCATCTGATAGTTCTTTATCATGCAATCACATTCTTGTTGATAAGAATTATGGTTTATGGTTTGTGAACCTTTGACATGCTTGGTAATAGTAAGGTGGTAGATATAGTAGAATGCACATATGTAAGCATGACATATCTGAAACTCTAATGACATGATATTACATGTGTTTATGATCATCTTGAATCATGTATATATAATGATGAGTAAATGACAAGTTTGGAAGTATGAGTTGCTTCACATGATGATGTGACCCATGTCTATGGTTATAAGGTTGAGGCATGAATGATAAAGCATATAATCATCAATGTTGCCCTATGCTTGATGGCATGCTCATTCTAGTAATTCCTAAATAGCTTCAGTTATCTCTATAATTGTGTATACTAACCATGCAGGTGTTTCATGCAGATGCATAGCCAGGTAAAGGGCTATGAGATATGTATGTTTGAATGACATTGCATTGATGGTCACTCTTGTTGATGAGATAACATGCATCACCTGTGGAATGTGTTTAGGTCTGAGGACCTGAGTTTGGCTAAAGTGCCTAGTTGAGGAGTTATCCTCTGATGATGAAATTTGGGATTGTTATCCCCAGTGATGAGAATGCCTTATGAGGCAGTGGTTTCTGGTGATGAGGGATTGAGATCCCGCGATATTGTGATGGTGGTAACAATAATGTAGCTTAATGTTATATATGTGATACCACTTTTTTGCACAAACAATCTACTTAAAATATGTTAACTAATTACAGATGAATCTCTCATGTAGTTGCCCTAGCCATAGATCCATCATCGTCGGTAGCTGGTGGTGGTGAAATAGGTTCTCCTGCGGGTTAACCTGGAAGTGCATATTATTGAATATGTGTGGTTTCTCCTAGCCGAAAATGAGGAGGTTAGAGTGCAACTTCAGTTGTAGATTCAAGATGTGTATAAGAGCATGGTGAACAGGCCCATGGCTCAGTGTGATAGAGCATGAATGCGTTCATGGCTCAGGGAGAACGGTGAACTGGCCCGTGGCTCAGATATACTAGTGTCGAGACTTGTTCCAAGGTGGGCTAGAGAAAGGGTAGCCTATGGGAGATGACCCTGTGGCTGAGGCCACTTAAGCATGAGACTGTGGTCCTACTTTGGTTCTCGTGCACTGACCATGAGGTGGGAGGTTGTGGAGTCTGGCTCTTCCATTGACCTTGTATGGCACCGGCTTGGGTTTCGCAACCAAAGGTTGGATTTGAGTGGTACGGCTCACTTACTCATGGCATAATAACACATAATCCAGCCGAACAATATTTATTTCTTAAGGCAAAACACAGAACATGGGTTGAGGCCTTGCTTATGTAGTTGATCTTGTTATACATCGCAGTTGCTTATACGTTCCTTATGTTATGTGGTAAGATCTTATAAATCTTATCTTGTCAATCATGTTCCATAAAGAAAAACTTGGTAAGCTCGATGGTAATAACAATCTTGCTCTATAGACAGCTCTTATTGTACGTTTTATCAGTTATCTGTTGTTGTTGCTTTAAATTTTTCTGAGGTTTTATGGTTTCGGTGGGGAGTTATGTTTCTCGCTGGGACTGTGTGTCTCACCCCATTGGTTTACAACCTTTTTAGGTGTTCGCACTAGACGTTGTGGTGGTCGCGGGGTTGCGGCTGAGCAGCAAGGTGAGAAGTAGAAGGAAAGAGATGGATCTACTGCTGTTTTGGTTGTTCTATAGTAGAGTCTTAGAGTCAACCCTGTACTCTCAGGTCCTCGGAGGCGTTTTGACGTTGTTTTACGATGTATAGCTGATGAAGCTTTGTATATCATGTTGTTGGTTGGACATGGCCCGTTATGTATATATAAACAAGTGATGAACTCATGTGATGACAACACTGCTGATCTGTTAAACTGTGAACATGTATCTAGAATTGTAGATGTTTATATAACTTGTTTTCTTGCAGGATGAGGATCTAAATGTAATAGTTTCTTAGTTTATCTGCTTCCCAAAATCAGTTTTAATCATCCCGTATTTTTTGTTAAGAGGTGGTTTATGGTATTTTCCGCACCTTTTCATGTGGCACCTCATTGTCTGTGTGATAGTGGGATGTGTCGCCACAAGAACAATTAAATGATGTTACAACAAGGTCTGGTCGTGCTCTCACTAAAGCCATCTCGGTTAATCAAGAAGACAGGGTCGTAACTAAAATCATCCCAACAGAAGAATCAGGTCAAGAAGCTGAAGAAAGAAAAAAAAAGGAACAAGGTCCCAAAGAACTAGAGGTTCCACAATATAAGCCAAGGATACCCTATCCTGGCAGGTTAAAGGAAACCAGAATAGACTCTAGATTCCAGAAATTCAAGGAGGCAATGAAGAAACTTTATGTTGATATTCCCTTTCTCGACGCCTTATCTGAAATCCCAGTCTAGTCCAAATATCTAAAGACCTTGTTGTCAAAGAAATATATGATAGAGGAACATGAAACTGTCAAGCTAGCCCAAACCACTTCTGATATCATTTTGAATAAAATGCCGAAAAAATAGAAGGACCCTGGCTCCTTTGGCATACAATGCTCTATTGGGAACACTTCTTGTAAAAAGGGATTGGCCAACTTTGGAGCCAGCATATCAATTATGCCATTTTCCATGTGCAAAAGATTGGGGTTCACTAACTTGTTGCCTACAGCAATGACCATCCAGCTCATTGATTCCACCATTACTGCACCCCTGGGAATCATTGAAGATATTCCAGTAAGAGTGGGGAGGGACTCTTATGTCCCTTGTGATTCCATCATTATGGATATAAAAGAAGACCTAAGGTACCCGATAATATTTGGTAGACCCTTCCTCGCCACAGCTAGAGCATTAATTGATGTTGAGGTTGGCACTATTACCTTGAGGTTGGGTAAAGAAATCATTCAATTCAGGGTTTTCAACAGCCTGAAGAGCCCTAGTATCCATGAAGAGGTTTTTCTGCTTGAAGCAATTGATAAAATGTCTCAACTCAAGCAAACAAATCCAGAACCAGCAGATGCCCTAGAGGACGATGTAATAAATCTGGAAGCTAAATTTTCAACCAACGAGCTAGTTCAGCAATGCCTGCAATACTTAGAGCAGGTTGAAAAAGCCCCAGAAGCTACTTTTGAATAACTAAAATTTGTCACCATATTAGATACAACAGAAGTACCCAAAGCCCGAAAATGAAAACTCTACCAACTGGGATCAAACATGTCTTCCTAGATGAAGAAAAATTATGTCCAGTTATCATTAGCTCCACTCTGGTTGATGATCAGGAAGAAAGGCTTCTCACTGAACTAAGGAAGTACAAGAAAGCAATTGGGTACAAGATGACTGACCTAACAGGAATAAACCCAGCTCTATGCATGCATAAACTACCTATGATAGAAGAGTTCAAGCCCTTGAGGGAGCACCAGAGAAAACGGAACCCAAATCTGAAAGATGTAGTTCACTTCGAAGTTCTTAAACTCTTAAAAGCGGGTATTATCTATCCAATTTCGGACTCTCAGTGGGTTAGTCATGTCCAAGTGGTCCCTAAAAAGGGGGGAACCACTGTTGTCTTAAATGATAAGAATGAACTAGTACCTACAAGGACCGTTACTGGTTGGAGAATGTGCATTGATTATAGAAAACTGAACAAATCAACAAGGAAAGACCATTTTCCCTTACCCTTCCTTGACGAAGTCCTTGAGCGGCTAGCCCACCAAAAATTCTTCTGCTACCTCGACGGATATTCTGGGTTTTACCAAATTCCAATTCACCCCGAAGACCAAGAAAAAATGACATTTACTTGTCCTTTTGGAACAAGCACCTTCAGAAGGATGCCCTTCGGGCTATGCAACGCACCTGCAACCTTCCAAAGGTGCATGAATGCCATCTTCGCGGGATTAACCGAAACCATTATGGAGGTGTTCATGGACGATTTTTCAGTATACGGAGACTCTTTTGACAACTATCTGCTCAACCTAAGTAAAGTCTTACAGAGATGCAAGGAAACAAACCTTATCCTAAACTGGGAAAAATGTTACTTTATGGTGACCGAAGGTGTTGTCCTAGGACATCGAGTGAGCGAAAGAGGAATTGAAGAAGACAAGGCAAAAATTGATGTCATCTCAAAGTTGTCACCGCCCAAAGACATAAGGGGAGTGCGAGCTTTCTTGGGTCATGCCGGGTTCTACCAAAGATTTATTAAAGATTTCTCGAAAATAGCAAAACCTATGACTTACCTATTGACCAAGGATGTTGATTTCAACTTTGACCATGAATGTATGCATAGCTATACAACCTTGAAGAATGCTCTAATCTCTGCACCCATTCTGCAAGTGCCTGACTGGTCACAACCTTTTGAAATAATGTGTGATGCTAGCGACTATGCCATAGGTGCAGTGTTGGGGCAGAGAATAGACAAAAAGTCATATGTAATATACTATGCATCTAAGATGTTAGATGAGGCGCAAAAGAATTATACTACTACTAAAAAGGAATTTTTAGCCGTCATCTACGCCTTCAAAAAATTTTGTTCTTATCTAATTGGATCAAAGGTCGTAGTATATACAGACCACTCCGCCATCAAATATCTTATTCAAAAATAGGATGCAAAACCCAGACTCATCCGCTGGGTATTGATGCTACAAGAATTTGATCTTGAAATAAAAGATAAGAGTGGAGTGGAAAATGTCATCGTTGACCACCTAAGTCGCATCGAGTGTCAAAAGGATGACAATTTACCTATCCGAGACTCCCTCCCTAATGACCAACTTATTAAAATTACCACCGGATTTCCCTGGTACGCCGACATAGTGAACTATCTGTAAACAAGAATCATCCACCCTTCCACCTCTCACTACGATAAAAGGAAATTTCTCCATGATGTTAAGCAATACTTCTGGGATGAACCCTATCTTTTTTGTCTATGTGCAGACGGACTTTTCCGTCACTGCCTACCAGAAGAGGAAATTGCCCCTGTCTTAAAGCACTGTCATTCTGGCCCCACCAGGGGGCACATGAGTTCGAAGAAGACCGCTCTCAAAGTTCTACAATCGGGTTTCTTTTGGCCAACAATAGTAAGAGATTCCTATGATTTTGTAAGATCCTGCAATAAATGTCAGCTTTCTGGCGGTATAACTAAACAGAATGAAATGCCTCTCACTTTGTGGCAAGAAATTGAACTTTTTGATGTATGGGGAATAGACTATATGGGTCCCTTCCCCTCATCTTATGGATTCTCTTACATATTGGTCGTTGTGGATTATGTTTCAAAATGGGTAGAAGCTATACCTATCGTATCCTGTGATTCGAAGCCAATCATCAAGATGTTCAAAGATATCATCTTCCCCAGATTTAGAGTCCCCCAAACTATCATATCAAACAGAGGAACCCATTTTCTGGAAAGAGGCTTCGAAGCCCTCCTGAGGAAATATGGGATCAACCATAAGGTCGCCACACCTTACCATCCATATCCAAGTGGCCAAGTTGAAGTTTCAAATAGACAATTGAAAGCCATCTTAGAAAAAATAGTCAATAGACATCGTACTGATTGGTCTACCAAGCTCCCTGATGTTCTTTGGGCATACCGCACAGCTTACAAAACACCGATAGGAACAACCCTATTATGTCTGGTGTATGGAAAGTCATGTCATCTACTGGTTGAACTAGAACATAAAGCTTGGTGGTCTATCAAACAGCTGAACTTTGATCTCAAAAGTGCTGGTGAATATAGACAACTTCAACTACAAGAACTTGAAGAGCTTAGAATGACAGCTTACCAAAGTGCCAGAATCTATAAAGCACAAACAAAGATGTGGCACGAAGGCCACCTCAAAAGAAAAGACATTTCTATTCGAGATAAGGTCCTCCTCTTCAATTCCAGACTTAAGATGTTTCCTAGAAATATCCGCATGAAATGGTCTGGACCTTTCACAATTAAACACATCTACCCCACCGGAGCAATCATCATCCTTGATAATAATGGGGGAGAACGGACAGATAATGGTCACAGATTTAAGAGATATTACACACCAGCAGACAAAATACCAAGACAAACTATCGAGATCCATGATCCCTCAGCATCGACATAACCAAACCGGACTTTCTTCGAGCCAGCGATGTAAAACCCAGGCGCTACTTGGGAGGCAACCAAGATCTTAATACCACCATTTTATTTTGACTAGTGTTGCTAATTTTCTAATCTCTTTGTTTGATTTTGACTTATCATCATTAATCTGAAAATATAAAAAATTCACATAAATAACCAAAATAAACATAAAAATATATAATCCAATTAAGTCTTAACCTAACGGTTTCAAAACCGTTTGGACTCAAATGGTCTCAAAACCGATTGGTCCTTTCGATCTCAAAACCGTTTGGTCCTTTCGGTCCTAAAACCGTTTGGAACCAAACGATCCCGAAACTATTTGGAACCCAAACAAACCTGAAACTGTTTGGACCCCAAATGGTCTCAAGACTGTTTGCCCTTGGGAATTTTTAGCGACACCCAACGTTTTCTATAAATATCACCTGACCCCCCTCCCTTTTTCTTTCCTATGATTCCCAAATTCCCTAACTTCCGCGTGAACTCTGTTCCATTCCTCTGTCCTCTGCTCCCGCGAAACCTGCTCACACACCTGTTCACACTACGGCTACCGTCGTCGACACCACCTTCGCCATCATGCACTCTCATGGCTGCTTTTCATCCACTTCGTCCTCCTTTCCAACGTCGTCATCGTCGCAGCTACCATCTCCTCTAAGAAGCAAGGTAGACGAGCATTCTAAAGCAGTCAGCATCATCCTCATCCCTGGAAGCTTTCACGTGCTTCGCATCTACTGATGCTATAGCCGTCGTCATTTTCCGCTACACTTTCAACCGACCGCCGACGACCCCAACGTTTCACCTTCCTCGCGGTTTCGACCGTTTGGAGCCAAACGGTCTTGAAACTGCTTGGAGCCAAACGGTCGTGAAACCGTTTAAAGCCAAACGGTCGTGAAACCGTTCGGAGCCAAACGGTCTTGAAACCGTTTGGAATAAAAATCGTTCGGACCCAACCGGCTTTAGAAAATATGATTTCACCCTGAAAACAATTTCATTTTTCAATGCTAAAATTCTTTAAACATTTTTCTTCTCTTTTAACATATATAATCTTTCGATTATAGAATGGCCTCCCCTGTAAAAGAAGCCACTAGAACCGCTGACACTCCCTTTTGGACAAGGGAGCAACTGATGGTGGACCGTGCCAAGCTCTAGAAGATCATAGACATCTATGACAAGACTGGAAAGATCCCACCGAAAGTTAACCTGCTCAGGGTCATGAATGAAATTGATCGCATCAACATGTGCTTAACCGAGGATCCTGTCCAAGATATGGAAGAAACTTTTTCCAGTGATGAAGGCTCAGAATACGAGCCAAATTCTGAGGATGAATCGCCAACCACAAAGTCTAAGGGGAAGAGGAAGGCCCAGGAAGCTGCCAAAGAGCAACCAACAAAGAAACGGGCAAGGAAGCAAGTCCACCCCACCACTGTTAGAGAAAAAATTATAGCGGGATATGTGATACCACCTGCTGCCACCACTACTGTTGATGCTTTCCTCGCCGTCACCACCACAGCACCAGCACCAGCAGAACTATACATCCACAACCTCCCGTCACTTGAAAAGACTGAAACCAACCAAGTACGTTTGCTCTAGCATACTGAAGAAGATTGGGATATACAACAGAATCCTCACTCTGCTCGACAACGCCAACCTCTCAAAGCTTTGCTTTGTCGTAGAGATTTCTTATGTTGAACCCACAACTAAATTCTTCACGTATATCAACAAAGAAGTTGTAGACATAATGGATAGATCGAAGGATGGAGGTGACTGCAGGCTGGTCACCAAACTCTTTGGAAACAAGGTTGTCATAACTGAAAACATGTTAAATGAAATTTTCATCGACAACCAGGAGCAACTGTAGAAATCCAAAGCTGTAGGCGTAGAAATCTCTGAGTTCAACAAGCATATCTTATGGAAATCCCTGACAGGGATTCCGACCTATGAGGCAATGACCTGCAAGGCCTCTAATATTCAATTTGGCCTGGTGCACACATTGCATAAAATTCTTATAGGTGCACTTTTCCCCAAGACAAAGGGTAGAAATGTTAGCATTTTTTATCTTTTCATCCTCTGGTCCATTCTAAAAGGGCAGCCGGTCAACATTGGATGGCATATGATATAAAAGCTTTCAGCTTACGCCCTGGGGAAAGAAATATGCATGGGTGGTCACATAACCTCTATTCTGTAATATTTTAAGATGAATAGAATACTACCCTGGTGCACAGTAATCAAGGGTGACATTCTTACCAATGAACAGAGCTTAAAGAACTCTTACATAATAAAAGAGAAGAATGCTAAACTACACTACATCTTCTTCCCTAATGTAAAATCCTCCACAGAGGCGCTTATCTCTTGCCTCCAGCATACAACTCTGAAGTTCATTATGCTTCCTTTCCTTCACTTAGAGCACTGGATGTTACTGGCATCAAACCTTCCTAAAGGAACAACAATCATCTATAACAGTTCCGACAGCCAATTCGATCCTAACCAGAACTAGTATGATGTCTTAGTTTCCAGTAGGTTTTTCAAAGAAGTATAAAACTGATTGGAGTTGAAAACATGCACAGAATGCGATCGAGAAAAAGGTGGTCCCAATGTGAGCTATGCGATATGGAAGAAATCTGAGATCCACGCAACTCCCAATACCTGAAAGATTTAGTGCGAGCAGAAGCCCGATAAAACTCTAAGAGATCTCTGGTTTAGAATTGAAGCAAGAGTATGGAAATATTTCACTAAATAAAATCACCTCGCTACTACATGCCTGAGCTATATCTAGCTTGAGGACAAGCTAGACTCTAAGTTGGGGGGTGATAACCTCCCATTTTGCGATGTTATCTTACGAGTTTTCCTCAGTTTTCCATACTCCTTCTTAGTTAAATTAGATAGAATCTTTAACTTTCCACGTTTTTGTAAATATACCATTAGATTAACTTCTCCCTTTGACTTCTTACAGAAAAGCACAAAAAATTACAAAACCCCCAAACGGTCCTAAGACCGAATGGAAGCCAAATGGAGACCAAACGATCCCAAGACCGAATGGAGACCAAACGATCCCAAGACCGAATGGAAGCCAAACGGTCCCAAGACCGAATGGAGACCAAACGGTCCCAAGACCGTGTGAAGCCAAACGATCCCAAGACCGTATGAAGCCACACGGTCCCAAGACCAAAAAAAGGTCAAATGGTCCCAAGACCGTGTGAAGCCAAATGGTCTCGAGACCGTATGAAGCTACACAGTCCCAAGACTGAATAAAGGTCAAACGGTCTCAAGACTGTATGAAGCCAAACAGTCCCGAGACCGTATGAAGCCACACGGTCCCAAGACTGAATAAAGGTCAAACGGTCCCGAGACCATGTGAAGCCAAATGGTCCTGAGACCATGTGAAGCCAAACGGTCCCAAGACCGAATGGAGATCAACCGGTCCCGAGACAGTATGAAGCCACATGACCCTAAGATTGAATGAAAGCAAATAGTTTCAGACCGAGAGGATGCAAACGATCTCCAGACTGAGAGAGTCCAAACGGTCTCCAAATTGTGTGAAAATCCAAACGGTTTCCAAGACCGTTTGGACCCACATATCCCAAACTGTTTAAGGTTCACTCAAAATCCTATAAATAGAACCCAAAGGGGTCCTCACAAATCATCAAGACGGAGACGTCCAAAGGCTGCCTCTATTGTTCCAGAGCCATTCCATCTTTTACCCACTGCCCCGAGGATGTAGGTCTGAGATCCATACCCCATCTCCAAGCTACTTTATCTCTCAACAACAAAGAAGGTGGGAAGAGGAGGATTCATCATCAAGCAAGCTACGAAGTGTGAAGATCGTTGTTCTCTCACCTCCAAGGGTCGACTTTCTTCCCTTCTTCCTGGATATGACACTCTCTCTCTCTCTTCTCTCCCCCTTCTTTGTTCTTGTCATGGGTGAGTAGTCTCATACACTAAGGTGTGGGGAGTAGCCCTTCTACCCATGTTTTCATTCATGCAATGTAATTCATAAGTTTGCAATAAAGATATACTTTCTTTTCAGTTCAACATCAATCGTTTAATGAATGCTTATTGCTTGATCACTAACTTGTGTTACTTATTATCTATTAGTATGAATTGTCTATGTTTGTACTATTAGATTCGAATCTCGATTGAATGTTGGTTCTTGATGCATGTAGTCACCATGCATCTGTTTTGGTATCTAGGAGTGCTTTTCAAGGAGTGGAGTAAACTCACTTCCATTGTTGTACTTTTATACTATGAAATGAATCAGTTGACGTATAAAAGTACAACCTTGATAAGTCGAGGAACACACTTTGCAAAGGGAATGATGCAAAGTAAGTAACCATTCATTTAGGGATGACTGGATTTGCAACATTCCCACACTTCTCGTAGTTAGTTCTCCAAAGGGAAACTAAATCTATAAAGATAATAACTGTTTAGACTCTTATTGCGGGCTATGTTACTATGTTGCATGTTTTGATCCATGTGTAGTAGTGGTCAAAGTCGGTCACATCCTAGTGGTTTCTTAACATTGTTACAACCTTAAATTTACTTTCTTGACTTTACTTTACTTGCACTTAGTTTAAACAACCAAACCAGCTCTTTGATTTAAATACCAATTGTTAAGGAGTTAAATGAAATTCTAACATTTTCTATCTTGTTGATCTTAACAAGACCGTTGTCATGTGGATTTGACCCTTAACTATACTACGATAAGACTTCCACGTATCCTAGAATACGTGGGTGGAGTTTTTAATCTAGTATAAGCAAGGCTAAACCTAAAGACTTACTATCTTTAGGATTTTTAGTGGTGCATGCAACTCCACACAAGTGGAAGCTCCATCAACCATGCTCATATGATTTAATGTATGACATTGAGCTCACTTTGTTGCAATAATCTACTCTAGATCAAGAAAACATATATTGAATATAAATATGATGACTATTTTATGCACCAGGTTCAATCTAGATATCTATAACATAGGAGTTATATAGTATTGGTAACATTGGTCACTTACAGGTAGAATTTGTTCTCTAACCCATTCCAATGACTTACATATCAATGTTGTGTTTCTAGATATTGCATCATTGGTTTTGAGGTCTTTTTATGTTGTAATCAACATAATATTAAACCTACGAGGTCACACTCATAAGGATACTCAAGGGAAATAAATTTTCAATCACACTCCTAATTAGAAAGAATCTTAATTATGTATAGTCTGAATATTGATACAACTAATCAACTGACTTTGTTAGTCAACTGACTCAATAGTCAATAAAGGAGCATGTGATTAAATGTCAATCAATCGACTAATTAAACATCTAGGAAAGTAACCATACAATTGATTGATCAAGTCAAGAAATTAAATGGGTGTATGGATTTAGAAAGCCCAAAAATTGCAAAGTTGATCGATTTAGATTCCAATTGGCTAACTGAATTGGAACTTGAACTTTCCAACATAGTTGTTGAAATTGATAAGGCTCCAAGTTGATCGTTGGAGTACTATCTGAGTATTTCCTATTTTGTGTCTGGTTGATATTTGCAACTATGAAAAATAATTCATGTTTTGAGGAAATATAACCAATAACTCCCCTATGTAAAGGGTTTTACATCCATGGGATGACACATGTGGATCATGAACTTCCCCTTTTGAGATATTTAAATCATTTCCAAGGATAGTATCTCATGATGGGAAGGGGAAAGGACTAAATGACACTAGCTGGTTGAAAATATAGTTCCACTTCATCTTGGAGTCCAAGGTGGTGGCCCAAGTGTTCACTTCTTTTGTAAGGATGATGTAGATGTTGAGGCATGTGTGTGAAGGACTAGAGACTTTTCCATCATCAAAGGAAGACAAGTTCTTTTCATGTTGTTGTTACAAGGATGATCGATCAGCTACACTACACCAAATTTGGGTCTAGATATAGAAGTACGGGGTCAACATTGAGTTATTCATGTCATGTTGTTGGAAATCAAGAGAACACTCAATTATATTCGACTTCCTCTCATTTTCTTTAATACAGATTTTTCACGACTACAACTAATCCCTAGCATAAGGTTTAGTCATAAACAAAATTGTTCTATTGTGCCCCCTTTTCAAAAATTATATATGTTTACATAATGATGTTTCCTAAACACAAGATTTGACAAGATAAATACTTATACTCAGAACTTGAAAACATGAATTCATCCATCAATAGACAAAGGCATCCTCTTTGTTTTTTCATGACCGAATTTTCAAGATTACACTATGACCAATCATTCAGTTATATGCTTTACTTCAAACTTTGTCTCAGGGGGGAAATATTATCAAAACACCATTTTAGTCCCTCATCAACGATCATGTTCACATCAGTTTACTATCACATATCAAGGACTCTCCTTTTAAACACATATTTTATCACACATTTATCCACCATGTACCCACTTATTCCATTCATTTAGTCTCCATACGAGAAGAATGTTGTATTCTAGGATGTTTTGTGCAATTTGTAATTTGACTGGTATTTATACAAGCAATTTCCTGATATGTAGTCAACAAAAAATTTCTTTGATTACATTATATATATATTGGACATCAAAGTTCTTCAAAAAATATCTAATTTCAAATAATCATTTCAATATTATCGAGAAAAGGCACTAGGAAAAAATGACCATAACTGGACTTCAAGATTTCACATGTCAATCCTTATCTAAAATTTATTTAACTAGATAAACACAAGTACAATTCAATTAGGAAATTGTACTCAGATATGAAAAATCATGATATTGGTTAACTTTATAAAATTGAGAAACTCAGTAGACCCTTGTGGAAAGTGTGGTCCCTCTAAAGGCTCACGTGGTGGAACAAGATGCTATACAAACCATAGTTGGTCATGTGGAAACCATGATACATGAAGGTTTATGTGGTACGATGTGTGGTGACACTAGAAAATCCCAACCCCTTTTAACTATTAATGTTGTGCCCATTCGAAATCCTAAATGAATGGCTTGGCCCATGTAAATCTAAAACTTATAAATAAACATAAACATCAAAGACCACGACCTCTCTTAGTATTAAAGCAAGTGTATAATGTTGGCTAAATGGAAATCATTTAAATTCCTTTATTTTGATAATGACAAACATTTCATTCTTGTGGATCTAACGTGCTACTTGAGTGTTGCAGGAATAAGGTGGACGACAAATACGTGGAAGATCTATATGCTAAAATTGCTTAAAGTCATGAATGTAATAAAATGTAAAAACTTGTACAAGTATATATTGTACAAGTACTTAGATATCATGTAAATCAAGCGTTAGATCTTCCCTAGCCAATCACAACACTTAGATAGGTCATCCCCTACAATAGTGTCACAAATGCACACTCATACACACACTTATTACTTGGTGTAAAAACATTGAAACAGGGTTAATCTCAATCGACAAAGTTCTCGACCGAGACACTCTCGTCGACAAACTCTTCGACTAAGAATGATCAAGGTAGCCGTTAGACACAGCAGACAAGTTAGTTGGCAGTTAGAGTAGAACCTTATACACACTTGCTCCAGATAGTCCCTCGGTCGACAAACCCTCGATCTAGAAGGACTCTCAGTCGACAATTCTTCGACCGAGAAGAGTTATGTCTGCACTTTTCAGAGTTAATTAACTAGTCATTGCTAAAGCAACTAATGTATAACTAACGGCTAGTTAAGCACTTAGAACCCCCTAGAAAGTGTCTAGAACGTCCTTAAGCACTTATAGGTCATTCCTATAAATAGGACAAGCCTTAGGACACCCTAATACACACTTGTGCAATACTTGAGCTTACATACTTGCAATTGGCAATCTGTTTTGAGCAATTGAGCAATACTAGAATTTGATACTCATTTTGTTGGGTTTTAGGGGAGACAAAGAAGGCAGCGGAAACAAAAAAAAAATTCTCCCCAACCCATACCGAGGAAACGCGTCAACGTCTATATAATAGGAAAGGATGGTTTGCGGAATCATACCTTGTCCCGAGGCTTGCTCGGCGACAATACCTCGCGCAATGCGCGGTCTTCAACTTCGGACTTCGACGGCATCTGTGCAGCTCCTGGTCGCACCGGGACTGACAACTCCTACTCGAACCGGACTGTCGGATGACAGTTGTCCTCCTAAGCGGCAGTGTCCTCCCACCTCTGTAGTAGTCCACACGGACCACCTGGAACTCCACTCTCCTTGTCCCACAAGGAAGTGGAAGGAGTCGCACCCTCCTGTTGACGTACTAGTCGCCAACACACTCTCCTGCCTCCTGTTGCAACTGCAGTTGTCCTTCCCTTGCTGCACCTCCCTTTTGCGGGAAGCACTTGCTCGGATTCTCTCACGGTTACCAAAACCAGAGAGAACGACAACTTGCAGAGCAACTAGTTGCACTGAGCTGTACTGTGAGAAGCCCCCAATACCCCTATATATATAGGAGAGTCATGGGACAGGGTTCTCCATCCCGGGCAATGCGGGACTAATGTAGGAGTAGAAGGGTTCGAGAATTTTCCACAAAAAGCAACCGGTTCGCAACTTGAAATGATCGGTTCACAACTGAACCGATCGGTTCGGCCATTGAGCCGATCGGTTGGACCTGAGCCGATCGTTTCGGGCACTCCAACCGATCGGTTGGTGCCCTGAATCGATCGGTTCATGGTCCTAATCCGGCTCAAAAAGACTTTCCTTGTTTCTTTCCCAATTGGTATCGAATACCAATATTATTCCCAATCGAATTGGCAATTTGAAACCAAAGGAAAATTCTTGCCGACATGACTTTTCCCAACTGGTCGGTTGCCCCAGTTGAGCCGATCGGTTCAACCCTTGAACCGGTCATTTCAACCTGGGTATGAGCCGATCGGCCTGGACACTCCAGTCGACCGGTTCAGCAACCTCAGCCGACCGGTTCATCACATGAACCGATCGGTTGGGAGCACAGGTTGGGAAAAATCAGTCAATTGCGATTTCAATCAATCCGATACTCCAATCAATGCATCCAACACCTTGAACCATACGATATTGAGCTATCGACTGATTGAGTGTTTAATTGAACTACTAAACTCCTTTAGTAATCAATCTAAACATTGCTTTGTGGACAAAACTCCTCTTCCAGGTTAAATCCTATGTGTGTGACCCTGCAGGTCCATTTTCACGTTGGCAGTGAAAGTCCATAACACTTATGACTTCACAAGCAAAGAGCGGTGCCTAGTCACACATCAGTGCTACCCAAGTGAAAGTAGAAAGTTGGAGAACAACTTTCATCCTACAATCCGTGAATGGTGTTACAGCGAGTGTATAATTCCTTTGTCACTGATATCCCGAATGAACTCGAGGCATGGAACAGTCATCCTGTCAACGTTCATTCACTTCCTTGATCTCAGAGTAGACTGGAAGAGATATGTATGACATCAGTATCATATACTGATTCACACATGCGTGCACTCCTTTCTCAATCCTACTCATCAAGTGGCCATGGATATCAAACTCCCTCAGGAGAGACAAATCCCATATCTATCACTCACCCCTCAAAAGCCCCATGTGTCAAAGCCACCCAATCATCACCTTTATGACAACCCATGTTTCAGGACTGCGTTTGATGATGTCAAAGTGTGCCCAACGACATGTGTTGAGTGCAGTGATTTCAGGTCTAAGAATCACACTCACCACCATCACTGTGAAAACTGACTGTGACTACCATCTCATGGTTCCATGTGTCAAACTCACGGTGGGTCTGTCTGGTACACTTGTTCTCTAACAAGTACCTATGTGTTTGGTTTGATATCTCTATATCATGACTAATGAGATTCTGTCATCAACCAACACCACAATCTAGTCTTGTGTGTCATTGTTGTCTATCTACCTTCCACAATGACATCCGACTAGGGACATAACAAGAATGTGCAAACTCTTAGCATCCGTATGATCTCATCGTTCAGGTCATGAACCTGAAGGCATACGTCATTGAGTATTGTCATTCTCTAGACATTCAATCTGTTCTATCACTATCTCATATGACTGAACCAGAAAGAATAGGAAGCTTGCCTTTGATGTTCATCAAATCAATCTTAATGTATCCCACCAATCATCCCATGATTGGCTCTCAGGGCATACATACCAACAGACTCCCACTTGCACTGCGAGCCAATCACCCATGAATCATATTCATAGTGATCTTCAAGCATGTCCTACATGTTACTGTGCTCCAGTGCCAACATAGTGAGTAATGACAACACCTTGCCAAAGTCTGTACAAATTGCATGTCTCGCATCTCTTCGATGTACGTCATACGTATGAGATGGAGTTGCCGTAATATGCGATCTAGTATTCCTTTGCTAACCTTTAGCCACATTGCATGATCAAGGATTCCATACTTGTCATCAATGAGCGGAATATAAGTTCATCCCATGAACTTTCAGATCCATATAGTATCCACTGCTGTTTACTAACATATAGATACTCAACATTTCCCCTTTTTAAATGGCTTTATTGGAACACTTCCAATTATCAACAAACTTTTATTTTTTATACATCCTATGTATATTTTGCGATTAATTTTCTGTCCTTTCGGAAGTTCGCATCAATGTAACTCTTTACATCAAACTCTTCCTTATCTCCATAGAACTAGTACTTCCCAAGTACTTATCAAGTTCTCATGGTATTCCAGTAACCCTTACTGGAAATAGACAGCCATCCACTCGTCATGTCACACATGCGAGTTATCAGGATGAGCACATCATATTGCCATGTCCTACATACAAGATGATGAATGCATTTTATTCTTGCCATGTCATACATGCAAGATAATGGGATGATTACATACATGATAGATCCATATCTATTCTTAGTGTTCCCATTCTTCATAAGAATTGGACACTTGGCCTTGGGATACTAACTCCATGTAACATGGACAAGTTTTCTCCCACTGAATCTGTGCATACTGAACACTTCAGTACAGATTGCCAATGTATGCTCTCTCTTTCCAGGTCAAGAGATTTTCGAGAACTATCTCTATAGATCTCTATTCCTATCACATAGGAAGCATCTCTATCTTCCTTAAAGATAATTTCCACATTCGGATTTCCAATCTAGAACATTTCCATTTCACATCAATATGTGGAATGTGAATACGCTCCCACTAAATCACAGATCCCTTCTTTATCTTTGGCATATCAGTCAAACCCTTTGACTATATCATCAAAGTAAATATCCAATTTTGAGTTGCTTGTACTCAATCAATCATATTGATTAGTCCATTGTAACTTATAGACTTCATTTGCATTAGTGGATTCATAAACCTTATAGGCTGTGTCACATACACATCCTGGTTTTATTCCTCATTGGAATGCGGTTTTAGTATCCATATGCCAAATGTCTTAGCCATTAAGTTGCAATCAACAAGCATCATCCTTCTCAAAATGTTATCCATGTGTCTTAACACTTAAGACTCGTCTGCACTTATGGATATGATCCAATGAGTGCTACCATCAAGGTCATACCTTATGGTTCACATGGAAGTCATTTAGGATGTAATGGTTTTAAACCATAACTCAAGATTCGGTTCCTCATATTCATCTTGATAGTTGACTCATCACATGAACAACTCATCACATAGATAATTGAGGTGTATATGTTAAAGATATAAGAACTCACAACCCTTATGGTTCTTAATTTCTTTTATTAGTGTGGGGTATTCTTTTATTAAGAAGAATTCAGTTATTTGATAATCATTCTCGAACTCCTTAGAGTATGATTCCTTCTTGATTCAGACATCACCATGCCTTAATCATGAGTTCACTATGATACACTATCATAATCACTCATAAGGATCTCAAACATTTGGTCCAAGTATTTCATTCATTGATCTCATCAAGAATTAATACTTTACCAAATTTGTACTTCATTTATGATAATCTTGAACACTTCAAGATATTCATATTGGTATTTCTCTAAACACCATTTGAAGTATTAGCATTTGTTCCAATAGGCATGTAAATACATCACATGTATCATACCTAATAGGATAATCACTCTCCCACTACATTAGTGAAGATTGATCAATCATGTCCAAGATATTCATGTCCCTTACTGGTTCTCTAACCAAAAGAGTCTAGTTTTATCCATCACATGGAAACTAGAAATGAATTTCTCATGATTAATGCTAATTAAATTGTTTGAGTTATCTATAACTTTTAGGTATCGTCTTATCTTATGCATATCAAATATCACAAGATAAATAAGGCATTGTCACAAAGATCACATCTTTAAGATTGAAAACACAACTTTATTGATTGCCATCATTGTCATACAATATGCAAAAATAAAGTGTTTCTATCTATTGGCAAGTGTGAAATAGCAGTTCATAACTGTATTACATGCCTTATTGGCTGAAAATAAACTAAAGTATTCCTATCTATAAAGGCAACACTTGCCCCAAGTAAGAATGCTTTACACTTTACATCTTGATATCATATATCTCAAAAGTGTTACAAGTTTACTTTCATGACACCTTTAAGTAGAGGCTTCAGTCGCCTCCTTCTTCTTTTGTTCTTCCAGGTAGAGAGGACAATTCCTTTTCCAATGTCCTAGCTTTTGACAATGGTGGCAATTTCCTTTCTTGATCACGCCTCCCTTGGCCTTGAGAGCTGAAGATGGCTTGGACTCCTGGCTAGCTTCAGAACCTTTCTTAGCTTTGCCCTTGCCCTTGTGCTTGGACTTGCCTTTCTTGCTCGTGATCACCATCACGGACTTAGGCTTGTCCTTCTTCATTTGTAACTCGGCTGTCCTCAACATGCCCAACAACTCTGACAGTGGCCTATCAAAGTTGTTCATGTTGTAGTTCATCACAAACTGACTGTAAGATTCTGGCAACGATTGCAGTATCACGTCAGTAGCCAACTCTTGGCTCAGTGGAAATCCCAGTCTCTGCAGGTTCTCCACATACCCAATCATCTTGAGTGTGTGAGGACCAACTGGATCTCCTTCTGTCATGATGCACTTGAACAACGCCCTAGAAACATTGTACCTCTCTTGTCATTCCTGATCTTCATACATGTTCCTGAGATGTTGAATCATCTCTATGACACCCATGTTCTCATGTTGCCTCTGCAACTCATGGTTCATTGAACATAGCATCAAGCACTTTGCATCAATGGCATCATCAGAATGCTTCTTGTAAGCATCCCTTTCTGTCCTTGGTGCATTAGGAGCGGGTTCCTCTGGAATTGGAGTATCCAGGACATAGAGCTTACGCTCTTGAGTGAGAACAATTCTCAATGTCCGATACCAGTCGTGGAAGTTTGTCCCATTTAGCTTGTCCTTGTCAAGGACCGATCGCAGAGAAAAGTTGTTGTTGTTTGTTGCCATTTGAACTATAAGAAGGAAAATATGCAATTTTAGTCCAAAACTCATTTTTGACTTATTTGATTGATTTGAAAGTTTGACGATATAATTAGGCCTTTAATTAATTATCGCTCCCACTATTTTACTTCAAATTGATAGCCCTCACCATCAATTCGGAAGATTGCAGCGTACAACCTTCTAGTGGGAAAGATCCTGAAATCCTCTAAGTCATGGACCAGCTAGGGCTGTCACCCACAACATAGATCTCTCAGGTAGGCAACTTTTGCCAATTGCATCATATGCAACTCTTGATAAGATGTCATATACAACTCCTTGCAATGATCATCTCCATGCCTCAAGGTACTAGATCCCATCTAGATCACCTTGTTAAGTCTGACCCAAAGCAAACACGATGAACATGCACCCTGCTAGGGCAGACCCACACATTCATCCTTCACGCTTCCACGAGGTAGACGGTGCACCACGCTAGGGCGTGCCCACACTTGGTCGAACAAGCTTTTCACGTGTGTCGCATTTGGAAGGCATCTAAAACTTAATATTGTAATGAGGGATTTGGTTTTATATATATATACATATCCAATCACCACAATACATAGTATGTATCATATACATGCTATATCCCACAGAAAACATGCACAAAATGATAAAAGCGATGATTATGGCCATCCTAATGTGATTCCTCGAGCCAAGAGGAATCACGGTCATCTAGGTCTACATCACATGCAACCTGTACAAGATGAACATATGTGCCTTGCCATCCGAGTTGATCAACTCATCACATGAATGATCTGTACTCTCCAGCCGGTCGTCTGGGTGCCACCAGCCGATCGGTTGGCTCCTCCAACCGATCGGTTCGCCTGGACGTCGTGCATCTCGTCATGTCCGCCACCCACTCGTCTCGCTCCTCGAACCGGTCATCAACCGATCAGTTCACTCCTTGAACCGACCGTCTGGAAGGTCAACCGATCGGTTCACTCCTTGAACCGACCGTCTGAGCAATCATCTTGATGTCCGCCGGTCTTTGATATAACAGGAAATAAAATCATATTCTATTTATTACATTGCTTTAAAAGGAAACCCCGAGTTACATTCGGGGGAGCAAAGGTAGGAAAGAGTCTCGAATTATTTCGAGTTACATCAGGAATAAGAGAGGGAAGATCGGTGCGCAGACTGAGATGCAAGCAACCACACACAACCAATCACAGATAGGGTTTTATAGGCCATAATCATGCTACACACATCCACCAACAAACTCGTTTAAGGACGACGCGTATCGAGTGCATTAATAATACATATCATATATGTAATTAGGGATTTGTGGATTTAGGATTGGACATGCATAAAGCCGATATTATTCGCATCGTATGCAATAAATAAAGGCGACAAACCAAAATCAATCATATCGATATTCCTAAAATATAGAGCAGTTGACGTGGCTCTGATACCACTGTTGGGTTTTAGGGGAGACAGAGAAGGCAGCGGAAACAAAAAAAAAAATTTCTCCCCAACCCATACCGAGGAAACGCGTCAACGTCTATATAATAGGAAAGGATGGTTTGCGGAATCATACCTTGTCCCGAGGCTTGCTCGGTGACAATACCTCACGCAATGCGCGGTCTTCAACTCCGGACTTCGACGGCATCTGTGCAGCTCCTGGTCGCACCGGGACTGACAACTCCTACTCGAACCGGACTGTCAGATGACAGTTGTCCTCCTAAGCGGCAGTGTCCTCCCGCCTCTGTAGTAGTCCACACGGACCACCTGGAACTCCACTCTCCTTGTCCCATAAGGAAGTGGAAGGAGTCACACCCTCCTGTTGACGTACTAGTCGCCAACACGCTCTCCTGCCTCCTGTTGCAACTGCAGTTGTCCTTCCCTTGCTGCACCTCCCTTTTGTGGGAAGCACTTGCTCGGGCTCTCTCACGGTTACCAAAACCAGAGAGAACGACAACTTGCAGAGCAACTGGTTGCACTGAGATGTACTGTGAGAAGCCCCCAATACCCCTATATATATAGGAGAGTCATGGGACAGGGTTCTCCATCCCGGGCAATGCGGGACTAATGCAGGAGTAGAAGGGTTCGAGAATTTTCCACAAAAAGCAACCGGTTCGCAACTTCAAATGATCGGTTCACAACTGAACCGATCGGTTCGGCCATTGAGCCGATCGGTTGGACCTGAGCCTGTCGTTTGGGGCACTCCAACCGATTGGTTGGTGCCCTGAACCGATCGGTTCATGGTCCTAATCCGGCTCAAAAAGACTTTCCTTGTTTCTTTCCCAATTGGTATCGAATACCAATATTATTCCCAATCGAATTGGCAATTTGAAACCAAAGGAAAATTCTTGCCGACATGACTTTTCCCAACTGGTCAGTTGCCCCAGTTGAGCCGATCGGTTCAACCCTTGAACCGGTCGTTTCAACCTGGGTATGAGCCGATCGGCCTGGACACTCCAGCCGACCGGTTCAGCAACCTTAGCCGACCGGTTCATCACATGAACCGATCGGTTGGGAGCACAGGTTGGGCAAAATCAGTCAATTGCGATTTCAATCAATCTGATACTCCAATCAATGCGTCCAACATCTTGAACCATACGATATTGAGCTATCGACTGATTGAGTGTTTAATTGAACTACTAAACTCCTTTAGTAATCAATCTAAACATTGCTTTGTGGACAAAACTCCTCTTCCAGGTTAAATCCTATGTGTGTGACCATGCAGGTCTATTTCACGTTGGCAGTGAAAGTCCATAACACTTATGACTTCACAAGCAAAGAGTGGTGCCTAGTCACACATTAGTGCTACCCAAGTGAAAGTAGAAAGTTGGAGAACAACTTTCATCCTACAATCCGTGAATGGTGTTACAGCGAATGTATAATTCCTTTGTCACTGATATCCCGAATGAACTCGAGGCATGGAACAGTCATCCTGTCAACATTCATTCACTTCCTTGATCTCAGAGTAGACTGGAAGAGATATGTATGACATCAGTATCATATACTGATTCACACATGCGTGCACGCCTTTCTCAATCCTACTCATCAAGTGGCCATGGATATCAAACTCCCTCAGGAGGGACAAATCCCATATCTATCACTCACCCCTCAAAAGCCCCATGTGTCAAAGCCACCCAATCATCACCTTTATAACAACCCATGTTTCAGGACTGCGTTTGATGATGTCAAAGTGTGCCCAACGACATGTGTTGAGTGCAGTGATTTCAGGTCTAAGAATCACACTCACCACCATCACTGTGAGTACTGACTGTGACTACCATCTCATGGTTCCATGTGTCAAACTCACGGTGGGTCTGTCCGGTACACTTGTTCTCTAACAAGTACCTATGTGTTTGGTTTGATATCTCTATATCATGACTAATGAGATTCTGTCATCAACCAACACCACAATCTAGTCTTGTGTGTCATAGTTGTCTATCTACCTTCCACAATGACATCCGACTAGGGACATAACAACAATGTGCAAACTCTTAGCATCCGTATGATCTCATCATTCAGGTCATGAACCTGAAGGCATACGTCATTGAGTACTGTCATTCTCTAGACATTCAATCTGTTCTATCACTATCTCATATGACTGAACCAGAAAGAATTGGAAGCTTGCCTTTGATGTTCATCAAATCAATCTTAATGTATCCCACCAATCATCCCATGATTGGCTCTCAGGGCATACATACCAACACATTTCCCTTGCTCCAAATTCGTGTCATATAGGCTAGCATCTCCTATCCACTAAACCTACACTTCCATACTCATTGGTTAGGAGATCAATACGCTTGATATAGGAAATCAAGCCTTGTGCTTCAAGTGGTAAATTGTAATTTCCATTTCCTTTCTTGTTCTTTCTTATTGCTTGTACTCTCCTTGCTACTCCTAGGGTTGGAGGCTATGGATTGGAGAGAGTTTGATCTTCTTGGTGAAGAAGGAGATCTTTGGACTACTTCTAGAAGGTTGTCTCAACGAGATGCTACTTCAAGAGGAAGGCTACTTCAAGGGGGAGCTTGAAGTTACTTCAAGGAAGGTTGCTTCAAGGTTGGTGAGACTACTTCAAGGTGAAGGCTGTCCAAAGGGTGTAGAAAGCATTGTAATTTTATGTAATATCCTTGTGAGGTAATAAATTTAATACTTTCAAAATCCCGATTGGGTAAGCAATCGGGTAGTGGATTGACTGCCTTAGTATTTGCTAAGGTTGGAACCACTCTAAACACCTTGTCTCCTTCTTATTATTTCAATTGTGGTTGTTTGAGTTAAATTATTTTAAAATAAGCATAAAACCCTATTAACCCCCCCTCTAGTGGTTTTTCATATAATTGGAACCTGACCTAAATTTCCTTGCTCAATTCATACCTAAAACCTTACAAATACATCATAATATTGTTATGGGTGTAAACGGTGCAAGTTCGATGCGGGTTTGGCCATACCTATTTAATTTAGTGGCTTTGGTTTTGGTTCTAGACCCACATAAATATAATCTATATCGACACAATACATGTACCTGCAATAATAGAGGTTTTGTAGAGAGGGTATATGGATAAGCAGTTCTATATAACCATGATGTATTTATGTAAGAAAAATTATGACAATGCTCTATATGTTCTAATATGATGAGATATTTCTATTATATAGCATATAAACATGTAATAGTTATATTAGATAATATAATACTTAAAGATTAGTTGAATTAGTTATTAAAATATTTGTAGTCATAGTAATAGTGTTTTAATTATATAGCATATCATGTATATATTTTGATAATAGTTTACATATGTTGCTCATATTTGTAATTAGAATAGTTAATTCTAAATTAGATAACTAGTATTTGTTGGTATGTATGTCCAAAGAGCTAATCATGTGATGATTGTAGTATGGCATTAGAAACTTGATTTGATAATCATAAAGGTAATTCCATTTATGTTTGTCTCACTCATGAGATGATGACACATACATAGTAGATGTTTAATAAAAATGATGTTACGCGATGACATATGTTTTCAAGTTAATGACCTAAACAAAGAGATCATATGTATGATAAGAGTACACACATTCTTGTTATGTACCTAGTTGGATATTACTATGGAAGCAAAATAGACAACAGATATACATAAGACTAGAGTGTGTGTTGACTGATGACACTATCTCATTAGTCATGATATGTGATATCAAGTCAATCACATAGATACATGTTAGATAATAGTATATCAGACAGACCCTCCATGAGATTGATACACTGATACCATGGAATGGTAGTCACAATTATCTCTTATAGTGGTAGTGGTGATTTTGGTTCTTAGACCTAAAGTCACTACACTAATCACATATTGTTTGATGTACTTAGACGTCATCCAAAGTAACCTTGAATAAGGGTTTCCATAAAGGTGATGCTCGGCTGCATTGTGACACATGTGGATTGAGTGTGAGTGATGTAGATGGGATTTGTCCCTCGTATAATAGATTGATATCCATGGCCTCTTAATAAGCGAGACTAACAAATGTATGGCCATACTCAAGTGATTTAATATATAATATCCCAACTAACATTCATCTCATACAGTCTACTCTAGTTGAAGGAACATGGATTGAATGTTGAGGGGATGATGATTCCATGTCTTGAGTTCAATCTGGATATCAGAGACAAAGGGACTATATGATCACGGTAACACTGATCAGGGTTGTGGGTTGAAGTTGTTCTCCAACTTTCCAAATTACTTGGATAGCAATGATGTGTTACTAGATGCCCCTCTTTGCTTATGATGTCATAATTGGTTATGGACATTCATTACCAACGTAATTTGGATATATAGGGTCACATGCCTAGGATACACTTGGAATAGAAGTTTATTCATGAATGGTGTTTATATTGATTAAAATAGGTGCTTAGGTATTCAATTAAATAACTAAGGTTCAAAGTTGACTGACTGGACTCTAAACTGACCGATTCAAGTGTTGAACCAATTGGTTGGGGTGTCAGGTCAATAGGAATCAACATTGGTTGAACTCTGCCTGAACTAGACAAGTGAAACGACCATTTCACTTGTCCAATGACCATTTCATGATGTGAAATGACCATTTCACTATGTGAACCAACCTTTCATCATCTCGATTTCCCAGTTCAGTGGTTAATTTGATTAGATCAAGGATTGTTGATGATGTCATTATGCATTAATTGTGCTTTGATTACCAATTTGATTCAACAAATGAAAACACATGAACTGACCAGACCATACAGGAGATGACCAGTTGGCTAGGTGAACCGATGGGTTCACCATATGAAGTTTCTAGAAAATTTGTGAATTTGATTTTTTCAACTCCTGTGCAGATTGGGAACTCCAACCCTAGACTCTCCTATAAATATATGGGTATTGGGGGCTTCCCAGACACAACAATTAGCTCTGACAAGTGTTGACCTTTATGGTTGTGGTAACAAATAGAGAGACTGAGCAAGTCCTACCAGATAAAGGGAGGCATAACAAGGGAGAGACAATTATGCGAGAATGAATTCATACTAGTACATTGACGTTTGAGGGGACAACTCCTTATTGGGTCTAGTAGTGCAACATGGATTTCACGATGGTCCACATAGACTACTCTAGAGGTGAGGAGTTTTTCTCACTAGGAGGACACCATCAGTTGTTGTATGTGGTGTCAACCCATGAGGCCATTCATGATGACTACTCGAGTGTTGTTGCTGAAGAAGGAGGGTCTTGCTTCTTGAAGAAGAATCACGCTACCTCAGGGGTAATGTCTTCGGAATTACTCCAAGACTAGGTATGACCTTGCAAACCTTCTTTCCTAGATACATTGTTGTTGATATGATCTTGCTGTTTTGTGAATGGGTATTTAAATTTTTTTGTTTCCACTGCCTTATTTGTCAGTGGTATCAAAGCCACATCAATTTATAGTGTATCTAGATTTAAATCAATGTGAACAGATTTATTTTATTGCATATGATGTGAATATTAAATTGTTTAATGTGCATATCTGATTAAATACCACGTATAATTCCACAAACTTATATATATATATATATGTGTGTGTGTGTGTGTGTGTGTGTGATATATATGCAATTTGCATGCGTCACCCTAAAATTTGGTTGTCATGGTGGATGTTAGCATGGTTATGGCCAATAACCATAGATATGTGTATGCAAGTTGTGATTGTTTGTTCCTTTTTATATATTGGTTTGTATATCTCTCTCTTCCCTTCCAAATGTAAATAAATTATCTTCTTCTTATTTCCCCTTGAATGTAAATCGAGGTTTCTCTTTCATAATGTAAAATGGAATATGATAGTTTTAATTTATGTTCCATTGTGAAAAGGAGTTTTGCACCAAATGAACTGACTAGCTTGTGAGGTGAACTGATCGACTAGAGGATCGAGGAGACTAGACTCTAGGAGGATGAACCAATCAATTGGTGGCCCAACTAATCAGCTGGAGGAGTTCATATGTCAATTGAACTAGAGAACAAGACGACCATTTTGACATCCCAACTGAGCGTCCTAAAGGAGATCCGATCGGTTCAAGAGTTAAACTAATCAACCCAGATTGGTTTGAGCACGGATCTTCACCAACAATAGGTTGTACATATTATGTGGAACTTAGGTGGTAGAAATTCCTTTTGGATCCAAGTAATCGCATTAGATTGATCATAACATCGCTCGTATATTTTTGATTGCATGTTTTTGTTGTGCTTATAGAATGTATATGATACATAAGTATATCGTGATTGGATATGTATATGTATATATATGAAATCCCTCAATATTATATTAAGTCTAAGATGTTTTCCATAAGTCAAACACATGAAAATCTTGATTGACCAAGCATAGGTTATGCCAAAGTGTGGTGCATCGTCTATCTCATGGAAGTGTGATGGTAGATATGTAGGTACTGCCAAAGTAGGGTGCATATTCTATCATGTTGTCAATTGGTTCAAACTTAACTGGGTGTCCTTAATGAGATTAAAAACCTAGAAGCATGCAGATGGACTATGCCAAGGAGTTTGGCATACCATCTATCCAATAATTGCATGAGATGCAATAGGCAAAAGTTTCCTACCTTAATAATTAATTATGGATGATGGCGTTGGTCGGGTGATAATTGAATTGTTTTGGATCTTGGCTCAAGTGAAGAGTATAGGTTGCAATCTTTTGAATTGATACATGAGGGTTATCAATTCAAACAATATAGTGGGACCAATAATTAATTATAAGTCTAGTTAATATCGTCAAATTAATCAAATCAAACCAAATCAAAATATTTTTATGAAGTTGTAAAATTTCTTTTTGTAGAATCTAATGGCAAACACAAACATGTTATGATTGCGATAAGTCCTAGAGTAGGACAAACTAAATGGGATTAATTTCCACAACTGGTTTAGTACAATGATAAGTATTCTCACCAAAGAGTGAAAGCTATATGTCCTTGAAAGACCAGTTCTAGTGGAACCTGCTCCAAATGCACCTAAGGCTAAAATGGATACTTACTTGAAGCATGCCAATGGTGTTGCAGACATTCAATACCTTATTCTATGTTGTATGAACTGTGAGTTGCATGAGTAGTGTGAAAAACATGGACATTCTTGAGATGGCAACACATCTTAAAGAATCGTGTAAAGAAATAAAGGTATAATGTCTCCAAGGCGTTGTTTGAGTGCAAACTGACAGAGGGAGATCTAGTAGATCCCCATGTGCTCAATATGATTGGGCATGTGGAGAGACTGGGATTTCTTTCAGGTCTATAGTTGACCATGGTTATGATTTTGCAAGGATTGCCTGAATCATATAGCCAGTTTATCAAGTGATATCACTTGAGTAACTTGGCCAAAAAGTTGTTTGAGTTCTTTGGCATGTTGATTACTGTTGAATTAAGACTGAAGAAGAACAAATCCATGATGGTGATTAGTGGATGTGAGTCCAAGGACAAAGGCAAGGCCAAGAAGATTTCTAAGGCTAAGTTGAAGTCCAAGTCTTCTACACTCAAGAAATGGAGACAGTTAAGGGCAAAATGAATCTGTCCTTTTCACTTAAATGATTAAGGAAGGAAAGTGACACCATTGTCACAAGTTAGACATTGGTAAGGGAACTTCCCTCTTTATATAGAGGATCTCAGGAAGAAGAAGGAGATAGAGATATCTACTGCAGGACTTGAGAATAAGTAAGCTAGAAATTGTGTGGAGTAAGAGTTGATGCCACAATAGTTAGAATCTGACATTCATGGGTATTTAATAGAATTATTGAATTTATATTATGAACCTTCCATTGATGAAAACATCATGTATCTTATATGAACAAGAATATTATGAATAAATTGATGTTTCATTTTGAAAGATGAGATCTTGTATGGATATGCCCTATGTATCACAAACTATACGTGATAGTTCTAAAGACAAATATGTGTATGAGACAATATAGAATGACTCGATGACTCAAACAATGAATACCTATAGCATTGTCATATAAAGCATGTAAATGAGAATTGCATTTCTAGAATCCATAATGATGGTTATCTGGACTCTTTTGTCTATTGAAACAATATAGACATGCAAGTCTTATTTATTGGGCAATATGACAATAGACATCTTCACTAGATATAGTGGGAGAGCGACTGTTCTATTATGGCTCATACATATTGATGTATGTAGACCTTTTACAATAAATGCTAAAGGTGGTTACTTGTCCCTCATCATATCTACTAATGATATCAATAGATATGGTAATTTGTATTTCATGAAATGCAAGTATGAATCTCTTGGAGTGTTTAAGGAGATCATGAATGAAGTATGTAACTAACTTGGTAAAAGTATTAACACACTTCTATGTAACCGATGTTGAAATATTTAAACCAAGAGTTTGAGGACCTTTTGGAGAACATGGTAGTGTATGAACTCTACCTGAAACATAATAGCATATCAGAAAGAAGGAATCACACATTATTAAGTCATGGTGCAATTATAAATAAATATAGCTAATCTTCCATTTCCTTTTTGGCACATGTTTTACACTAAAACAATGTATCGTATAAAATGGTTCAAAAGCCACCGTATGATATATGGCATGGGAAGTGTCATGATATGTCTTTTATAAGGAGGATTGAAAGTTATGTAAGAAAATAGTTTCTTGAAAAGCTTTGTCCACAAATCACATAAATGTTATTTTTTAAATACTACTCTAATCCCAATCCTACAACAAAATTGTTTGTTGACTAGGATAGTTGTATTCCTAAAGGTAATTACATTATAAAGGAATCAGTGGGAGAAAAGTAGAACTCAAAAAGTTTGAGACAACCAAGGAAAACATTGATCCTAAAGGGGCATCGTGGAAACAATGTGAATCGCAAATTGTTATGGAATCTCAAGTTCCTTATGTAACACGGACCTCATAAATCTAGTAGAACATTCCTTAACTATGAAAGATTGTGATATCTTATATCTCAAAATGGTGGCGAGTTGATCATAGATGATGAGTCAACAAACTACCTAGAAGCTATTGAGGAACCAAAGTCTGATAATGTCTTCAGGGTTCATGGGACCAAACATATAATCCATGTAAACCAACAAGGTATGACCTTAATGGATCCACCTGAAGGGGTGAGACCCATTGGGTGCAATTGGTTCTTAGAGAAAAGACTGACATGGACATTAGTATGCAAACCTATAAGAGAAGACCAGTTCACCAATTGCCATGGTTGAATCCATCAAGATCATGCTTGCCATGCAGCTTGGTATGACTATAAAGTTTGGCAAATTGGATGTTAAAAGTGCATTCCTTAACTGAAATTATGAGGACATGTACGTGACACAACATGGATGTTTTATAAATCCAATATTGCAAATAAAGTTTGTAAGCTATAAAGGTCAATCTTTGGATTGAAGCAAGCAACTCAGAGCTAGAATCCTTAATTTGACAGTCAAATAGTTTGACTTGAGTCAGAATGAAGATGAAATTTGTGATTACAAAAGTTGAGTGAGAGCATATTTAAATTCCTCATAATGATGGGGAATGACATCCTTATACGACACATATTAAAACTTGTGTATGAAAGTACCTTCTCCATGAAGGGTTTAAGCAAAGCATCCTATGTGATAGGAACTGAAATCTCTAGATATAGATTTGGAAAGATTCGTAACCTAAGAGAGAACACAAACACTGGCAAGATGTTGAAGGGGTTCAGCATGTAGGACTCAATGAGAGAAAACTTGTCCATGTTCCATGGAGTTAGTCTCTCAGCAACATTGTATCCCAGTTCTTATGAAGAATAGGAACACATGAATAGATGACATATGCATTCACAATTGGATCTATCATATATGTACTCATCCTGTTACGTCATATGTGGTTGACATGATGAGCGGATATATATATTTATCTAGTAATCTCATATGTATTGTATATGATGAGAGAAGGTATCCGTCAGATTATAGTGAAGGTCACTAGAATGCCATAAGAACATCCTTAAGTACTTGAGAAGCACTAAAAGGATTGGTTACTTGGTTACGATAATAAGGAAGAGTTGTTTGTAAAGGTTACACCAATACAAGCTTCCAAAATGAAAAATAAAATTAATGATCGCAACATAAAATTTGTGTTTGACCTTAAAACTAGAACAGTAAGTTGGAAAAGTTCTGAGCGGGAGATAGTTATTAGATACTACAATAGAAGACAAGTATCTTGGTGTTATGAGAACAATAGAGGATATTGTATGGATCTAGAAGTTCATATAGATGAATTTATGGGAGGCTCCAACTATTGATGACACATTAGAGATATTGTGACAATAATGAAGCTACTAGTTAGGCAAGGAATCCCAAATAGCATATTACAGCACCTCCATATCATACGAGATGTCGTACAGTGAGGAGATTGTGAAACTTGCAATATACTGACTAGAAGTAAATATTGCTAACCCTCTATTAAATAACTAGCACAGAAAAACATGATGGACATGTTAGATCACTTGGAATAACATTTGTGGGTGATTGGCTATAAGTGCAAATGTGAGTCTATTGGTATGTATGCCCAGAGAGCCAATCATGTGATGATTAGAGTGTGGTATTAGACACCTAATCTGGTAATCATAAAGGTATTTCTTTCTGTTATGTTAGTATCACACATGATATGATGACACATACATAGCAGATGTCTAAATATTGATGTTACTGGAGACATATGTCTTCAAGTTGATGACATGAACAATGAGATCATATGTATGATAAGAGTACATACATTATTTCTATGTTCGTAGTCAGATATTACTGTGGAGTCAAAATAGACAACAATAATACATAAGACTAGAGTGTGTGTTGATTGATGACAGTGTCTCATTAGTCATGAGATGTGATATCAAGTCAAGCACATTGATACATGTTAGAGAATAGTGTATTGGACATACCCATCATAAGAGTGATACATTGATACCATGAAATGGTAGTCACAATCAGATCCCATAGTGACAGTGGTGATTGTGGTTCTTAGACATAAAGTCACTACACTAATCACATGTTGTTTGATGTATTAAGACATCATTCAATGTAACCCTGGATTAGGATTGCCATAAAGGTGATGCTCAGATGCATTGTGACACGTGGGATTGAGTGTGAGTGATGTAGATGAGATTTTTCATTCCTATAGGAGATTGATATTCAAGACCTCTTGATAACGAGACTGAGAAATGTATGGCCATACTCATGTGATTCAATATGTGATATGTGAACTCACATGCATCTCAGACAGTCAACTCTAGTTCAAGAAACCTAGATTGAACGTTGAGGGGATGTTGATTCCATGCCTCGAGTTCAATCCAGATATCAGAGACAAAGGAACTATATGATCACGATAACATTGATCACGCAATGTAGGTTGAAGTTGTTCTTCAACTTTCTAAATTACTTGGGTAGTGGTGATGTGTTACTAGATGTTTCTCTTTTCTTGTGATGTCATAATTGATTATGGACATTCACTGCCAACGTAAGTTGAACCTATAGGGTCACACACGTAAGACACACTTGGAATAGGAGTTTATTCATGAATGATGTTTAGATTGATTTCTAAAGGTGTTTAGGTATTCAAATTAAACAACTGAGGTTAGAAGTTGTCTGACTAGACTCTGAACTGACTGGTTCAAGTGTTGAACCGATTGGTTGGAGTGTCAAGTCAATAGGAATCAACAATGTTTGACCTTTTCCTGAACTGGACAAGTGAAACAACCATTTCACTTGTGAAACAACTATTTCATGATGTGAAACAATATATTCACTATGTAAACTGATTGTTTCATCATCTAGGTTGCCCGATTCAATGGTCAATTATATTGGATCATGATTGATGTTGATGTCATGATATGCATTAATCATGCATTGATTACCAATTTGATTCAAAAAAGAAAAAAACATGAATCGACCGGTTCATGAGCTGAACCAACCGGTTCATGCATAAGATGACCAGTTGGTTGGGTGAACTGACCGGTTTGGCATCTAAAGTTTCTAGAAAATTTGTGAATTCAGTTCTTTCGACTCCCTCACAGTTTGAGAACCCTAGACCTAGACTCTCCTATAAATAGAGGGGTACTGGAAGCTTCCCAGACACATAATTAGCTATGACAAATATTGTCCTCACTGGTTGTGGTAACCAATAGAGAGCCTGATCAAGTCCTACCCGATAAAGGGAGAGAAAGAAAGGGAGATAAAATTGTGGGAGATTGAATCGGTGTTAGTACACTGACATTCAAAGGTAAAACTCCTTCTCGTTGGCTCAGGTAGCGCAACGGGTGTTCCTTGTGGTTTGCATGGACTATTCTAGATGTGAGGAGTTTTTTTCAGCTAAGAGGACGTCGACAACCGTTGTCCGTGGTGCCAGACCAAGAGGTCATTCATGACGACTTTTTGAGTGTTGATGTTGAAGAATCGTACTACTACTTGAAGAAGAAGAAGTACACTACTGCAAGGGTAATGTCGTTGGACTTGCTCCAGGACCAGGTATGACCTTACAAACCTTCCTTCCTAGATACATTATTGTTGATGCAATCTTGTTGTTTTGGGAAATGAGCATTTATATTTTTTTGTTTCTTTTGTCTTATCGTTTGCATTGCTTTCCCTTCAGTCTTAACCATATTATAACTAGAGTAATTATAATCTCAAGTATTATGTTAATTAGACTAGTAAACTATGATATAATCACATATTATTTGAGTAGTTATTCATGTATAGTGGGTACATGGGACTATCGGTCTGGGTTCAAGCTTATCCATTAATGGACCTGCTCATATTTGGGTCTATCAGTATGCAGGTCGAAGGTTCAACGGGTCCAAAAAATTTAGACCCGTGATGGTTTTTTGAAGGGTCCAAATTTATGGGTCTACAAGTTTACCCATTCCCATTAATAGCCCTAAATATCATTCTTATCACAACATTCCTTTTGGCTCTATGAAATCCATAGAATTTATTGGACCCCTCTTTCTCTTCATCAACCCATATATTTTTAAGAACATCCTTCATATATAATTATGACACTAACATACTAGAACAATAAAAAAGAGATCAATATGTGTATAGGGCCAAAATAGTGGTACTTTATCTCTAGTTCATGATGTTTTCTGGATATAAATACTTGTCATGGTTCTTGGTTGTCTTTTTTAGATGCAACTACCTATTCATATTATTAATATTTTGGATAATAATGCTTCTTTTAAAGTTCATTATGATCCATGTAAGGATCTAATTATTTTGTAGTTTATCATAATTTATCCTAGTTAACAATAACTCTTTTCTAGTAGATCGCAAACATTTAAGTGAAAGTAGACCTCCTTGATAACTAATGATGCAAGATTCTAAAATTGTACTCAAAATGGCGATTAGTTGCTGAAAGTATTATCTTTTGTAAGTTAATTATGGTTTCATATTCAAAGGGCTTTCTCATAGCACCATGTCTTTTCTAGTACTTCATTCATTAAATATGTAACATTTTCTAAATTTAATCATGTGTTCAAGAAATTTAAAGTTTACTATATGAAAAAAAATCTTTAACCAATCATTTATTCAAAAAAGGATTATCATCATGTATAAAGTATGTTGTAAAGTTTACATTAAAACAATTCGATTCATTCAACTTCAATTCATCTTGATTGTTTCTCTCATGAAATCCACCTAATCCACCCCAATAGTTTCTAATGGATCTCACCTATCACAAACTAGATATGAATAGAGTTTTAACACCTTCAATTTCCTAATCTAGAAGTTGAAGTATCGTGGTATCATGTTGCATTAAGATTTTCCAACTAACATCAAGTTTTATTTTGTAATCCCATCAACTGAAATAATTGTGAATTAGATTTTATTTAGGATAGCACAAGGGTTCTTTAAACCTTCACTGATCGCAACCGTGTAGCCTTACTCCACCTTTGCTACTAATTCATGCTTGTCCTCAATGATAGGGAGTCAAAATTTATTTTATTGTCACAGGCTTATTGCAGTATTTAACGTCTTTTTTCTTTTTGTTATAAAATAAGGTTTTGAGTCCTCTTTCCATTTCATATATGATAACCTCAAGATTTAATTCATGGATGTATGGTACAATATAAATTTCCTCAATGATGTGTGCATATCACAACCTATGGATTTGTCTCTCTAGGTCAATCTAGAAAGTCATGAGCAATACTCATACTTGGTTGAAGCAACCAAAAGGGGCAATCTAAATTTTGATGAATTAGACAAAAAGTTGGATTCATCAAGAATGAAGATGGACCTTTTGTTTACAATTAGTGGGAGCATGGTAGTATCCATAATATTGGATGTGGATATACTACTATTTGGAACTTATGTTTCATCTCTTATATATGTAGTCAATGGAATAATGTTTGATTTTTGTAGCATAATGTGTAACATAAGTTACAACTAGAATGTTTGAGTTAGGTAGCAAAACTGACAGAGATAATGATTGTGGTTGGTGGTGGAGAACCATCTTCCATGCGTCAATCAGCATCTGGAGGTAAAGTGGCTGGAACTCTAGGATAGGGTTGTGGAAGAGAGACCAATCTTGTGTGGGTACAGAGGGAAAAGGGGTGGAGGAGAAAAATAATTTGTCCTCATGGAACGTAACATTATATGATACATATATACTCCAATTTTGGGGTTAAGGCATTTGTAACTATTTTGAGAAATGGAGAATATAGTGGTGTGGGGATAGATAAACAGACCTAGGATCAAATTTGTGAATAAGGATGACATATCCAAACACTCATTGTGGTAAATAAAATGATTTTTCATGTGGATACAAAATATAAAAATATGCTTGATTGTGAAGAATTGATAATGGTTGGTGATTAATCAAAAAATAGGTAGTGAGAATAGCATCAGTCCATAGTGTATTTAGGTAGGTTTGCATGAATGGTAAGTGAGCATGTTATGTTGAGAAGATGATGATTTTTTCACTCTACTATAGAATTTTGTGGTGGGGAGTAGCCACAAAAATGTTGGTCGGTGATCCTCATATCCTGACAAAAAGAAGAAATAACGTGTTAAGAATATTCAAGTGGGTAATATGTGTGTGAGACTTTAATCAATGTAGAGAATTGAAAGCTTATCATTATATGAAAGGAAAAGATAACGGGAAAAACATTGTATTGTGTTTGAATAAGATAAATCCATGTCATGTAGAAGAAATCATGCACAAATGCAATAAAATATTTAAATCTATTGCAACTAGTTGTTTGAAAGGGACCGCAGACAGAATTATGAATCAATTAAAAAGATTTTGAAGATTTTTTTTAACAATATGTGAAGGAAAAGATGCATAGTGATGTTTTCCCAATTGACATATATCACATAAAATGGAAGAAAAACTAGAAAGAGGTTTATCTTAGATCTTCAGCTTGTCCAAAGAATGGTGACCAAAGCAAACTTGTAGTTGGAGAGGCAAGGTTGCAATAAGAGTAGTTGTTGAAGGTAGAGGAGGGGTGAAGAAGTAGTAAAGGTCGTCATAGATCACCCTCTTGACAGTTATCATCAAGTTCCTCTAGTCCTATTGAATAGTCATTCGGTCTAAAATCTGCAAAACAATAAAGGGAATTGACAAGTTTAGCTACAGACATCAGACTATATGGAAAGTTGGGAACAAAATGAACATTAGCAAGTTGTAGTTTAGAGGAGAGGGTAATAGTGCCACACCATGTGACCTATTTGACTGAGCCATTTACCAATGTGACAGTGGTATGTGGGATAAAAGAATGAAATGATGTAAGAATATGTGGTATACCAGTCATGTGTTTAGTAGCACCAAAATCCACTATCATATTGAGTGAGAGGCAATCATAGAGGTGTTGGGTTAGTGAGAAGTTATATAGGCTGAGTGTGTCATAGTATACCAGTCACCATTGTGCCATTTAGGGGATGGTGTCAAGCTATTGTGAAGAATAGAGAAAAAGTTATCTTTTTACTTTTTTATGCATATACATTAGCATGAGGTCATTTGTTCACTATTTTCTGTTGCTTTACAATGATTTGTAGAAGAAACATGTTGGTATATATGCCCAGAGAGCCAATCATATGATGATTGTAAGGGCATAATATGTAAATTATTTGATTAATAAGTAAAGGCAGGCTTCCAATTTATTCTACTTAATTCACTTATGAGAAAATGATGTAACATTATAAATGTCTATATAATGATATTACGCAATGATGTATGTCTTCAAGTGTATGACTTGAAAAATGAGATCATACTGATGTTAGGAGTATATACATTCACATTATGTCCCTAATTAGTTGTTGTTTTGGAAGGTAGATAGACAACAGTAACACATAAGATCGGAGTGTGAGTTGGTTGATGATGGAATCGCATTAGTCATGATATGGCGATATCAAACCAAGTACATAGATACATGTTAGAGAATGGTGTATCGGGAAGACCCATCATGAGACTGACACATGGAAGACATTGACATGGTAGTCGTAATCAGCTCTCATAGTATTGGTGGTGGTTGTGGTTCTTAGACCTGAATTCACTACACTCATTGCATGTCGTTCAGTCTGCTTTGACATCATCAAAGGTAATCCTGAAGAAGGTTTATTATAAAGGTGATGATTGGGTGATTGTGACACATGGGGACTGACTGTGAGTGATGTAGATGGAAAATGTCCCTCCTACAGGAGTATGATATATAAGGCCTCTTAATTAGCGAGACTGAGAAAAGCATGACCTTGCACATGTGAGTCAATATATGATATTGAGCTTACATATATCTCATACAATCGGCTCTGGTTCATGGAACAAGGTTGAATATTGAAGAGGATGACTACTCCATGCCTCAATCTCAATCTAGATATCAGTGGAAAAGGAACTATACAAACACTATAACACCATATACATATTGTAGGTTGAAGTTGTTCTCCAACTTTCCATTTACTTATGTAGCATTGATGTGCAACTAGGCACCTCTCATTGCTTGTGATGTCATAAGTTGTTATGTACATTCACTGCCAACATAACATGGGACCTATAGAGTCACACACATAGGTCATGACTTAGAAGAGGAGTTTGATCTTGAATGATGATTGGATTGATTACTAAAGTGTGTAGGTGTTCAAGTCAAGTAGAAAATCAACTGACTAGACTCCCAACCAATCGACTCATGTGATGAAGCAGTTGGTTGGATGTCAGGTTGATTGGATACTAAATTGGTTGAATTCTTCCAAAACTAGGAGTGAACGGTCATGAGATGACCAGCTCACAAGGCAAGTCAATTAGTCCATGGAGAAATTTGATTGCGTCAAGGATTAGTGTTGATTTCATGTAATGCATTAATTGGATCGGAATTTTCCAAATTCATATGTGATTGGGAAATAGGAAAACCGATCAGCTCACATGTGAACTAACCAGTTTGGTTCCCAACTGACCAGTTCGGCTCTCACAGGTTGTGAAAATTAAAGATCTTTTGGTCCCTTCCACTCCCACATAGATTGGGAACCCTAACCCTAACCCCTCCTATAAATAGAGGGGTACTGGGGGCTTCCCAGAACAAAACTCAATTTCTTCTAACAACAGTTGTCCTCTCTGGTTGTGGTAATCAATAGAGAGCTCGATCAAGTTCTACCCACTAAAGGGAGGGATAGCAAGGGAGAAACAATTGAGAGAGCAAGTTGGTGACTAGTACACCAACGGGAGGGACAACTCCTTCCTATCCATTCTAGTGGGACGACATGAGTTATAGGAAGTCCGTGTAGACTTCCTTATAGTTGTGAAGGTCGTTGTCTACCGCTAGGAGGACAACATCAACCTACTATCTGTGGTGCAGACTAGGAGGTGCAGCAGTAGTCAGATGAGTCCCAGTGCAACTAGAAGATAGTTGTGCATCTATGACGACGAGGAGATGTCTCTAAATTTGCTCCAGGACCAAGTATATCCTTGAAACCATCCTTTCCATTATATAGTTTTTGATGCGATCTATTGGTTATGGGGAATATGGTGGTAAAAATTTGTTTGCACTGCCTATTATGTAGTGATATTTCCCTACAGTGATATGAGAGTCATGCCATACTACTATATTTTGGGATAATTTATATGATTATATTTTTGGTATGTCATTTAATTATTGCATGTTATGTGAATAATTTCCTGTCCAATCAAATACCATGATAATCCCAAAGTAATATATATATATATAATATGTAATTTACATGTGTCGCCCTGAAAGCAAGTTTTGATGGTGGATGTGTAGCATATTTATGGCCAATAACCGCTATTATCTATGCTTGGTTTTGTGGTTGGTTAATCCTATTTTATCTCAGTCTATGTATCGAGCATGTACCTTATCTTTCCACTGTAAGTTTAATTCTTTCCTACCCTTTCTCCCCTCAAATGTAACTTGAGTTTTCTCTATAATCATGCAATAGTAGGATAGTTTACTTTATTGTTATGATGAAAAAGAAAGATGTTCTGACAACGCCAACAGAGCATCTCAAAAAAGAGCTAATTGACTGGAGGACCAAGGAGGACCAGAAGGACGAGTCAAAATGATCGGCTGGTGGACCCAACTTATCAATTAGAGGATCTAGAATATGGGTGGGCCAGTAGGATCAGGCGACCGGTGAGATGACCAAACAATCGGCCAAGAGGTGAGCCAATCGGTTCAAGGGTTGAACCGATCAAACTGGATTGGCAAGCATGGATCTTCATCAACAATAAGTTTTTGCATATGATGTGGACCCTATATTGTGGTAATTCCTTGTGGCCCCAAGGAATTACTTTTAGGATGGCCATAACCATCGCTTTTTGTTTATTGCATATTTTATTGTGGGACATAGTATGTATATGATACTTACTATATATGTGGTGATTGGATAAAGTATATGTATCTATAAATGCAAACTCCCTCAAATAAATATTAAGTCTTAGATGATTTCAAAAAGAGATACACATGAAAAACTTGATCGACTAAGCATGAGCATCCCAAGGATGGTGTGTCATCTATCTCATGGAAGTGTGATGGTAATAGTGTGGGCCTGCCCAGCGGGGTGCATTATTATCGTGTCGGATTTTGGGTTAGGCTTAACTGTGTGGTCTTAATGAGATTAAGCACCAGAAGCATGTAGATGATTGTGGCAAGGAGTTGAGCACATTATCTATCCAAGAATTGCATATGATACAATTGACAAATGTTGCCTACCTTTATAATTGACTATAGATGTTGGCGTATTGGTTGGGAGATAGTTGAATTATTTTTTATCTTAGCCGACTAGAATATTATAAGCTATACTATTCTGAATTGATATGTGAGGGTTATCAATTTTAATAAAATAGTGGGAGCTATAATAAATTAAAACCTAATTGATATTGTCACATTTTTTAAATTAAATCAAATCAAAAAGGTTTTGACAAAATTGCAATTTTTTTCTTGTAGAATCAAACGAAAACAAATATGTATTGTGATCGGTCTTTAGGAAGGACAAAATTGACAGGACGAATTTCCACGAACGGTTTTGGACTTTGAGAAGGGTTCTTAATGAAGAGTGAAATCTCTACATCCTTGAAAAACCAGTTCCAGAAATACCTACTCCTGATGCGTCTAGGGCAAAGGTGGATGCTTACTGGAAGTATGCCAATGATGCATTAGACACAAAGTACCTTATGCTAAGATGCATGAACTGTGAGTTGCACTGAGTAGTGCGAGGAATGGGGATTCTTGAGATGGTAACACATCTCAAGAAGCTTAACTATGATCTCATAAGGAAAGAAAGCTACAATGTCTTAAAGGTTCTCTTTGAGTGTAAGCTGACAGAAGGAAACTCAATAGAAGAATATGTGCTAAATATGATTGGACATGTGTATCATTTTGAAGAACTGGGATTCTCTTTGAGCCAAGAGTTGGCCATGGATATGATTCTTAAATCATTGCCAAAAACATATAGACATTTTATTGCATGTTATCATGTGAATAATATAGCAAGACTGATGTCAAATTTGCTTGGTATGTTGATTCATGTCGAAGCAAGGATGAAGAAGGAAAAATATGTGATGATGGTCAGTGAAGTTGAGTCCAAGGATCAAAGCAATGCCGTGAAGAGTTCTAAGGCCAATCCCAAATCTAGATTATACAATGAAGATACAGAGAAAGAAAAGTATAAGAGGAACTCATCCTTTGTACTTGAAGGCATTCAGGAAGAATAAGATAGGGATGGTGATCTCCACTTCAAGTATATACATCATAGAGATAAATCTATCTACTTCTTCATCATGGGTACTAGATACTGGATGTGGATCTCATGTATGTTTGAATATACATGATCTTAAAAGAATTAAGCCTTTGAGAAAAGGCGAGGTAGCACTCTGAGTTGCAAATGGTGCAAGAGTTGTGGCTCGTGCAGTTGGAACCTATAGTTTATCTCTGCCCACATGGCTTGTAATAGAGTTGATGAACTACTATTATGTACCTTCTATAAATAAAAACATCATGTATGTATTTTGTATGGACAGGGATGCATTTGAATTGTGTATTAAAAAATGGTCTATGTTCTATTTCTAAAGATGGGATCTTTTATGGCAATGCCTCAATGTCTTATGGTGTTTAGTTGCTAGATTTGATGAGAGATGTGTGTAACATTAATACCAAAAGACTAAAATTCAACAACTCAAACAAAACATACCTTTGGCATTGTCATTTATGGCACATAAATGAGAATCGCATATCTAGACTCCATAAGGATGGTTATCTAGACTCTTTTGATTTTGATTTAATAGAGACGTGAATCTTTTTTATTGGGAAAGATGTCAAAGACCCCTTTCACTGGTAGAAATGAGATGGTTAGTGATCTATTGGGACTCATAATATTAATGTATGTGGGCCTTTTAGAACAACCACTAGAGGTGGGTATCAGTACTTCATTACCTTCACTGATGATTTCAGTAGGTACAGTTATGTTTACCTGATGAAACATAAGTCAGAAACTCTTGACATGTTCAAGGAGTTTATGAGTGAAGTACATAACCAACTTGATAAAAGTATTAAGGCACCTCATTCTAACTGAGGTGGAGAATACTTAAGCCAAGAGTTTGAGTACCTTCTTATAGCCCATGGGATTATATCCCAGTGGACTCCACTTGGAACACCCCATCATAATGGAGTATTAGAAAAAAGGAATCGCATACTATTAGACTTGGTGCGGTCAATGACGAGTTTAGCATAGCTTCCGACTCCCTTCTGGGGGTATTCTCTAGAAACCTCTGCGTTTACACTATGCTAAGTACCATATAAGTCAGTTCAAAATACACCATATGAGATATGGTATGGGAAGCATCCCAATGTGTTTTTCTGAGAATTTGGGGATGCAAAGCTTGTGTTAGGAAAAAAATCCTAGAAACCTTGGTCATAAATCTGGTAAATATTATTTTTTTTGGATATCCTAAGGATACTTGCAACACCCCTTTTCAGTATACATGTATCAACGGAAGCAATCTCTATGTGTTCCATAACATGGGGTACTTTAACTCAAAGGAGTGTCACAATTATACTAATCATTGCAAATAAAAAAATAACCATGCAATAATATTGAACTTGATTCAAACATTGTTCACAATTGATTTCTTGAATTGAGATTCACTAATATATACATGATTAGACATTATTTATACATGAATTTATCTATAAAATTAGGATCTTCTATTTTAGACGGCACCCTGCCATGTAGTTGACCTTCATATGGCTCTATCTTGCAAGTTATGTTTTACATGTGGGCATCGCGCCCCTACCATGCATGCAATATAAACCATGTTAGAGTCAGTGGGATTGAGTATCGTTATGATAACAGAATGACTTTACAATAAGAAAAACATGAAAGTAATTGAATAATAGATCTAGATTCCCATAACTTGATCTTGGTGATTCATTATAGTGTCCTCGACACTTATGCACCAATGGTTCTCATAAGGCCCGTAGGCTCATCACTAAAATGATGAGGACATAATAATGCAACTCGTTACACGGTTCATCATTAACTTGACATAGTTAACTTTACTTGGATTTCCCATAAACATGACATAAATCTTGAAATAAAACTTGAGAGCATAAGAATCACATAATAGAACGGATGCAAGAAATATTCAAATTGAAGTACATGTCTCTAATATAGTTTAACTTGATTATCATAATAATCATAAATCAATGAAAACCAATACTAAATACTCAAAGTGCATGGGCCCTCTTACCTAGTCCAGTAGGAAAAATCACTCCTAGATTTCTGATCTCCAATCCTTTATTTGTCCTATAAATATCATTCCAAACCCTATTTATTATCATAAACCTTAATCATGTTAAGTCTTAAAATCTAATAAGTCAGAGTCAAAATCATGACTCCTAACCTATCCCAATGGATAGATCTTGAAAAAATGACCAAAAATCATATGTATCTCAACTCCAGATATATATCATTAAAAAAATTCAATTCCCAAACTTGACCAATCAGGATATAGATAAATCGAATAATCATTATCTGGGGTCCAAATAAAGGAAAATTAAAAAAAAACAAGAAAACCCACTAGATGATATCACGGACTTAGATTGTGACAAAGGTGTCTTTGTAATATCAGCTTCATCTGATATCACCCATTAAATCATGAGAAAATCAACCAAGAACTAAGTTGAACTATATCCAAACATGACACATAATTAATGAGAGAATAGGGGGCCTCTTTCTCCCCCAAGCCCAGGTTTCTATCTACAAGACATGGTGCGATCAAGATATTACCTTCTCTCATGGAGCAGCAGTACTTCAATTCCAGATGAAGAACACACGACAAAGGTGAAGGAAGTTGTTTCTGATTCTTCTAGACACCAAGGGGTCTGCTAAGATTTAGAGTCAAGGGATACTGGGTGATGAGGATCCCCCTCATGTCGTTAGGATGTGAGGGAACATCATAGGTCCAGGTACCTAAATATGTTGAATCACGATGGGAAGGGAGGTGAATGAACTCGTGATGATTCAGTGAGACTAAAGAAATATCTCACATACTAAAAGGAAATATGTGTCATATAGATAGATAATCCAAGACATGAAATGTGATGGGGAGCCAAGGATTGAACCCACCATACCATAGAAAAAACATAATCACTACAGCTCAGGAAAAGATCGTCAGGGAAGCGTGAAATGAGTTCTCTAAATTCCTTAGCCAAAGGACCACTGAAGTGGCCTGGCATTCAATGTTGGTGAGCACCAGCAACCCAGTTATAGGGTACATATTCTAGGGTGACTGCAAGGTAAAGGGGTGATCGAAAAAAAGTAAAGAAAAGGGTTCTACATGCTTTCCATACTGTCAATTGCAGGTAAGACAAGGTGAGGAGTGGTGGAGCAACTTTTGTCGCTCTGGAAGAGAGACTGAGTTTGCAGTGAGGTTCCAGAGAGATCCAACCAAATCGGCAGCGTTCATGGCCTCCTCCCAGACCAAATAAGCTTCAAGGCCCTTTATACACCTCCATGAGGACCAAAGCAGGCGATTGCAACAAGAATTGGGGAAATGAGAAGACACATGTTTGGGTGTTTCATTGAGGAAGCAAGTTAGGGTTTGCTACAACATATATGTAGGTTCTTTTTTGGGTCTTGAACCCATTAGGACTCAAATTAACCATGTGATTTGTGACAGGTAGTGAGAAAACTGTGGGGATTTGGGATCCCTCAGACTGTGTAGAGTCCTAGCCACATTGGGATCTAGGTGACAAAGCGCTAGCCTTTGGATCTTCATCCAATGGTGACAGTGACCCATGCATGTGAGGAAAAATAAAAATGAAATGTGTGACAACTTAATCAACTGAAAACTTTGGCCAAAAATCCAAACTATACTAGTAATTTCAGTGTGACATTGAAATAACTCAAACCTTATGAAATCGATTTGATTAAACTAAAAATGAAAGCTATTTAGGTCCTAACTATATAGGAACTTCCTAAATTCATTAGAGGGGTCATATTAGTCCATATTGGTCGCAAATTTTGACAATATGTACAAAGTAGGGTCTACAACATTCCCATGTAATTGCTTTCTAAATTTCATGATCATAAGATGAGTTATTACTACAATGAAATCAATATCACTTAGGTACAATAAATGAACTATGATTGATACCTAATTGATGTAACATTTCTTTTATGGTCACTTTGGGTTAGGCTTAGTTTTATTGATTCTAGAGGACTAAAACTCTTAAAAATATGGCCCATATTCTTATTAACGATAATGATGTTACATAGAGGAGAGAGAACATGCATTATACTTCAATGTTAAAGGATATTGAATTAACCACCATAATAAAAGAGTAAACTTTGTTGATTTAAACATTAGATTTGGGTATAAAAGTCACATTAAGTTTAATTGATGCATTAGGAATTAGGGTTTCCAAATATAGATTCAATCATAAATTTAAATTATAATGATGTTACAATACTACCCACCTTATAAAAAATTCTTCCTCAAAATTTCAACATACTATTCACCTTAGACTTTTACAAATTATGTGTATGCTAACTCTAAAATATTATCTTAGAGTGTCGTTATCATACTTAAGATATAACCTACTCATGGTTAACACAATTTCATGAAAAATTGATTAACTTGAGATGATTTCATGTTAGACTGAATTTTTACTTGAGTCGATATAGTCACTCTCTTGATTTCACCCTCAGTGCTCATAAGGCCAGTTAAGGCTCACATAAGGCTAGTTAAGGGTCACATAATGCTCCTACAAAGCTCATAAAGCCAATTAAGGCTCACTTAAGGTTGGTTAAGGCTCACATAATGCTCCCACAGGCTCACATAACATGATTGAGAAGACAATATCAACATAACATGATTTCTTATACTCAAACATGATTTTCATAATTTCATAATTCAAAAGCATAGCAGTAACACATGATTTTCAACTTGAACACATAATCCTAAAATAGTAGAGAACATTGCTTAGTAGCATGTGCATGATTTTTTTTCTATGACAAATTGTCTACCCTTTGTATGCATGTTTGGTCTTATTATTTAACTAATTAAGTTTAGGTGACTATATGTCTCAAACTTTAATGCAAACTCTTACTTTCTTTGTTTCCTTTGGATACATGATGGTCGGTCATATATTCAGAAGTCACATGTCTTATCACACTTATCTTATCAGCTCCCTCGTCACATCTCCCATACCACATGCTCTTTAAATGATACAAGCATGATTATAGACATAACATTCTCTCAACAAAATCCCATAAGCTTGTGTCCCATACCACAAACATGTGGGAAAAAGAGAGAGCGTTCTATATACAATTTTAGATTTAACATAAAAATCCAAAATGTCTAGACACATAACCCTAATCATTATTTAACATTATGTCTAGAACTCTAATTTGATTTCTAATATCCTTCACTTATTTCTTCTATACCTATATTTATAACATATGAATTTGGTTTTTTTTGTGGTGGTCATCTACTTATTTGCTTTGATACCATTAATGTAAGGCCCCCTTTCATCATACATGTATCAACGGAAGCAACCCCCAAGTTTTCCATAACATGGGGTACTTTAGTTCAAAGGAGTGTCACAATAATACTAACCATTGCAAATAAATAAACAATAACCATGCATTAATATTGAACTTGATTCATACACTATCCAAATTTTATTTCTTGAATTGCAACTAACTAAGATATGCATGATTAGAAATTATTTATAAATGAAGTTATATATAACATTAGGATCTTCTATTGTAAATGGCATCCCACCATGTATGTCTTTTAGAAACCTTGATCTATTCCTTAATATGACCTTCATATGGCTCTATCCTGGAAGTTGTGTTGTAGATGTTGGCATTGCGCCCCCAGCCATGCATGCAATATAAACCATGTTAGAGTAAGCGACATTGAGTATTATTATAATAACCTAATGACTTGGCAATAAGAAAAACATGAAACTACTTGAACAATAGATTTAGATTCCCATAATTTAATCTTGGTGGTTGATTATAGTGTGCTTGACACTTATGCACTAATGGTGCTCATAAGGCTCGTAGGCTCATAATTAAAATGATGGGGACATAATAAAACTCATTACATGATTCATCATTAACTTGACATAGTTAACTTTACTTGGATTTCCCATAAACATGACATAAATCTTGAAATAAAACTTGAGAGCATAAAAATCACATAATAGAATTGATGTAAGAAATATTCAAATTGAAGTACATGGCTCTAATATAGTTTGAATTGATTATCATAATAATCATAAAGCGATGAAAACCAATACTAAATACTCAAAGTGCATGGACCCGCTTACCTAGTCTAGTAGGAACAATCACTCCTAGATTTTTTTGATCACCAATCCTTTATTTGTCCTATAAATTTAATATAAACCCCTAATTATTATCACAAAGCTTACTCATGTTAAGTCATAAAATATGAGAAGTCAGAGTCAAAATCATGACTCCTAAGCTAGCCCAATGGCTATATCTCAAAAAAAGACCAAAACCATATGTATCTCAACTCCAAAAGATATCCAAGTAAAAAGATATTCAATTCCAAAATTGGACCAATCAGGATATTAATAAATCGAATTAGCATTATCTGGGGTCCAAATAAAACAAAATTAAAAATATGAGAAACCCTTCAGATGATATCATGGACTTAGATTGTGACAAGGGTGTCTTTTTAATATCATCTTCACCTCATATTGCCCATTAAATCACGAGAAAACCAACCAAGAACTAAGTTGAACTATATCCAAACGTGACACGTGATTAATGACTAAACAAGGACATTGGGTCCCATTTCTTCCCCAATCCCAAGATTCTATCTACAAGCCATGGTGTGATCAAGAGACTACATGCTCCCAAGGAGCAGCAGTACTTCAATTCCAGATGAGGAACACACGACAAAGGTCAAGGAAGTTGTGGCAACACATCCCACTATCATACAGACAGCGAGGTGTTACGTGAAAATGTGCGGAAATCACCATAACCACAGATTATCGAAAACATGGGTTAATTAAAACTGATTTTGGAAAAATTGATAAACTAAGAAACTATTACATTCTAGTCCATATCCTGCAAGAAAATAGGTTACATACATATATACAAGCCTTGATACATGTCCACAGCTTAGAGCAACAGTTGTCTTGTCTTCACATGAGTTCATCACCTGTTTATATATACGTAAACATAAAGGCCCACATCCGGACAGCAGTAGGATATACAAAACATCTATAGTTGTACATCGTGAAACAACGCCAAAACACTGCCAAGGACCTGAGAGTACATATATGACTCTAGACTCTACTACAAACATCCAAAACAGCAGCATATCCATCGCTTGCCTTCTATTGTTCTTCTTGCTGCTCGGTCACAACTCTGCGATCACCACCACGTCTAGCTCGACCACCTAAAAAGGGTGTAAACCAGCGGGGTGAGACAATTGAACATTGTCCCAGTGGGAAACATAACTCCCCGCCCAAACTACAAAACCTCAGATGAAAATATACATAAAGTAGTTAACTGATGAAAAGTATAGCAAGAGCAGTCTATGAAATAAAGCTATCTAAGCTTACCAGATGTAATCAAGTATTACATGTGAAACATGATTTACAAGACAAGGTATATGAGTTCTACTACATATGAAGAACATATAAGTAACTATAAGATATAATGAGAGTAACTACACAAACAAGGCCTCAACCAATGTTTTGTGTTTGTCTCAAGCAGTAGATATTAGACAGCTGAATTACGTATTATTATGTCCTGAGGAAGTGAACCGTACCGTTCAAATCCAACCTTCGGCTGCGAAGCCCATAGCCGGTGCCATACAAGGTCAATGGAAGAGCCGGAATCCACAACCTCACCCTTCATGGTCAGTGCACGAAAACTAAAGCAGGACTGTAGTCTCATGCTTAAGTGGCCTTAGCCACAGGGTCAGCTCCATAGGCTACCCTTTCTAGCCCGCCTTGGTACACGTCTCGGCACTAGTATATTTGAGCCATGAACAAATGTATTCATGCTCCAACACATTGAGCCATGGGCTTACTCACCATGCTCTTCATTTATATAAATATATCCGAGTCTGAAACCGTAGTTGCACTCGTTTACCTCTCTATTTAAGGCTAGGAGTAACCACACATATTCAACAATATGCGCTTCCAGGTTAACCCGTAGGAGAACCTGTTTCACCATCACCAAATCCTGACGATGATGGATCTATGGCCAGGGCATCTACATGATAGATTTCATTGTGATTAATTAGTATCTTTTAGATGGATTGCAAGGTTCAACCAAGTTGTATAACATGCAAACTATAACAGGAAATAAACAACATAAATCCAATACTATGTTTTTACTACAATTCACATCATACTGATCCATCACAAGGATCCCACATCACATGTTATCACTTGGCCTCTTGCCAATCATCTAGATCCATCTCAAGGATCATCACATACCATGGGATCTCAATCCCTCATCACATAGTGCCACTGCCTCTCAAGGCTTATATCATCATCATGGAACATCATTCATAATGTACCTGTCATCTCATTGTTTTCATATAATCATTCCTCATAGCCTTTCATTTGGCTATACATTACCTGCATGGTTAGCACTATTCAATAGTCAACATAAATAACTTAGAAACTTATATTATCAACACATGGTGACATTTAGGATTAAGTGTATTATCAACACAAAGTGACAGTAGTGATTATATCCTTTTCTTAGTCATGCTTCATCTCATGATCGCCTGTATAAGTCACATATCATCAGGAAAACCCTAATGCATGCTCATTATTGCTCTAGCATTTAAAGACAATCAAGGTGATCACATTCGTGTGTATAACCATATTAAGTTTAGATGAAAAGATTTATTATAACAAATACTTAACATGCAACGAGTCACCATGGATTAGCAAGTGTAAAGACAACTTATCGGCTATTCATGACAAACGAAACACTCACAAGAAGTACTCACAACCCTCACTAAAGGCTATATCGGGCAGGGCTCGCTCTCACCCAAAGTTGTATCGGGCAACCAGCTCACAACGGCCCGCGTGCAACATGCAACGTCGGGTCAAGGGCAAGCGTGCAGCGTGCAACACTGGGTCAAGGGCATACCAGGCAACGGCCAAGGATCAACCGTACAGCCATGCCGGGCAAGGTCATATCGGGCAACGCGCAACGCGTGCCAAGGCATGCAGGCTATCGGGCAACGGACTGTCAGCTGTGTGACGCGCACTGGGCGTGCAGCTCATGTCGGGCGACACGGTGCCGGGCTCACTTACAACGTGCACGGGTAGTGGGCAACCTGTTCTATCGTGCAAGGACCTGTGTCGGGCGTGCACCCTATCAGGCGTGCATCATGTGTCGGGCGTGCAGGGGTAGTGTGCTCGCCCGCCACAGCGCAACGACGCGCACCTCAGGCATTATCCGTGCAGGGCGTTCAACAAGGGTTATCGTCCAAGTGCTCACCTCAACCAAGCATCACAGACCTAGTGTCCAGCTATCCAAACCATGGCCTAGCGGCCGTCACAGTGTAGGGCAAAGCAAGGTTGTGACGCCCATCACCAAGAGGGACCAAAGGGGATATTGCCCACCCATGTGTCGTACAAGGAGTCTAGGTCAAGAGGGTTGTCGGGTAGCACCTCCCTATGCTCATGTCGTCCAAGGTGCTAACTCTCAAGGTCATCTACCACCTCACACACATGGACACCCCAAACCCTAAATCACAAGGATCGGCCAACATGAAAGCTAAGCAAGAAACTAAGCTACTAGCATGCATATAAACAAGATTATAGCAAGAGATAATGTAGTTAGGGTTAGAAGTTATGCAACCCGCCTTAAGCAGCTTCAAGCTCCTAGCTCCAAGCACCACCAAGCAAGGAAGATGAAGACTCCAAGGCTATCGGCCACCAACTTGCTTCTCCAAGGTGTGTCGGCCGACAAGCTTGCTCCTTCAAGGGGGTATCGGCCACCACTAGCAAGGAAGAGGGTTGTGTCGTGCAACAAGGTGGAGAGGAACCAAAGGGACCCTAAGCTAAGGAAAGGAACCGCCTTAATAAAAGGAAAGGGAGGAGAAAACAAGGTTGGTCCAAGTAAGGTTTCACTTACCTAGGGACACTTGTCCTAGTGCACGATCCACCACTCTAGCAAGTTCCATACACATGTCCAAGATATGTTCCAAGTGTCCACTAAACAAGGTCAAGGCTAGGTCAAGCATCATGGGCGACACAACAACTTGCTCCCTGGGCGACACACCTCATCCTCATGGGAGACACACTCCCTTGGCTGGTACACTCCCCACTTGGCCGATACAAGGCTCAACCAAAGCAAAGCAAGGCACCTCAAGGCCCAACAAGCTCAACTAGGCCCAAAAGAACTCAAGCAACGAGCACAAGCCTTCCTCTCTACTCAAGAGGAAGCAAAGAGAGGGAGAAACACCTCACAAGGTGGCAAACTTGCCCACAAATCCTAGACTTGGGTTATTTAGCAAGTAGCACCTCCAACTCTCAACAAAGCACAACCAAAACCCTAATCACCACCAAAGGTGATTAGCAAGCAACAAAGCACCAGGGTTAAGCAAAGCAAATAGGGTAAGCCCTAAACGAAGGTCAGGGTCCTTACAGAAGTTGTCTGTGATTCTTCTAGGAACCATGGGGTCCCAATGATTCAGAGTCAAGGGATACTGGAATATAAGGCTCCCCTCCTACCATCAGGGCGTGAGAGGGCATTGTAGGTCTAGGTACTGAAATATGTTGAATCACGATGGGAAGGGGGTGAATGAACTCGCGAGGATTCAGTGAGACCAAAGCAATATCTCACATAATAAAAGGAAATATGTGTCACAGAGATAGACAATCCAAGTCATGAAACGCAGTGGGGAGTCAAGGATTGAACCCACCAGACCAGAGCAAAAACATAATCACTACAGGTCAGAAAAATATCATCAGGGAAGCGTGAAGATAGCTCTCTAATTTGCTTAGCCAAAGGACCACTAAAGTGGTCTAATGTTCAATTTCGGTGAGCACCAGCAACCCAGTTATAGGGTACAAAGTCTAGGGCGACCGCAGGGTAAATGTGCAATCGAGAAAGTAAAGAAAAGGGTTCTAGATGCTTAACACATTGTCAATTGTAGGCAAGACAAGGTGAGGAGTGGTGAGAAACTATTGTCACTCTGGAAGAGAGAACAAGTTTGTGGTGAGGTTCCAGAGAGAATCAACCAAATCAGAGGCGTTTGTGGCCTCCTCCTAGGCCTAAGAAGCTTAAAGGACCTTTATACACTTCCATGAGGGCCAAAGCATGTAATTGCAACAAGCACTGGAGAAATGAGAAGACACTCATTTGGGTGTTTCATTGACAAAGAAAGTTAGGGTTTGCTACAATATATTTGCAGGTTCATTTGAGGGTCTTGAACCCATTGGGACTAAAATTGCCTATGTGATTTATGATAGGTAGCATAGAAAGAAAATCAAGGGGATTTAGGATCCCTCAAACTGTGTAGAGTCCTAAACACATCGGGAGCTAGGCGAAAAAGTGTTGGCCTTTGGATTACATCCAACAGTGACAGTGACCAGTGTATGTGAGAAAAAAAAATGAAATGTGTGATAACTTAATCAACTAAAAACTTTGGCCGAAAATCCAAACTATACTAGTAATTTCAATGTGACATTGAAATAACTCAAACCTTATGAAATCGATATGATTAAACTGAAAATGATGGCTATTTAGGTCCTAACTATATAGGAACTTCCTAAATTCATTAGAGGGGTCATATTAGGTCATATTGGTCTCAAATTTTGACCATATCTACATTGTAGGGTCTAGAACATTCCTATGTAATTGCTTTCTGAATTTCAAGATCATAAGATGAGTTATTACTATAACGAAATCAATATCACTTAGGTACATTTAATTAAATATGATTGATACCTAATTTATGTAACCTTTCTTTTATGGTCACTTTGGGTTAGGTTTAGCTTTATTGATCTAGAGGACTAAAACTCTTAAAAATAGGTCCCATGTTCTTATTAACCATAATGATGTTACATAGAGGAGAGAGAACATGCACTATACTCTAATGTTAAAGGATATTGAATTAACCACCATAATAAAAGAGTAAACTTTGTTGTTTTAAACATTAGATTTGTGTATAAAAGTCACATTAAGTTCTAGTTGATGCATTACGTATTAGGGTTTCCAATTAGAGATTCAATCATAAATTTAAATCATAAGGATGTTACAATACTAAAGGATATTATTTTTATTCCCTATCTGACAGCAAAGTGTGTGTTTCCAGAGATGTTGTATTTCTAGATAAGGAATTTATTTCCAAAGGAATCAGTGGGAGGTAAGTGGAGCTTGAAGAAGTTCGAGACAAATAAGAAAACATTGAACCCATAGATGTACTATTGGTATGTATGCCCAGAGAGCCAATCATATGATGATTGTGATGGAGTAACATGTAAATGATTTGATTAATTTAAAGGCAAGCTTCCAATTTATTTTGTACATTTAGTTATGAGGTAATGAATAACATAATAAATGTCTAGAATGATTTTACTGAATGACGTATGTTTTCAAGTACATGACTTGGAAGAATGAGATCATATGGATGTTAAGAGTAAATACATTCTCATTATGTCCATGATCGGTTGTTATTGAGGAAGGTAGATAGACAACAATAACACATAAGATCAGAGTTGATTTGGTTGATGATAGAGTCCCATTAGTCATGATATGGCAATAGCAAACCAAGCACAGAGATGCATGTTAGAGAATAGTGTATCAGACAGACCCACTGTGAGACTGACACATGGAAACCATCATCATGGAAGTCATAGTCAGCTCTCACAGTAATGGTGGTGATTGTGGTTCTTAGACCTAAAATCACTGCACTCATCACATGTTGTTGGGTACACTTTGACATCATCAAACGCAGTCCTAAAATATGGAATGTTATAACGATGATGATTGACTGACTTTGACACATGGGGACTGACTATGAGTGATAGATATGGTATTTGTCCCTTCGATAGGAGTATGATATCCAAGGCCTCTTGATTAGCGAGACTGAGAAAAGTATGGCCATACACATGTGAGTCAATATATGATATTGAGCTTACATATATCTCATGCAGTCTGCTCTGGTTCAAGGATCAAGATTGAATAATAATAAGGGTGATTGTGTCAGGCCTCTAGTTCAATATGGATATCAGTGACAAAGGAACTATACAAACACTATAACACCATACACAGATTGTAGGTTGAAGTTGCTCCCCAACTTTCCTTTCACTTGGGTAGCAATGATGTGCAAATAGGCACCGTTCTTTGCTTGTGATGTCATAAGTTGTTATGGACATTCACTGCCAAGGTGATATGGGACCTATTTGGTCACGCACATAGGAACTCATCTAGAAAGGGAGTTTTGATCTTGGATGATGATTGAATTGATTACTAAAGTATTTAGGTATTTCAATTCACACAACCGATCTGCTGACTAGAATGCCAAATGATCAGTTCAAGTTTTAAAACTATTGTTTGGAGTGTCAGGTTGATTGTATTGTACATTGGTTGGAATTTTGCCTGACTCAGGCTGTGAGACGCCTATTTTGCTTGTGCGAGATGATAGTCCAGCATGATATGAGATGCCCATTTCACATCTGTGAGACAGACGTCTGGGATGGTGTGAGACACTCATCTCGTTTACACCAGACTCCTATTTTGGGGGTGTGATTCGATTGCATAAAGGATTGGTGTTGACATCAAGTTGAGTACTAGTTGGAATTGAATTGCCACCATATGTGCAGAACTGGAAGGTGTGAAATGACCATTTTTCTTAGTGAAATGACCGTCTCATGTGCGAGACAACCGTCTCACTGGGAAAAATGATCGTCTCACATGTGAGACAACCATTTTGCTGGGCAAGATGATCGTTTCGGCGCACGTAGGTTGTGAAACTTCCAGAATTGTTGTGAAAATTCAAGATCTTCCGGTCCTTTCCACTCCTGCTTTAGTCCTGCATTGGTTGGAGACTAGGAACCATGGCCCTAACCCCTCCTATATATAGAAGGATATCGGGGCTTCCTAGAACACAACTACTACATAGACAATTGAGAATCGGTTGCTCTAACAATTGTTGTCCTCTTTGGTTGTGGTAACCACAAGAGCTCAGGCAAGTCCTACCCGATTAGGAAGGGATAGCCACGGGAGAGAAATATGTAACGACCATTTTTGTGGGACAGCATGGTGATGACTAGTACACCAATGGGAGGGACTACTCTTTCCTGTCTGTTCTAGTAGGACGATAGGAGTTCTAGTTGGTCTGTGTGGACTACTCTAGAGACATGATTCATTTGGTTGCTGCTGGAGGGCAATATCAACTTATAGTTTGTGGTGTGATCTGAGGAGCCACTTTAGCAGGTGTTCAAGTCTATTGTCCATGAAGGAGAAGTCACACGATTTTGAGTGCATATAGGAGCTGCACAACCACCGTCCAAGATAGAGTGTGCATCTACATCGATGAGGATTATCGCTGGAATTGCTCCAGGACCAGGTATATCTTCATGAAACCATCCTTCCCATTGGATAGTTATTGACACGATCTGTTGGCTAATGGAAAAAATGTCAATAAAAATTTTGTTTATGCTGCCTACCTGATGCCATAATTCCCTATAGTGGTATCATAGCCACGTCATTTAATGATGTTTTGAGATAATAGATATAGTCATATTTTTGGTTTTATCGTGTTTATTTATTATATATGATGCGAATATTTAAATTGGTTGATGTGCACGCCCATCTAAATCACCACATAAGAACCCAAATGAATATATATAAATAAATATATATATATATGTGAGATTATATATATACAATTTACACACTTTATCATAAAATCAGTTTTGATGGTGGATGTAAAACATGGTTATGACCAAAACCCCAGATTTGGGTGTGCATGGTTGTGGTTATTTATTCATATTGTTAATCTATCTGCGTATTGAGCCTCTCTCTTCTTTCCAAATGTAAATTAATGTTCTTCTTCCTATTTCCCCTAGAATGTAACTCGAGGTTTTCCCCATATACAATGTAATAAGAAATAGGATAGTTTTAATTTATGTTTCAACGTGAGATGACGATCTGTACAAGATGAAATGACCAGCTCGTGAGACGACCCGATCGAATGGAAGACCGAGGAGGCCAGGAGACAGGAGGATGAACCGATCGACTGGTGGCCTAACCGACCGACTGGAGGTGTCCAGACATTTCTTGGACTTGAGAACCAAACGATCACTTTAGAAGAGCCCAACCAAGAAACCAAGAGGTGAGTCGAATAGTTCAAGAGTTGAACCGATCAACCTAGATTAGTTTGAGCACAGATTTTCACCAACAATAGGTTGCATATGATGTGGACAATAGGTGGTAGTAATTCCTTGTGGCTCTAAAGAATTACATTAGAATGGACATAATCATTGCTTGTGTGTTTTATTTATTACATGTTCTTGTTTGTGATTATAGCATGTATATGATATATACTTTATATATGGTGATTGAATAAAGTATATGTATATACTTATAAATACAAACACCCTCAATTGAAATATTAAGTCTTAGATGCCTTCCATTAGTAATACACATGAAAAGCTTGATCGACCAAGCATAGATTTGCACAAAGCATGGTGAGCCATCTATCTCATGGAAGTGTGATGGTAGATATGTAGATTTGCACAAAGCATGGTGTGCATCTATTGTATTGGCAATTGGGTCAGGCTTAACTGGTGACTTGGAGAGCCCAAGCCCAAAGGCATGCATATGATTAGCAAGGAGTTGTGCATATCATCTATCCAAGAGTTGCATATGATGAAATTGGCATGATGGCCAACCTAAATAGTCAGGTTGTGGACGATCGAAAAAAGTCAACTCATGACTTGATGAATTATAGATCTTAGCCCACTAGAATATTGTACGTTGCAATATTCTAAATTGATATTGACGGTTATAAATTTAAATATAATAGTGGGAGTGATAGTTAATTAAAAACCTAATTAATGTTGTCAAATCAAATCAGACCCAATCAAAAATGTTTTGAATTGCAATATTTCTTTGTAGAATCAAATGTCAGACACAAAACATGTTCAAATTATGATCAGTCCTTAAGAAGGACAAAATGGGATAATATTCCATAATTGGTTAAAGGACTTTGAGAAATGTTCTTATCAATGAGTGAAAGCTCTATTTCCTTGATCGACCAATACTAGGGGAACCCGCTCCAAATGCGCCTAAGGCTAAATGGATGCTTATTGGAAGCATACCAATTATGCCATAGACATTTGAATATCTAATGCTATGTTGTATGAACTATGAGTTGCATGAACAACATCAAAACATGGACATTCTTGAGATAGTAGAGCATCTTAAGAATCATGTAAAGCAAAGAAGGTATAATGTATCCAAAGCGCTAATTGAGTGCAAACTAACAAAGGGAGGTCCAGCAGAACCCCATGTACTCAATATGATTGGACATGTGGAATGACTGGGTTTTATCTTAGGTCAAGAGTTGACAATGAATATGATTATGCAAGTGTTGCATGAATCATATAGTCAGGTATCATATGCTTGGCATATTGACGCTAAATCAAGGAATAAAAGGACAAATCTGTGATGGTGAATAGTAGAATTGAGTCTCGGGGCAAAGGCAAGGCTAAGAAGTGTTCTGAGGCTAAGCTTAAATCCAAGTCTTCCACACTCAATTTATGGAGAAGGGTAAGTGTAAAAGGAATTTGTCCTTTTACTTAAAGGATAAAGAAAATGTAGTTCCACCATCGTCACATGTATGGATATTGGAAAGAACTACCCTCCTTATATAGGATCTCAAGAAGAAGATAGAGATAGAGATCTCAAATTCAGGACCTGAAAAGAAGTAAGCTAGAACTGTGTGGAGCAAGGTTGATGCCTCTACAGTTGTAAATAGTCATTCGTGGGCACGTAATAGAATTAGTGAATTGCTATTATATACTTTGCCATTGATGAAAACATCATATGTCTTGTATGACAAGAACATTATATTTCATTTTAAAAGATATGATCCTTTTGGCAATGCCCTATGTCTCATAAACTATACTTGATAGTTGTAGAGATAAATGTGTATGACACATATATTGAATGACTTGAAAACTCAAACAACGAATACATATAGCAAAGTCATTTGGAGTGCATAAATGAGAAATGCATTTTTAGAGTCCATATGATGGTTATCTAGACTCTTTTGGTTATTGAACCAATAGAAACATGCATGTCTTATTTTTTTGTGCAATATGAAAAAAGCATCTTCACTAGATGTAGTGGGAGATCGACTATTCCACTAGGACTAGTACATACTGATGTACATAGACCTTTTAGAATGAATACTAAAGGTAGTTACAAGTACCTCATTATATTTACTGATACGGTTAGTAGATATTGAAATTTGTATTTAATGAAATGCAAGTTTGGATCTCTTGAAGTATTCAAGGAAATCGTAAATGAAGTACATAACTAAATTGGTAAAAGTATTAAGATACATGGGTGTGATCAATGTTGAAATATTTTGAACCAAGAGTTTGAGGACCTTCTGTAGAGATCATATTAGTGTATCACATTGAACTCCACTTGAAACATATTGATGTTTCAAAAATAAGGAATCACACACTGTTAAGTTATGGTCTAATTATCAATTAAAATCTAGTTGGTCTTTCCATTTCTTTTGGATGCATGCTTAAACACTAAACAATGTACCATCTAAAAAGGTTCAAAAGACACCGAATGAGATATGACATGGGAGTTGTCTTGATGAGTCTTTTATAGTGATTAGGGATGAAAGCTTGTATAAGAAAATTGTTTCTTAAAAGGCTTTATCCACAATACTACTTATATTCCAACCCCGAAATAATGTGGTTGTTGCTAGTATGGTTGAATCCCTAAAAGGGAACTTAGTTCCAAAGGAGTTAATGGGAGTAAAAGTAGAACTCAAAATGTTCTAGACAAATAAGAAAACATAGAACCTAAAGGGGTACAATAGGAATAAGGAGAATCACAAGCTATTGTGGAATCTCAAGTTCCTTGTGTAAACACAAAACTCATAGTTCTAGTAGAACACACCTTGAGTTTGAAAGATTGTGATGTCCTATAACTCAAGAAGGCAGTGAGTTGATCATAGTTATGAGTCAACAACCTACCTAGAAAATGTTGAGGGATCAGAATCTTACAAATGGCTTGAGGCCATAAGATCAATGATGGACTCCATGTAACCAACAAGGTATGACCTTGGTGGATCCACCTGAAGGGGTAAAACCCATAGGGTGCATTTGGGTTCTGTAAGAAGACCAACATGGAATGGTAGATTGGTTGCAAAAGATTTTAAACTAGTTCAAGCATTGAGCATGATGAAGTCTTTTCATCAGTTACCATGGTTAAATACATCTGGATCATGCTTGTTGTTGCATATTAGTATGACTGTGAGATTTGGCATAAGCATATTAAAATTGCATTCAAAGGATGTGTGTGTGACACAACCTAATAGTTTTATAAATCCATTAATGCAAATAAAATCTATAAGCTACAAAGGTCAATTTTTGGATAAAAGCAAGCATCTCAGGGTTGGAATCTTCTATTTGACAAGATAGTCAAAGGGTTTGACTTGAGTCAGAATGAAGATGGAATCTGTGATTACAAAAGATTTAGTGGGAGCATATTAATATTCCACATAATGATTGGGAATAACATCCTTATCCTTCATATGTTAAGACCTGGCAAGGAAAGTACCTTCTATATGAAGGGTTTAAGCAAAGCATCCTATGTGATAGGGATTGAGGTCTATAGAGATAAATCTGGAGAGCTTCTTGACCTAGGTAAGAGCACATACATAGGCAAGATGTTGAAGGGTTCAACATGCAAGACTCAATGAGAGAAAATGTGTCCATGTTCCATGGAACTAGTCTCTCAAGAACCTAGTGTCCCAAATCCTATGAAGAATAGGAACACATGGATAGATGCCATATGTATTCACAATTGGATCTGTCTTGAATGCAATGTTATGTACATATCTTGTTATCTCATATGTATTTGACATGATGAGAAGATATCCAGTAAATCTCGTATGTATTGGACAAGAAGAGAGGATATACAGTCATCTCATATGTATTGACATGATTAGAGGACATTATATACCAACCTGGTAATCTCATATGTATTGGATATGATGAGAGGGTATATGTCAGATACCAGTGAGAGTCATTAGACTACCATAAAGAACATCCTTAGGTTCTTTAGAAGCACTTACAGGATTAGTTCCTTGGTTATGGTAATAAGGAAGCATTGTATGTACAGGGTTACACCCGTACAAGCTTCTGAACTAACAAAATAATCGCAATCAAAATTTATGTTTGACGAAAAATGAGGATTGTAAGCTAGAAAGAGTTCTGACCTAATGAGAGTTGTTTGAATCTACAAAAGAAGCTGAGTATCTCTATGTTATGAGAATAGCATAGGATATTGTATGGGTCAAGAAGTTCATATGGGTGAACTTATGTGAGGTTCCAACCATTGATGACACAGTAGAAATATTGATGACAACAGTGGAGCTACTAGTAAGCTGGAAATCTCGGATAACATATTGCATCACTTCCATCTCATACGAGTAGTCGTACAGTGAAGAGATGAGAAAATTGCAAAATACCGACTTAAAGTAAACATTGCTAAACTCGCTATAAAAGCACTTATGCAGCATAAGCATGATGGTCATGTTAGGCCACTCGGAATGAGATCCGTGGGTGATTGGCTCTAAGTGCATGTGGGAGTCTGTTGGTATATATGCCCAAAGACCCAATCATATGATGATTGTGATGGCATAACATGTAAATGATTTGATTAATTAAAAGGAAAGATTCCAATTTATTTTGTACATTTAGTTATGAGATAATGAATAAAATAATAAATGTCTACAGAATGATATTACTCAATGACGTATGTCTTCAAGTACATGATTTGGAAGAATGATATCATACAGATGTAAGAGTATATACATTCTCATTATGTCCATGATTGGTGGTTATTGTGGAAGGTAGATAGACAACAATAACACATTAGATCAGAGTGTGAGTTCATTGATGACAGAGCCTCATTAGTCATGATATGGCAATATCAAACCAAGAACACATATACATGTTATAGAATAGTGTATCGTCCAGACCCACCATGAGACTGACACATGGAAACCATCATCGTGGAAGTTATAGCCAGCTCTCACAGTTATGGTGGTGGTTGTGGTTCTTAGACCTAAAGTCACTGCACTCATCACATGTTGTTGGTACGACATCATCAAATGTAGTCCTAAAATATGGAATGTTATAACAGTGATGATTGGGTGACTTTGACACATGGGGACTGACTTTGAGTGATAGATATAAGATTTGTCCCTCTGATAGGAGTATGATATGCAAGGCCTCTTGATTAGCGAGACTGAGAAAAGTATGGCCATACGCATGTGAGTCAATATATGATATTGAGCTTACATATATCTCATGCAGTCTGCTCTGGTTCAAGGAACAAGATTTAATAATAATGAGGGTGATTGATCCATGCCTCTAGTTCAATCTAGATATCAGTGACAAAGGAACTATACAAAAATTGTAACACCATACACATATTGTAGGTTGAAGTTGCTCTCCAAGTTTCCATTCACTTGGGTAGCAATGATGTGTGACTGGGCACCACTCTTTGATGTGATGTCATAAGTTGTTATGGACATTCACTGCCAATGTGATATGGGACCTATAGGGTCACACACATAGGAACTCATCTAGAAGAGGAGTTTTGATCATGAATGATGATTGAATTGATTACTAAGTGTTTAGGTATTTTAATTCATGCAACTGATCAGCTGACTAGATTGTCAAACGATCAGTTCAAGTGTTGAGAATGTTGTTTGGAGTGTCTGGTTGATTGTATTGTATATTAGTTGGAATTCTATTTGACCTGGGTTGTGAGACGCCCATCTCGCTTGAGAAAAACGGTCATCTGGTATGCTGCAAGACACCCATTTCACCTTTGTGAGATGGTCATCTGGGATGGTGGGATACACCTGTCTCATTTACACCGTACGCCCATTTTGGGGGCGCAATTTGATTGCACAAAGGATTGGTGTTGACATCAAGTTGGGTACTAATTGAAATTGAATTGCCAACATATGTGCAGAACTGGAAGGTATGAAATGATTATTTTGCTTTGCAAAATGACCATCTCGCATGAGATATGATCATCTCACTGGGCAAAAACAACCATCTCGCATGCGAGATGACCATCTCACTGGGCAAGATGACTGTTTCGGTGCACGCAGGTTGTGAAACTTACAGATTGTTGTGAAAATTCAAGATCTTCAAGTCCTTTCCACTCTGTCTTTAGTCCCACATTGGCTAGGGACTGGGAACCCTAAACCTACCCCCTCCTATATATAGAGGGTTACTGGGGGATTCCTTAAACACAAATACTACACAGATAATTGAGAATCGGTTACTCCAACAATTGTTGTCCACTCTAGTTGTGGTAACCACAAGAGCCCAGGAAAGTCCTACCCGACTAGGGAGGGATAGCCACAGGAAAGAAACAACTAAGGATCATTGTTGTGGGAGAGCATGTTGGTGACTAGTACACCAACAGGAGGGACAAGTCCTTACTATATATTCTAGCAGGACGACAGGAGTTTCGGTTAGTCTGTGTGGGCTACTCTATAGGTAGGAGTCCTTTGGTTGCTGCTAGGAGGGAAACATCAACTTGCAGTCTGTGGCGAGATCTAAGGAGCCTCTCTAGTAGGTGTCTGAGTTTGTTGTCCATGGAGGAGTAGTTAGACGAGTCTGAGTGCATCTAGGAGTTGTATAACCACTGTCCAAGACAGAGTGCACATCTACATCGACAAGGATTGTTGTTGGACTTGCACCATGACCAGGTATATCATTTGTGAAACCATCCTTCCCAATTCATTGTTATTGACGTGATTTGTTGCTTAATGGGAATATGTTAGTAAAAAATTTATTTTCGTAGCCTACTTGATGTTGTATTTCCCTACATGTACAAGAGTAACAAAGAGAATCACAAAGTGTTGTGGAATCTCAAATTTCTCAAGTAACATAGGTACCTCATAGATCTAATAAGATACGTATTGAACCTGAAAGATTTGGATATATTGTGACTCAGGAAGGCAGTGATTTGGTCATAGATAATGAGACAATAACCTATCTAGATGCTATTAAGGGTACCGAATGTAAGAAATGGCTTGAGTCCATGAGATTTGAGATGGAATCCATTTATACCAAAAAAAGTATGCACTTAGGTGGATCCACTTGAAGGGGTGAAACCCATAGGATGCAAGTGGGTCTTCAAGAAGAAGACTGACATGGATGGTAAAGTACAAACCAATAAGGATCGATTGGTAGCAAAGGATTTTAGACAAGTTCAAGATGTTGACTATGACGAAAAGGTTTCTCCAGTGGCCATGGTTAAGTCCATCAGAATCATGCTTGCTTCTACAGATTATCATGACTATGAGATTTGGCATATGGATGTTAAAACTACATTCCTTAATAGGAATCTTCTTGACAATGTATATATGACACATCCTGAAGGTTTTATAAATCCAAAGCTGCAAATGAAGTTTGTAAACTATAAAGGTCAATCTATGGATTGAAGCAAGAATCTCAGAGATGGAATCTTCATTTTGATGATATAGACAGAGAGTTTGGCTTTATTCAAAATGAAGATGAACCTTCTGTATACAAGAAGGATAGTGGGATCATAGTAACATTCCTCATATTGTATGTAGATGACATACTATTGATGGAGAATGACATCCCTACTCTACAAAAGGTGAAGACATGGTTGGGAAATATGTTTTTTGTGAAAGACTTGGGAGAAGATCCTGCATCTTGGGGATTAAGATCTATATAGATAGATCTAAAATGCTTCTTAGACTAAGTCAAAGCACATACATTGACAAACTGTTGAAGCGGTTCAGCATGGAGAGCCTAAAGAGAGGAAAATTGCCCTTGCTTCGTGGAGTTACCATCTCTAAATCTCCAAGTCCTAGTTCTTGTGAAGAAAGAGAGCACATTAGTTTGATTCCATATGCCTCAGCAATTGAATCAATCATGTATGCAATGTTGTGTACCGGTCCCGACGTCTTGTATGCCTTGAGCATGATGAGCATATATCAATCAAATCGAGGTGATGCTCACTGGACAGTTGTCAAGAACATCCTCAATTCTTTGAGAAGGACTAAGGATTGGTTCTTGGTCTACGTTGGAGAGGAAGAGTTGGTGGTAAAGGGTTACACTGATGCAAGCTTTCAGACTGGCAAAGATTATTACAAATTGCAACTAGGATCTGTGTTTTCTTAAATAATAGAGTTGTAAGCTGGAAGAGTTCCAAACAAGAGATAGTTGTTGACTCTACAATAGAGGTTGAGTATATTGTTGCATCAAATGCAGCAAAGGATGATGTTTTGGGGTCGTTCCAAGCAGCAGCAACGCAATTGAGCTATATTGTGACAACAATGGAGCTATTGCACAAGCAAAGAAACCCAGATTGCATCGGTACTAAAAGCATATACAAAGGCAATTCCATCTAATAAGAGAAATCATACAGCGAGGAGATGTAAAAGATTTGTAGAGTACCAGTTGAGAACAATGTTGTTGATCCCCTGACAAAGGCACTTTCACAATAGAAGCATGGTGGACATATTATATCACTTAGAATATGATTCATAGGTGATTGGATCTAAGTGCAAGTGGGAGTCTATTGGTATGTATGCCCAGAGATCCAATCATATGATGATTGTAATGGCATATATAATTATTTTATTAATAAATAAAGTAAAGCTTCCAATTTAGCCGGTGAGTAGTAGCTCGAGTGGTCAAGCATGGACGCCCCTCACAAAGGGTCCTGAGTTCAAATCCTCTCAGTGGTCTTGCTCAACAATTAGATCCCCACAGTGTCAGTCGGCCTCTAATGCGACTTGGTGAGATATCGGTGTGCGGACGCACGGGTCTCCTGGGTTTACCATCCCTATCTAGGAATACATGGGGGTGGCTTCCCGGCCATCAAAAAAAAGCTTCCAATTTATTAAGTTAAATTTAGCTATGAGATAATGATGTAACATTATAAATGTCTAGAGAATGATATTACTCAATGATGTATGTCTTCAAGTACATGACTTGAACAATGAGAACATATGGATGTTAAGAGTATATACACTGACATTATGTCCATGGTCAGTTGTTATTGTTGAAGGTAGATAGACAGCACTAATACATAAGATTAGAGTATGGTTTGATGACGGAATCTCATTAGTCATGATAAGGCAATATCAAACCAAGCACGCAGATACATGTTAGAGAATAATGTATCAGGTAGACCCACCATGAGACTGACACATGAAAGCCATTGCCATGATAGTGATAATCATCTCTCATAGTGTTGGTGGTGGTTGTGTTTCTTTGACCTAAATTCACTACACTCATCATAAGTCGTCGGTATGCTTTGACATCATCAAACGTAATCCTGAATAAGGGTTATTATAAAGGTGATGATTGGGTGATTGTGACACATGGGGACTGACTGTGAGGGGTGTAGATAGAATTTGTCCCTCATACAGGAGTATGATATCCAAGTCCTCTTTATTAGCGAGACTGAGAAAAGCATGGCCATGCACATGTTAGTCAATATGTGATATTAAGATAACATATATCTCATACAGTCTACTTTGGTTCAAGGAACAAGGTTTAATGTTGAAGAGGGTGGCTACTCCATGCCTCAGATTCAATTTGGATATCAGTGGCAAATGGACTATACAAACACTATTACACCATATGTAGATTTTAGGTTGGAGTTATTCTCCAACTTTCCATTTACTTGGGTAGAATTGATGAGTGACTAGGCAACACTCATTTCTTGTGATGTCATGAGTTGTTATGAACATTCACTACCAACGTAATATGGAACCTAAGGGTCACACACATAGACATTAACCTATAAGAGGAGTTTGATCTTGAATGATGATTGGATTGATTACTAAAGTGTTTAGATGTTCAATTCAAGAAACAAATCAACGGACTGGACTCCCAACTGATTGGATCATGTGATGACATGGATGGTTGGAGTGTCATCTTGTTTGGATATTGAATTGGTTGAGTTCTTCTAGAACTAGAAGTGAACTGATCGGCTCAACTCAACCAACTGACTGGTTGGGTCATGAGATGATCGACTCATAGGGCGAGTCAGCCAGTTCATGGTGAAGTTCCACTACATCAAGGATTAATGATGACATCACATTATGCATTAATTGGGTTCAAATTTGTCAAAAGCATATGTGATTGGGAAACATGTGAAACGACTGGTTCATAGGGAAAATCAATCGGCTCGCATGTGAACTGACTGGTTCGGCACTTGCAGGTTGCAAAAATTCAATATCTTCTGGTCCCTTCCACTCCCATACAGATAAGGAACCCTAATCGTAATCCCTCCTATAAATAGATGGGTATTGGGGCTTTCTAGAATACAACTCAATTGTTTCTGATAATTGTTTCCCTCTTTGGTTGTGATAACCAATCGAGAGCTCAAGCAAGTCCTACCCACTAAAGGGAGGGATGGCAAGGGAGAAACAATTTTGGGAGAGCAAGTTGGTGACTAGTACACCAGTAGGAGGGACAAATCATTCATGTTCATTCTAGTGGGATGACAGGAGTTTCAGGCAGTCTGTGTGGACTTTCATAGAGGCATGGAGGTATGTTGTCTTTGTCACTAGGAGGATGACGTCAACCTATTTTCTGTGGTGCAGGCCAGGAGGTGCAGCAGTCAGACGAGTCCTAGTGCAACTAGAAGATAGTTGTGCATCTACAACTATGAGGAGATGTTGTTGGACTTGCTCAAGGACCAGTTATATCCTTGAAATCATCCTTTCCATTATATAGTTGTTGATGTGATCCGCTGGTTTATGGGGAATATGGTAGTAAAAATGTTGTTTCTACTGCCTATTATGTAGCCATGTATGAGAGATAAGGGAGGGGTGAAATTGCATGAATAGGATCTAGTGTGGCACAAATATGGCAATTCACTGGTGACTGGCTGCCACGATGCACGTCTAGAGGTTGTTTGCATGCTTGGAGGCGACGATGGATGTTACTGGTGCAAGTTGAACATGGCAGCTACTAATGATGGGAGGGCAGTAGCCTTTGGCTAGCGGTGGGTGTGGCGAGGGGCAACAGCGGGGTGTTGTTTTCTTCTGAATTTTATGGTCTCCAATGGAGGAAAAGAGAATAAGGTATGAGAGGGATTAGGGTTTGAAACATGTGTCTGATACCATGTAGAAAGTAATAATAATGTATTCAATAGTTTGTAAAGATGTTTTGAGTCTACTATATATAGGAGTTTATGGATATATAGGTATACTTAAGTAGATAGATAGATCCTCACTTAAGTGTACTCACATAACAATAAGCATTCTAGATACAACCGGCCTAATCCCAATAAATAAATAATAAGAAGTAAACCACTTATACTAACATAAACAACAAACTTGATCCACCTTCAATCTATTACGTGTTGCGTTATTTTACTATAAGATGTGATTCTAATATCATATACTATCAGTTTTTGTATTAAAATAAATAAAATATATTATAACTTTTGTTACATTAACAATATGACATTTTCTACATAATTGCTTAATCGCATACTTGCACCATATACAGGTAGATATTGTTGATACGGGTACATTGTGGGTCTAATTTTCATTATGTGGGTCTAGATCCATACCCTTATCTACTAACTTAAATTGCTAAGGGTATGGGTATGGCCATACCTACATTTTACCCACATCATTTACACTCCTACTGATGTATAGGTCATTATAAGGTTAATTGTATTAGATATATATAGTATAGAAGTATTTTAGGTAAGATTTCATATGTTTCAGCAATTGAATGTCTTAAATGTTATTATATGTACATTTCCAAATTTTATAACATGAACATAAAATATCCATCAAATATAGATGAAGGTGACAAACTACTGTTAAATATATCTTTAAGTTCTTATGAAGGACTCGAGTATAATCAAGAATGTCGTTGTTACTTGATAAGCTCTAAAAATTTATTCTTTGTATGTGGAGGTGAGAAAGTACTAGTGGCTTATACCAATACAATCTTTTAAAATTAGCAAGGATTATTTTCTATCATAATCGAAATCTGTGATTCACCTCAATGGAGATATTATCACTTGGAAGAAATCCAAGAAGGAGAGAATATGATTATGCAACAAATTCTAAATGTATTGATGCATCTTATTATGTGGAAAGGAAGTTGTATTGGTTGAGAAGTTCATTAATGAACTTGGAGTGGTTCTTAGCATCGTCGATGTAGTAGAATTGGACTACAATAATAATGGAGACGTCATGTGGGATAAGAAAAAGATGATTCTCTAGTGTTCCAAGCATATAGATATGCATTTACATTCCATGTGAAAGATCATTTAGAGAGGAGCTTTGGATATCTACAAAATCCCAAAAGAGAGAAATATTGGTTATCTACTTACTAAGGCATTCCAAAGTAGAAGCATGATGGTCATTTTATGTAACTTAGTAATCAATTTATGAGTGACTAACTTTATCACAATTAGGATGTTGTTATTGTGTATACCCAAGAATTGAATCGTACTATGATTTTGGTAAGGATACTTTTCACTTATGATTTGATCAATAACGGTGCTTCCACTTCACCTCATAATTATTTTCATCTAATCTTTTGATGTAAAAGAACATGACACATAGTTTGTAATGTGTTTATTCAAAGACATGGGACTCATGTACGTGACTTAAAGTGAGATATTATTGATAAAATAACCATATCACTAGATATCCCTAATAGAGTATTATTTCAAACATTTACACAAAAACACATTCAGGTTTTGAATGATGACGAAGTCTCGTGAATAATATATATCGAGTCTCAAGACCATACACACATCTAATTATTAGAGGATAGGTTTACTACACTGACCTAACTTGAGATTGATTCACGGATTGATATATCAATACTTAATCAACTCTCTGTATTAAAACAGTGTTTTGATCCCTTAATTTGAAATAACAAAAATGGTCACATCATGACCAATACATTTTAGTGGCACTCGTTGTGACTTTATATAAGGTGATATTTACAGTTATGATTGAGTGTATATTTAGTGTGAACACTATGAGTTATGTACCACTTTCATATAAATTGAGAAATGTCTTCTTCCCTTTCAGACTGCTTTCAAAACATATGTCATTTGTTCTATGAGTCTATATAGAGATAATGAGCTCATACATCTATCACTAGTCTACTCAAAAGACTATGGAACTTGGTTTGAACATGTCTAGGATGACTTGTTCATACCTCAAGTTCAACAATAAAACATTGATGTATAATGGGGTTTACTCAATGTTCAAATCAACCTACTAAAGAATAGCAATGATGTGTTGCTACAAATTGTTCATTACTTGTGGGTTTGTAATTACGAGACACGTTGCCAACATAGTAAGTATTCTATACAGTCATGATGTAAGAGTTCTCTAGAAAAATGGTGTACAAGATATAATCATGATCATTATAAATCAAAGTCTGAATATGACTAACTATTGGTTCCAATGAATAGGAATATTAATGGGAGAATAGATGATAGATTTGGAAAGTTCAAATCCATGGTTGATCAAGATGGTAAATAATTAATTTGAAAGGGAGTGATTTTGTGACCCTCTATATTTCTAAAATTTTATATGTGATGTCGTATGTATGTATGCATCGATGTCATAGGGTTGTTTTGATTTCTATATAGCTTTAATTTAAGTGACAGAAAAGGAGAGGAACTTGTCCTATACAAATCAAGATATCTTACCCGATCTGTTCTTGATGAAAGATCTAGTGTTTTAGATAGCCACATGTGTACCATGGATGTGTGTCTATTTTGTAAGTGCATTCCGATCATCAATATATTCAATGAGAATCATAAACATTGAGTTTGAGTAAAAATAGGCCCATCAAACCCATGCATGTTGAAATCAAAAATCTTTTGTTAACCATATGGCATGTATCTTTTCTCCATGAGCTAGGGACCTACATTGGTCATGTAACCACATGTATTCTCTCGATAAAAGACATGAACACACCCCTCGAGGATAATATTTTTGCTTGGGCCAAACCCATATTTGAGGTAGTTCTATGAATGCAATTTCCAGTCACATGTTCCCTCCATCCATAAATGCTAAAAATATATGAGTGATGTGGTGTATATCTAGAGGCATGCGACATAAGTGGATTGGATGTCAACCTCATAACTAATGACCACATTAATGGACTTTGATTATATTTTATGTTCCTAGGTACAGATTTTGAGAAGAAGATTTGATGGTCCTAATATGATCCAAATGCTTTTGAAGATTTGGTGTGACAAGGAATGCAGTTTGTGACATGCGCCTTATTTGACTTAATAAAACATAAGTATATATACAAAACATCGTCTTATATAAGGTATATGAGTACTATATTGACCTTGAAAGAAGTTTATTAAGAACAAAGTAAGTATTTCGTTGATATACATTCCAAGGAAACCCGATAAAAGGGAGGAAGAGTTTGCATGGTGGAAATTGGTACAGTGGATCTTTAACAGTTGAGTGACAGTAATTATCAAGTAATTTGATTTCTAATCACTGAAAGGATCATTGATATCACAAAATGGCTTTGATCTTGAGTTGGTATTAGTTTATTATGACGTTGTTTGTTCCACAATTTGTAGATCAAATGAGTTGTTTAACCACCTATGTCAATGGGGTAAACCATGGAATTTGACTCCCTCAAGACACGACAATGGTGTGATTGAATCTTGATGTTTTAGTGGTCTTTAAACAAAGAAAAGGGTTGATGTGCTAGATTTCATGGCTAGACGACTAAATGAAATGAAGAGGCTTGATTGGGGTTGGAAGGAATAGTGAAGTCCATGTAAGTGTTGATTTCAAGAGAGTAGAAGCGAATATCAAAATCTAGAGGAGAAAAAGGGTTATGTGGTGTTGTTAGGTGAATAAGCATTAATGTAAATTGGGTGGTTCCTATTTTATGTTGTTTACAAGAAGATAAGAAAAGTGGCAAGGTAATGGAAAACATAGAGGCAAAAATTAGAAAGATGAAAAGAAAGACCTAGAGATAATATTTCCAATTGTTCACTCATTAAACTAGCATTTCTCTTTCCTTCGTGAACCTCTTCCATTGTCTCATTTCTTTAACTAAAAATACAAATGCATAAACTCTTATCTTCACGTTTAAATTTTAGAAGAATTGTAATCATGATCAGTTGATTTTTATCTCTTCTCTTTATGTCAATGGTGTGCTTCTATTTTTCTTTGTCTCTTCTCTTTATGTCAATAGTGTGCTTCTATTTTTCTTCATAAGAACAGCTTATCTTATCATAAGGAATATGTTATGAATCTAGTGTTGTCTATAAAGCAATCATTTTTTTTCTCTAGTGCTTTGTTGCTAAGTATTTGGGAAATCACGCCCAATTACAAATAAGTCATGGGTGGTCATTAGAAGACCGTGTATTGCTATTTCAAAAATCATCTTCGTGCCACGGTGCATTAGATCTACATGTATGGGACTAGTCGCTAACTAATGCTAATGCAATCGACGTTTTGGTTTTTTGTGGTTGGGTCTCTAACTAATTGCAATCATGTTATGATATAGAAAATACGTTTTTCCATTCCCGAGAAAATGTGTTATTCCACAATAAGCAATGTGATGTATTTTTCATGTGTTTATATTTTATATTCATTTATGTTTGGTTTTAATTATAGAAAGAATTTCTCACTAACTATGTTTGAGAACCCTCCAAAAGCCTAAAAGAATATTTTGGTTTAAGAGATTCTAAGAGCGTTCCTTATTTGCATGGTTCTCCTCTCAATAGACGTTTGTCTTTATTTAGATAAAAATCATTGTAAAGCTTGCCAATATCATTGCTCTCTTGTAAGAAGTGAGAGTTATAAAAAAAAGTTGAAGTATTGGTTGGGATAAAATTAGCAAAGATCGTTATCTTTCTTGGTTAGCATGTTTGTCAATCAATCAATAAAGGGGTCATGATAACTAATGATTGCACTTCACAAATATTATTATCTTTCTTGGCTAGCATGTTTGTCAACCAATCAATAGAGAGGTCATGATAACTAATGACTGCACTTCACAAAGATATGATCTTCTATATGATTCTAGTTTATGGTGACTCGTCCTTAATTGATATGTTCCAGCCTAATTAATGATATGACAAAATGAATTTAGATATTCCAATATAATTGTTCTATCTAAAAACCTCCATGAAGATACTCTTTTAGGTTGACAATGATTCCAAAATTAGAGACAAAAGGATACGAGTCATTCCTTTACTGTGACCACACAATCCTACTAATAAGTGAATATATTGTCCCATACTAGCAATAATGACGTACCTTGGTGTGATATATAATACAATGAAGTTCTCACATGTTCCAAGCATCATAAATTTATCATCCAAATATTCACACCATGTCAAAATTGAACACAAAGTTGGGCAACAAGTTAAATGATAGCCAAAATTCTCTATCTTTTGATATTGATTAGGGATTGCATTATCTTATTAATAAAGGGGCACTACAAACAATTGGGCCATTATTCACGGGAGAGTCCTGTCACAAACCCCTCTCTACAGGCCCTCAGAAATAGGGACGGTTGAGGGTCTGGCCCTCACAAATGGTCCGTGAAGAGAACTCACGGGACAAATACTAGTGGCCCCCACGAATACAATTGTGAGGGACTATTTAGCCTTCATAAATACATTTTTGAGGGACTATTTAGCCTTCATAAATACATTTTTGAGGGACTATTTAGCCTTCATAAATACATTTTTGAGGGACTATTTAGCCTTCATGAATACATTTTTGAGGGACTATTTAGCCTTCATGAATACATTTTTGAGGGACTTTATGGTCCTGGAGAATATATTTTTGAGGGGCTATGTGGTAGTCATGAATGCAATTTTGATGGTCAATCTGGACCTTCATCAATATATTTATGAGGGACTACTGTAAATGATTTGGTTATTGATTATTGAATGATTTATTAAATGTTAATTAATTGTTACTATAGTGAATATCAAATTTTAAATGAAAACTTTGTATACATAACCTCAAGCAATATTTTTATACTAATTCACATGACATCATAAGAAGATTCAACACCAAAATGACACATAAAAATGTTAAATACCTCAAACCAATTTTTGATATTGAAGAAAAATATTATCCATACATTGCGTGCTCAACGTTGATATAAATACAGAGTACATATGGTTTTAAAATTTGAGATTGATGACAATCAACATATCATGCTAGAAACTCTTAAGATCTATAATGTCTCCATATTCCTTCAAATGGTGTTGTGTTCTTCATCAATGCCACGCCTCATACGGTTAGGTACTTGAATATTCTTCTCCTAAAAATGACAAATCATTATATTAATAGAATTTAAAGTTAATACATAAATCATAGTACAACAAACAACTTACCCTTATATTTCGGTTTTGGTCTACTCCAAGGTGAATTGTCCGTTGAAATCCATCATTAAAAGTAATTCTACCCTATCAATATAAGTACAAAAAGAAATCATAAGAAACATATAATTAGAAAAAGTAGATAGGTATACATGCAAGTTATATGAAACCATCCTCAATATAAGCAAGCCAATAGCTGGATGTGGAAGAACATCCTCAATATAAGAGATAGATATCTCTATAATGTCCAATTCCACATTGGAAAGGGGACTGATGTGAAGTGCGGAGTGTGGAAGCTCCCTGAGATCAGAGGAATTGAGCAGATTCAAAAAATCTGCAGCAGCGTTGAGCTGGGAAGTGGAGATGATATCTGCATGCTCGGGAAACTAAAAACTATCTCTCTAAAAGACGCTTGGGAGATCTGTAGGTCTAAACATGAGGTCTTTCCTTGGACCAAGTGGTTGTGGAAGAGTCGAGCACCTAAAAGAGCAATACTTTGCTGTTGGAATAGAAATGAAGTACACCTGCTAAAGAACATAAATGAAGCTCTTCTTGCTACTCTTATCATTTATCACATATGGCCACAAACCAATTCAGACCCATATTACAACGCAGAATAATAAGAATAACAAATATATGTTTTTGAACAATTCCCAACAATTTGGAGCAGCTTGGACAGCCAAAAGTTAAAAACAAAGTAGATAGAGTTAGCCCATACAGAGAGTGGCCATTCCCAAGGTTATTAATATCAACAGCCCCTTAAGAAAATGACTCAAAAGAAGGGGACAAGCAGGGGACAAGGGCATCTGGAGCAGAAATAGTAGGCAATAACAGTATTCATCATCACAATTACTGCCATCTTTAATTTGAATTGATAACTATAGGAGAATCAGGGACAACAGAATTAACATGAAGAAAATGAAACAACAGTAAGAGGAAGACAAGTACGAATTGGTGAGAGAAAATGGGATAAAAAGAGCATGCAAATGGTAGAAGTTCTGTAGGAAGAAGTCAGAATAAGACAAACCAAGGGCAGTAAAAGGAGATTGAAAGAGGAAGAATCAATAAAACAAAATAAAAAACAGCAGTAGCAGGTGTTGAATTAGAAAATATAGAGGAAGGAATAGGTCAGTGAAAATAAATGGAAACATGCAAACAACAGTGGCTAAGAGAGGAGATTTAGGAGGAAGAAATCAGAAAAAGAAAATTAGATATGTAAATAGTAGTAGTAGATTTCGTAGCAGGATGTATAGGACAAATTTGAAAAAGAAAATATGCACATGCTTGCATAGTAGTAGGAGGGAATATAGGATGAATAACTCAGAAAAAACATAGCAGCAGGACGCAGGAATAAGATGCAGGAGAATGGATAAAAAAAGAAAAGAGAAAGAAGCAAGAACAATAAAAATATGAAAAAGTAGAAAAAACTTAACAAACAGCGCTATGAGGACATACCAATTTGGCCCAAATCAATCCTCATTTCCCCAAATCAGACCTGATTTTCCTCAGACCAGACCTAATTTGCCAACATTTTACCTGATTTACTCTAAATCAGACCTATATCAACCATGCAATGACTGAAGGTGATCTAATTTGACCAAATCTAGACTCGATTCATGCTAGTTTAGCCTTTAAATTGCATAATTTGGGCCTAAAACGCCTTAAACGCCCACTTCATGTAGATAAGCTGAAATGAATTACTTACAGGATTTAAACGTTGATTTCTTGGTGTGAAAGACACCGATGAAGATGTGGTTGGTGTGTTCTGCATTTGAGGATAACTTTGTCGATTATTACCAGAAGAAGGGGACCAACTTTCAACTGCAGCCTTTAATAAAGTGTACATGTTAATATTCTTATGTGTATGAATATTGAAAATAATCTATAGCTGTAACGAGTTACCTGTGGCGCAAAGATTCGTGGATGTCCATTGCCTTGTATGGAAAGCATGCCTACTCCATTCTCCCTTGAATTGGCTTGTATGGAAAGTCTGCCTACTCCAGTCTCCCTTGAATTTCTTGTTCTAGAAAGTCTTCCTAAGCCATCCCCGCTTGAATTATTTTGGCTGGGAAACATGCCTACATCTGCACCATTACTTGTATTGTCTTGTATGTGAAAAGAACCCACATCCGACCTATTTGTGCCACTTTGCATGTGTAAGACACCTGTAGTATTCTGATTGGGGTATTCAGCTGCACAATCAACATTAATACCGCCATCCTATAACAAATACATCAACAATGTCAAAAAAAATTATATATTACATTGACATAGACAACTGAATCTGAGTTACATGTGATTGATTATACCAATTCATTAATTGGGAGATGGAGTTCTTCAATCCATTTATTGTTTCTTCAAGTTCCTTAAGTTTATCTTGAAATAGAAAACAAATTACAAACATCAATCTAATAGACTAGTTGTAACTAATAGTTCAAGTTTAGATTCTCTCCAACATACATCCTTTGCATTGCTTTCCTCAAGAAGCATTTCATATCTTATACGGGCAGCTTTTCCCCTATGTCCAATCTCTTTGTGCCCAATTCCAACACCTCGGATCCTAGCCTTTTTGGAAGGATTTAAAACTTGCAAATAAGCAGCACGTGTTAGATTATCAACACTTCTAGGATCTATTTCTTCTTGGTTTGCTACTTGGTTTTCCACGATATCAGAGATTTCAAGCTGTAATTAGAAAGCATCATAAAAGGAAAGATTAAATTGAGATATCTAAGCATATGTAGCTTTGTAGACATCATAGGAAAGAAAATATCCATTTTCTAACCACTTGTGGGCTTTTGTCGTAAACTTTTTCCAAAAATTTGTTAAGAGGCACAACGGGTTGATCTTCACTGACCTACACATGATAGATAACATAATAATTGTCCATGTTATATGTTCAACTCCTACTAAGAAAGACAAGTGTCCATTATTAATACCATTTCTGCCCGATAACAACTCCATGGCTTTGATCATGTGGTATGATCCATCACTTTTTTTGCTCTGTTTGCCTTGTTGATCTCAGAAATTTTCTAAACCATAAGAAACATATAATTAGAAAAAGTAGATAGGTATACATGCAAGTTATATGAAACCATCCTCAATATAAGCAAGCCAATAGATGGATGTGGAAGAACATCCTCAATATAAGAGATAGATATCTCTATAATGTCCAATTCCACATTGGAAAGGGGACTGATGTGAAGTGTGGAGTGTGGAAGCTCCCTGAGATCAGAGGAATTGAGCAGAATCAAAAAATCTACAGCAGCGTTGAAGTACACCTGTTGCTGGAACATAAATGAAGTACACCTGCTAAAGAACAGAAATGAAGCTCTTCTTGCTACTCTTATCATTTATCACATATGGATACATAGAAACAGATGTGTTTTTGAAGACAGTAGGAGAAAACCAAACAGTGTGTGGCATTGCATAAATACTGATTATAGAAGTTTGCATAGATAAATTGCATCCTTCTTTTTGACTTTTGATATCTATCTTTATAGATGTATTGAGCTTTGCTCCCCTTTGTAAATTTTGTGAGTAATGAAAGAGAAACGCTCTTATTGATCAAAAAAAAAGTTATATGAAACCATTGTACCTTAGACTTCTCGGTTCCCCATTCTTTAACAAGATTTTTAAACTGGTCCATATCTATGGAAGCATTTTTCTCAACTTTCTTCATCATCAATTCTGGTTCAATCTTGTACTGTTCATAGTAATCTTTCTTTACACATGCCCTCCACACTGATATCCCTTTGCTAATGTGTTCATCAATGTGATTCCATGCATTAGGGTGACTGCCTAAATCAAAGTATTTCTACAAAAACATAGAAAATATTACTTTAGATATAACAATCATACAATTTGTTGGTCTTTTTATGAAAAAGATTACCTCAATAAATGATTTTCTATATGCAAAAGCTTGTTCTGGTTGTTCGTTCCACTTCAAGTCTAGATGCCATATGTGTGGTTTCCTTGCTAGCATATGACAATAACGATTCAATTTGGCACCATTCTCCCCAATAGCATTTCCTTCATCATCCCATTGGACCTTGTGACATGGCTGCCCTTGCTTAGGAAGTAGGCTTTGCTCACTTGCAGGCCCACGTCCATACTTCCTATTCTCCTGTTCATCCTCAACATTTTCTTCAACTATTACATCATTTTCAATATTGTTGGACAGTAGAGTAGGTTCATCCTCACAATTTTCTTCAATTGTGGATGGAGGGACAGCAATAGGTTGACTGGGTGTGTTGTTACAACTAGATCTAGTGAATCTTCTTCCTGCCATCCTTCAATTGACAAGGAAAAAAAATTTAGATTATTAGTGTAGAAATGTCAGTAACAAAAGTAGTAGCTACATTTGAAAAACAAATAAATTGTGGAGAATATGAGACACCAACATATGAATATTCAGCATTTGAAAAACATATAACTTGTAGAGTACCTTGGTTTCATATCCCAAAAAATAATGATGATGTCCTACTTGCTGGTATATGAAACAAGACTAAATAAATTACAAAGAATATGCCATATAGTAACAGTTTGCCAAAAAAATGCAATACAACATATTCCCCAAGTAAATTATTCTAGACTTGCAAACAAAACAGACAGATTAATGAACTAAACATTAGCCCCATCATTCTTTTTTTTAGTTCTATCAACAAAAGATCCCCCGGTGTCACTCCTCGTCCAAGACACATCACTAGTTACACCACCATCAGATTGTAAACCAGTCAAACAATTCTCAATAAGAGGTACTTCAGAATAATCTTTAGGAGGATGCTTTAGCACTGTGCACCAATCATCATCATTAGGATCCTTCACATAAAAGCATTGCAATGCTTGAGAAGCCAGGATAAATGGTTCCTCCTTTTTTTTATCCTTGAAGTGTTGATTTGTGTGAACCCATACTCATCAATTCGCAACCCGTTAGAAGTGCTTTCATCATACCAAGAACATCTGAATAACGGAACTTTGATTCTTGGACCATAAGTTAGCTCAATAACCTCCTCTGAGTAGCCATAGTACGTGACTTCAGCATTTATAGGATTTCGATCTCTACCACTTGAATAACTTGAAGTGTCAGCACACAAATACACTCCACTATTTTGTGTAGTACATGTACTTTCAATGGGCTTTGAACGGAAACGATATCCATTGACCAAAAATCCTTCATAAGACATTCCCTCAACACAAGGGCCTTGGGATAACCATCTTAAATCATCGCTAATACTGTTTGGCCTAATCTCTCGCATTTGCATTACCTTCATAAAAAAGTAAAACATTAATGTAATCTACACTAACTTGAACATTAAGAGTGACAACAATATTTATGTTTCAGACTTACATGCTCTTTCAACCACTTAGAGAACTCCTTTGCATGTTTTGTTTCTAGGGTCTGTGGGGCAATGTTGGGTTCCATATCTTGAAGAATACACATGTGTTCACTGCTTTATAAGAAGTGTCTAAATTAATGTACAACATATATACAAATATCAGCAAGAATTTTAGGACGTAATTAAATCTTACCTTCTGTAAACATCCAATTCCTCTTTATTGAAAAGTACATAACGATGGGCTTGTTCCAAAGTGTGGATGTCGAAATTTCTTGACACTCCAACTCTAATTGGAGATCCATCAACATTATGAGGAGTGCGGATCAGTTTTGTCTCAAAATTATGCAAGTACCTACCACAAAATGTCAAACTTTCTTCAGCTAAATAGCAACTAGCAATACAACCAGCCGGTTTAGCTTTGTTTCTTACATACTTCTTCAATTTCTTCAAGTATCTCTCTATTGGGTACATCCACCTAGTTCGGACAGATCCGGCTTGCCTGGATTCATAAGCTAAATGAATGGGCAAATGCATCATGATGGTGAAGAAAGAAAGAGGGAAGATTCTCTCCAACTGGCAAAGAGTGACAGCAATTTCTTGTTCCAATTCTTTGAATTCCTCCACATCAATAATGTTAGAGCAAAGCTTGTTGAAAAATGAGCACAAATTAGCAATAGGCTTGTACACATCTAAGCTTATGCAATGTCTCAAGGCAACAGGTAGAAGTTGATGCATAAGAACATGACAATCATGACTTTTCAGCCCAACAAGTTTTCTATCAGATTTGCTAACACACCTAGATATGTTAGAAGAATAGCCATCAGGAACTTTCAACTTTTCTAACACAGATAGGAACTTATCTTTCTGCGCATAAGTCATGGTGTAAGATGCTGGAGGCAAGTAATAGCGGTCACATGCATCTATTGGCCATAAATCTCTTCGAATGCGCATTTTCTTCAAATCTTGACGAGCTTGTAAGTTGTCTTTACTTTTCTTAGAATCACCCAATAATGTGTTTAAAATATTCTCGCACACATTCTTTTCTATGTGCATCACATCCAGATTGTGTCTAACAGATAAATACTTCCAATAAGGTAGCTGAAAAAAGATTCTTATCTTATTCCAACCAGGAGGTAATGGTTGAATTTGATCTCCAAGCCTCTTGCGCTTATTCATTTTTCCAAATGTGATATTTTCATACCCATCAAATTGCCTCAGTATATCTTCTCCAGATAGTGGCTTAGGTGGAAGTCGAAAATCTTTTTCACCATCAAAATTTTTCCTATCACGTCTATACGAATGATTCATTGGAAGAAAACGTCGATGGAAACCATAGCATTGCTTTTTCCCATACTGTAACCATTTTGATACAGTCTCCACATTACAACAAGGACATCCCAAATCTTTCTTACCTTTAGTGCTCCAACCAGATAAGTCACCATATGCTGGGAAATCGTTAATGGTCCATAAAATCATTGCCCGCATAGTGAAGTTCCTTTTTCTATATGCATCATAAACTTTGACTCCAAGCTCCCAAAGTAGTTGCAACTCCTCAATTAATGGCTCCAAGTATACATCAAGGTCATTGCCAACCATATGTGGACCTGGGATTAATAGGGACATCATAATAAATTGTTCTTTCATAAGAAGCCAAGGCGGAAGATTGAGAGGTGTCACCAACACAGGCCAGATGCTATGTGATGCACTCATATTGCCAAATGCATTAAATCCATCTGTTGCTAATGCCAATCTAACATTGCGTGGTTCAACAGCAAAGTCTGGATACCTAGCATCAATAGACAACCATTCTAGTGTGTCTGAAGGATGATGAATATGACCATCCTTTCCTTTTACTTCTGATGGCCAAATCATGTCTTTAGCAATAGATGAAGACATATAGAGCCTCTCTAACCGAGGTATCAAAGGGAAGTGATACATGAACTTAGCAGCTACCTTCTTTCCCTTTGTTTTGTATTGCTTTTCATTCCATCTTGAAGCACCACAAGTATCACATTTTTCTTTTGAAGCTGCATCTTTGCGAAAAAGCATGCAATTATTTGTACATACGTCTATAGTAGAATGATCAAGTCGTAAATCCTTCACGATCGCATTTGCTTCATAGTACGTCTCCGGGAATAGACAATTTTCTTTCGGAAATCCTGAAACAATCAACTGTAACAACTTTGTGAAAGAATCGTTGGACCATCCAGATTCCTCCTTCAGAAATAGCAAGGCAACCAAATACGATAGCTTAGAATGACTTGTGCAACCTCTATAGAGTGGTTGATCTGCCTCTTTTAGTAGCTTGTAAAATCTTTGTGCATCTACATTTGCAGGTTCTTCTGTAGCTTCAGTAGAGTGGTCATTTGTTGTGTCACCCATACCAAACAAATCCTCCAACATCTGATGCATATTATCGGTGCTAGGCATGTTTGGTGCCACAACAGGATTGCTCCTACCAATCACCTCCCCATGAAACGTCCAAACATTATAGCTATGCACAAATCCTTTTTGTAATACATGTGAGAATACCTCCTCCTCTGTTTTAAGGTATCTGTTCAAACATACCTTGCAAGGACATATTAATTTCCCCTGTCTAGTTGGTCTCTGATGGATAAGAGCAAACTCAATGAACTTTCGTAACCCTGCCTTGAATACATCACTTCGCACTCTGTTCCCAATATACATCCAACTCTGATCTATTAGAAAATCCATCTACATGAAGGAAAATATATAATAAGTAGAGGAACAGCTATTTGAGATGTAGTCATGTAGGAGATGTAGTCATGTAGGAGCAAGAATAAGTACGAAAAAGTAGAAGAAAACTTGCAAATAGAAGTGATACTAGTAGTCTAGTAGACGTGCGAGCAGGAGATGCAAGTAAGAATCTGAATTTCTGATATAAGTAACAAGGAAAAAGCAATAAGAGGGGACATAGAAGTAACAAAAATTTAGATGCAATAGCAGGAACATGAAATGAAGGAGAAATTGCAAAAAAAGAAAAGAAAAGAAGCCAGAATAGGAGACACAAGAGGAAATAGAAAAAAATCAAAGAAACAGTAGTATAAAAGGACTTATTTTTTTTGCAACAATTGCAGCAAAAGGGTGTCAAATATACAACATGAAAAAGGAAAAAGAGAAAAGGGGAGGGAAGGGAGAAGACATACATGAAGTCTATCAATATACAAGAAGCAAAAAAAGAGGCAGAAGAAACATCCTTCAAGAAAAATCCTTCAAGAACTGCAATAGCATAGGTACCCACCTAATCAATAATAGTTCACAGATCCATCCATTAACTTTTTCTCACATGTCTCAACATATACTCGATTACAGGGGCTACTTATACTGTCAGACTAGCTACACAGCTTCTCTTCTCAAACTAGGCAATCTCTCTACTACAAAGGAGTATTTTGACGCATGGCTATTTAGACTCTACCAAAGGAGATTCAAAGTTGTGTGTGGTCCTGATGCTATGGGTTATGTCCAACATATCCCGTAGAATCTCAATATTGTAGCATATCTCTATGCATAAAGGCACTGACAGTCTATTTCTTCTTAGATCTGATATCAACATATTGTTATTACTTATAACAAGCATTATGAGACAAATACCTAACTGTCCCTATAAGTCAGCTGAAATACTTAAACATATAAGTATATGATATCATGTATAACATCTCATAAAATTAAGAACTGAAATACTTAAAATAAGTCAGCTGCATAAGACTTAACACCAACCAAGATAGAACATATGACATGCAGACCAGGACAACAGGGACAATTTCATTGTTTGGTATCTTGTTAATAAAACAACACTCAAATTATGATAGTAGGAGACTGTAAACCAGTAGAACAATAGACTAGCAGAAGAAAACAGTTCATATATACCAACCACTACAGAAGAAAAGAAGTTTCCTCCCAAAAGAAACATTGTAGAAGTGTCTATCCCATCTAAAAAGATTACTTTCATTGATAGCTGCTAGATATCAAAAGAGGAAAATACCCACTTCCGAAAAATGGCAATTTGGATACAGAGATGAGTAGCAATAGCCTCCAACCTGGGAGTACAATAAACACATTTAAAAATGTATATACTTTTGATTAACTTTGTAAATATACAGGGGAATCCTATCAATGAGTTTACACTCAACAGCCTTACCCTGATGAAATCAGCTACATGGCAATTAAAGAATAAATGTATGATAAATTCATTAGAACGTCTACACAGAAAACATATAGAAGTATAGAAAAACCCTCTTTTTTTAGGTTGTTCATCACTGAGATGTTGTTTCTAGCAATCTTTCGTAATAGGATTTTAAATTCAGATGTATGATCATCTGAATTAAATACCAAGAAAGTTGACCATAGATATCAATATTTTAGATAGAATCCTTAAGAAGGTATTTCTCATGGATCAATTTGATCCATAGACTACCTTAAGAAGATGGTTACATCATCCCACTTAAGAAGATGGATATCATTCTTGCCTTCACACTATCCCCACAAGAAATTTATAATAATTATTTCCACTTCATCACAGATAGAAGTAGGAAGTGAAAAGGAAGAGGACCAGAATTTTTGATTGGCGGACATAGTAGAATTACAAAGTTCTAGTCTCCAATGGAAACTGAAATGATATGTAAATAAGTTTGGTATCTTTAAAAATCAAATGATGGGCATAGAAGCACTAAAGCATGGGCGTAAAATGAATGTAACTTCTGGTTCACTTGTATGATATGTATCATTATAAGTTAGTAGCATACCATCTTTGTGCACACTTAGCATCAATAGAATGTCTGTCATGACCATGGAAAGCTTCAGACATGCATTCAACAAAAGGTATGCTCTGGTTGAGAAGTCTAGTCAGAAGCCTCAAGAACGAATGGGTGTTCTTAGTAATGTGGGTTCCTCCTTGATCCCTTTGTTGTTAAAACAACATTTGTATATTTGTCTTTTTTTGTTTTACCCCTCCATCTAAAATAATACCCTTTCTGTAACATGTGGTTGTGATGTATGACCTAAAAGCCAATAACTATGGTAATGATCCTCTGCTAAGTGCAGCTCTGTACTTAGAGATTAATTAAAGGCCGACTGCCCAGGGCTCCCATGGGACACATCCATTCCTAATATAATAGTTGGCTCTTAGGATATCTTTGGCATGGATGGAAGATGCAGAGAAGTTCACCACAGCTGAGCATCCTCCATCCATGCCAAAGATCTCCAAAGTGCCAACTATTATATTAGGAATGGATGTGTCACATGGGAGCCCTGGGCAGTCGGCCTTTAATTAATCTCTAAGTACAGAGCTGCACTTAGCCGAGGATCATTACCATAGTTATTGGCTTTTAGGTCATACATCACAACCACATGTTACAGAAAGGGTATTATTTTAGATGGAGGGGGTAAAGGAAAAAAGACATATAATATATCCAATTGTTGTTTTAGGAGGAACCCACATTACTAAGAACACCCATTCGTTCTTGAGGCTTCTGCCTAGACTTATCAACCAGAGCAGACCTCTGAGATGTTGACAATGACTTAGTGTACCTCTGCAAAATGCAAAAACACCAGGCTATATTATACTTACAACCAAAAACAAAACATTCAAAAACAACGCAGTGAGAAAACAGAACAGCACTCGTACAAGTGACCCCCCATGATAATATTATTTCCATGAGAGTCAACTATCTAAACCATGTTGGCATGGAGGAAGATAAAAATATAATCCCATGTTGGTGATTCCATCATACATGTTTGACAAGATCTTTCCTAAGAAAATTGACTATGGGAAAAGAAAAGCCAACAATGTTGAGTTAGAAGAGAAGAATGTAACTCCCCAAGCTTTGCCTCACTTGAGAAGCAATTTAATGCAGCCACCAAAGCAATCTACAATTTTCACCCAATAAGAAATGTGTTTATAGGAATGGGTTTAAATGTAAGGGTTTTTAATCAGAATGATGCTTTGGTCACCTCTAGAACTGCTCTTCAAAAGAAAGATCATTTCAGCACAACAGTTTACAAGCATCTTGATCACCACTACATCAATAAACCAGTAACATCAGATGGAACCCTTCTTCATCTTTAGAAAATAAGCACAAGCATAACAATTCCAGAAAAAAGAACACAGGGCTCGTTTAGTAAAGAAGCGCTTTTATATCATTATGGATAATAGACTATATCACACTCACATTGACTAACCATTCCTCAAAAATCACCTTATTTCTATACCACCAGATATAGTAAAGGATACATATAATAGATTTAAAGGAGGTATTGCTTATTTCCTTCATACTGTCTTCAAAGAAACTAGGAATATTATTAATACATTCATTATCAACTACTTTGGCTTTGACCCATATATATGTGTGTCATGAGAACACTTGTTCATATAGAATAGAACAGAGTAGCAAAATTAAACATACATGCACACATGTGTATTGCTTTGAACCAAGCTTGAGCCTCAACAATTATATATGAGTAATATTTGATCAAGTATGACTTGGATTACATGGTAGGTATTATACATAAATTCGAGTTTGTACAATTAATAGATATTGTACATATTCGAGAAAGACAATATTCAATCAAATACTATATCTACTCAATCACATCAGTAAATTATTCTTTTCTTATTGACAAAACACAAAGTTGTATGATAGAAAATCATTATGAGGATGCTATACTATAGATGCATAGCCTAGGAATTTATGTACATCACAACTTTGATTCCCTTCCATTTAGTTATGGTAGCTACTCCCAAGGAGCTATTTCCTCACTTCCAAATATTGAACACGCCCCTGACTACTCTCTATTACTGTTGTATGACCATCTCCATGCAACTGAGGATAGTCAAAGTTTTTCAACATTGTGATATGTTTCGTATACGTGAGAACGTTAACCCTTAGGGGAGGGGGAGATAACTCATATGAATACTAGATGGTTAGTATTTTTACTAAGTAAACCCAGCTAATCCTATGCAGATCACATTGGGGGGAGATGAGGTGGACACATGAGGTATGAACTGGAAGCCCATTGGAGGAAGAACCAATCTTGGCTATCAGGGGTCGAAGTGGGGGCTAGTGCTCTCCCAAATGAGAAAAACAGAAAAAGATACGAACCTAGAGAGGATTCCAGTGGCCGAAGAAGCAAGTTGTGTAGCATAAACGACCAATGGCCGAGCAGGGCGATCAGCGGCAATCAAGCACGGTGCCTGCGTAGCAGCAACGACCAATGCGGTGGGTAGCAACCATCAATGGCGGAGGGCAGCAACCGTCAACGGCGGCAAGGAGTTATGAAGGATGAGCCCAATGCGAAGGATGAACGACAGCAACCGAGTAGGGCGATTGGCGTCAAGGATGACCCAATGCAGAGGAACCGATGAGAGAATCGGGAGGGGGAGGGTTCAGTGGAGGAGTGTGGAGGAACTGATGAGAGAATCGGGAGGGGGAGGGTTCAGTGGAGGAGTGCGGAGGAAATGAGGGGGAAAGGAGTGCCCACCGGGACTGGGTGATTTTTTCATTAATTTTGATAGACGATTCAGTGTTTTAGAATGGAGGGAAGGATTATGAGATGGGGGGAACATTTGGCATGGAGTTTTTGAGGGGGTGATTCGTAAGAAACGTATTTGTGAGGAACCAATGTTCACATAAAATGCCTAACGATGTCAAGAACACAGTTGAGGGATTTGGTCCCATATTTGAAGGATGAGCCCTCACAAATGGACATCATTATTACCAGAAGAAGGGGACCAACTTTCAACTGCAGCCTTTAATAAAGTGTACATGTTAATATTCTTATGTGTATGAATATTGAAAATAATCTATAGCTGTAATGAGTTACCTGTGGCGCAAAGATCCATGGATGTCCATTGCCTTGTATGGAAAGCATGCCTACTCCATTCTCCCTTGAATTGGCTTGTATGGAAAGTCTGCCTACTCCAGTCTCCCTTGAATTGCTTGGTCTAGAAAGTCTTCCTAAGCCATCCCCGCTTGAATTATTTTTGCTGGGAAACATGCCTACATCTGCACCATTACTTGTATTGTCTTGTATGTGAAAAGAACCCACATCCGACCTATTTGTGCCACTTTGCATGTGTAAGACACCTGTAGTATTCTGATTGGGGTATTCAGCTGCACAATCAACATTAATACCGCCATCCTATAACAAATACATCAACAATGTCAAAAAATATATATATATTACATTGACATAGACAACTGAATCTGAGTTACCTGTGATTGATTATACCAAGTCATTAATTGGGAGACGGAGTTCTTCAATCCATTTATTGTTTCTTCAAGTTCCTTAAGTTTATCCTGAAATAGAAAACAAATTACAAACATCAATCTAATAGACTAGTTGTAACTAATAGTTCAAGTTTAGATTCTCTCCAACATACATCCTTTGCATTGCTTTCCTCAAGAAGCATTTCATATCTTATACGGGCAGCTTTTCCCCTATGTCCTATCTCTTTGTGCCCAATTCCAACACCTCGGATCCTAGCCTTTTTGGAAGGATTTAAAACTTTCAAATAAGCAGCACGTGTTAGATTATCAACACTTCTAGGATCTATTTCTTCTTGGTTTGCTACTTGGTTTTCTACGATATCAGAGATTTCAAGCTGTAATTAGAAAGCATCATAAAAGGAAAGCTTAAATTGAGATATCTAAGCATATGTAGCTTTGTAGACATCATAGGAAAGCAAATATCCATTTTCTAACCACTTGTGGGATTTTGTCATAAACTTTTTCCAAAAATTTGTTAAGAGGCACAACGGGTTGATCTTCACTGACCTACACATGATAGATAACATAATAATTGTCCATGTTATATGTTCAACTCCTACTAAGAAAGACAAGTGTCCATTATTAATACCATTTCTGCCCGATAACAACTCCATGGCTTTGATCTTGTGGTATGATCCATCACTTTTTTTTGTTCTGTTTGCCTTGTTGATCTCGGAAATTTTCTAAACCATAAGAAACATATAATTAGAAAAAGTAGATAGGTATACATGCAAGTTATATGAAACCATCCTCAATATAAGCAAGCCAATAGCTGGATGTGGAAGAACATCCTCAATATAAGAGATAGATATCTCTATAATGTCCAATTCCACATTGGAAAGGGGACTGATGTGAAGTGTGGAGTGTGGAAGCTCCCTGAGATCAGAGGAATTGAGCAGAATCAAAAAATCTGCAGCAGCGTTGAAGTACACCTGCTGCTGGAACAGAAATGAAGTACACCTGCTAAAGAACAGAAATGAAGCTCTTCTTGCTACTCTTATCATTTATCACATATGGATACATAGAAACAGATGTGTTTTTGAAGACAGTAGGAGAAAACCAAACAGTGTGTGGCATTGCATAAATACTGATTATTGAAGTTTGCATAGATAAATTGCATCCTTCTTTTTGACTTTTGATATCTATCTTTATAGATGTATTGAGCTTTGCTCCCCTTTGTAAATTTTGTGAGTAATGAAAGAGAAACGTGCTTATTGATCAAAAAAAAAGTTATATGAAACCATTGTACCTTAGACTTCTCGGTTCCCCATTCTTTAACAAGATTTTTAAACTGGTCCATATCTATGGAAGCATTTTTCTCAACTTTCTTCATCATCAATTCTGGTTCAATCTTGTACTGTTCATAGTAATCTTTCTTTACACGTGCCCTCCACACTGATATCCCTTTGCTAATGTGTTCATCAATGTGATTCCATGCATTAGGGTGACTGCCTAAATCAAAGTATTTCTACAAAAACATAGAAAATATTACTTTAGATATAACAATCATACAATTTGTTGATCTTTTTATGAAAAATATTACCTCAATAAATGATTTTCTATATGCAAAAGCTTGTTCTGGTTGTTCGTTCCACTTCAAGTCTAGATGCCATATGTGTGGTTTCCTTGCTAGCATATGACAATAACGATTCAATTTGGCACCATTCTCCCCAATAGCATTTCCTTCATCATCCCATTGGACCTTGTGACGTGGCTGCCCTTGCTTAGGAAGTAGGCTTTGCTCACTTGCAGGCCCACGTCCATACTTCCTATTCTCCTGTTCATCCTCAACATTTTCTTCAACTATTACATCATTTTCAATATTGTTGGACAGTAGAGTAGGTTCATCCTCACAATTTTCTTCAATTGTGGATGGAGGGACAGCAATAGGTTGACTGGGTGTGTTGTTACAACTAGATCTAGTGAATCTTCTTCCTGCCATCCTTCAATTGAAAAGGAAAAAAAATTAGATTATTACTGTAGAAATGTCAGTAACAAAAGTAGTAGCTACATTTGAAAAACAAATAAATTGCGGAGAATATGAGACACCAACATATGAATATTCAGCATTTGAAAAACATATAACTTGTAGAGTACCTTGGTTTCATATCCCAAAAAAGAATAATGATGTCCTACTTGCTGGTATATGAAACAAGACTAAATAAATTACAAAGAATATGCCATATAGTAACAGTTTGCCAAAAAAATGCAATACAACATATTCCCCAAGTAAATTATTCTAGACTTGCAAACAAAACAGACAGATTAATGAACTAAACATTAGCCCCATCATTCTTTTTTTTAGTTCTATCAACAAAAGATCCCCCGGTGTCACTCCTCGTCCAAGACACATCACTAGTTACACCACCATCAGATTGTAAACCAGTCAAACAATTCTCAATAAGAGGTACTTCAGAATAATCTTTAGGAGGATGCTTTAGCACTGTGCACCAATCATCATCATTAGGATCCTTCACATAAAAGCATTGCAATGCTTGAGAAGCCAGGATAAATGGTTCCTCCTTTTTTTTATCCTTGAAGTGTTGATTTGTGTGAACCCATACTCATCAATTTGCAACCCGTTAGAAGTGCTTTCATCATACCAAGAACATCTGAATAACGGAACTTTGATTCATGGACCATAAGTTAGCTCAATAACCTCCTCTAAGTAGCCATAGTACGTGACTTTAGCATTTATAGGATTTCGATCTCTACCACTTGAATAACTTGAAGTGTCAGCACACAAATACACTCCACTATTTTGTGTAGTACATGTACTTTCAATGGGCTTTGAACGGAAACAATATCCATTGACCAAAAATCCTTCATAAGACATTCCCTCAACACAAGGGCCTTGGAATAACCATCTCAAATCATCGCTAATACTGTTCGGCCTAATCTCTCGCATTTGCATTACCTTCATAAAAAAGTAAAACATTAATGTAATCTACACTAACTTGAACATTAAGAGTGACAACAATATTTATGTTTGAGACTTACATGCTCTTTCAACCACTTAGAGAACTCCTTTACATGTTTTGTTTCTAGGGTCCGTGGGGCAATGTTGGGTTCCATATCTTGAAGAATACACATGTGTTCACTGCTTTATAAGAAGTGTCTAAATTAATGTACAACATATATACAAATATCAGCAAGAATTTTAGGACGTAATTAAATCTTACCTTCTGTAAACATCCAATTCCTCTTTATTGAAAAGGACATAACGATGGGCTTGTTCCAAAGTGTGGATGTCGAAATTTCTTGACACTCCAACTCTAATTGGAGATCCATCAACATTATGAGGAGTGTGGATCAATTTTGTCTCAAAATTATGCAAGTACCTACCACAAAATGTCAAACTTTCTTCAGCTAAATAGCAACTAGCAATACAACCAGCCGGTTTAGCTTTGTTTCTTACATACTTCTTCAATTTCTTCAAGTATCTCTCTATTGGGTACATCCACCTAGTTCGGACAGATCCGGCTTGCCTGGCTTCATAAGCTAAATGAATGAGCAAATGCATCATGATGGTGAAGAAAGAAGGAGGGAAGATTCTCTCCAACTGGCAAAGAGTGACAGCAATTTCTTGTTCCAATTCTTTGAATTCCTCCACATCAATAATGTTAGAGCAAAGCTTGTTGAAAAATGAGCACAAATTAGCAATAGGCTTGTACACATCTAAGCTTATGCAATGTCTCAAGGCAACAGGTAGAAGTTGATGCATAAGAACATGACAATCATGACTTTTCAGCCCAACAAGTTTTCTATCAGATTTGCTAACACACCTAGATATGTTAGAAGAATAGCCATCAGGAACTTTCAACTTTTCTAACACAGATAGGAACTTATCTTTCTACGCATTAGTCATGGTGTAAGATGCTGGAGGCAAGTAATAGCGGTCACCTGCATCTACTGGCCATAAATCTCTTCGAATGCGCATTTTCTTCAAATCTTGACGAGCTTGTAAGATGTCTTTACTTTTCTTAGAATCACCCAATAATGTGTTTAAAATATTCTCGCACACAATCTTTTCTATGTGCATCACATCCAGATTGTGTCTAACAGATAAATACTTCCAATAAGGTAGCTGAAAAAAGATGCTTATCTTATTCCAACCAGGAGGTAATGGTTGAATTTGATCTCCAAGCCTCTTGCGCTTATTCATTTTTCCAAATGTGATATTTTCATACCCATCAAATTGCCTCAGTATATCTTCTCCAGATAGTGGCTTAGGTGGAAGTCAAAAATCTTTTTCACCATCAAAATTTTTCCTATCACGTCTATACGGATGATTCATTGGAAGAAAACGTCGATGGAAACCATAGCATTGCTTTTTCCCATATTGTAACCATTTTGATACAGTCTCCACATTACAACTAGGACATCCCAAATCTTTCTTACCTTTAGTTCTCCAACCAGATAAGTCACCATATGCTGGGAAATCGTTAATGGTCCATAAAATCATTGCCCGCATAGTGAAGTTCCTTTTTCTATATGCATCATAAACTTTGACTCCAAGCTCCCAAAGTAGTTGCAACTCCTCAATTAATGGCTCCAAGTATACATCAAGGTCATTGCCAACCATATGTGGACCTGGGATTAATAGGGACATCATAATAAATTGTTCTTTCATAAGAAGCCAAGGCGGAAGATTGAGAAGTGTCACCAACACAGGCCAGATGCTATGTGATGCACTCATATTGCCAAATGCATTAAATCCATCTGTTGCTAATGCCAATCTAACATTGCGTGGTTCAGCAGCAAAGTCTGGATACCTGGCATCAATAGACAACCATTCTGGTGTGTCTGAAGGATGATGAATACGACCATCCTTGCCTTTTACTTCTGATGGCCAAATCATGTCTTTAGCAATAGATGAAGACATATAGAGCCTCTCTAACCGAGGTATCAAAGGGAAGTGATACATGAACTTAGCAGCTACCTTCTTTCCCTTTGTTTTGTATTGCTTTTCATTCCATCTTGAAGCACCACAAGTATCACAATTTTCTTTTGAAGCTGCATCTTTGCGAAAAAGCATGCAATTATTTGTACATACGTCTATAGTAGAATGATCAAGTCGTAAATCCTTCACGATCGCATTTGCTTCATAGTACGTCTCCGGGAATAGACAATTTTCTTCCGGAAATCCTGAAACAATCAATTGTAACAACTTTGTGAAAGAATCGTTGGACCATCCAGATTCCTCCTTCAGAAATAGCAAGGCAACCAAATACGATAGCTTAGAATGACTTGTGCAACCTCTATAGAGTGGTTGATCTGCCTCTTTTAGTAGCTTGTAAAATCTTTGTGCATCTACATTTGCAGGTTCCTCTGTAGCTGCAGTAGAGTGGTCATTTGTTGTGTCACCCATACCAAACAAATCCTCCAATATCTGATACATATTGTCGGTGCTAGGCATGTTTGGTGCCACAACAGGATTGCTCCTACCAATCACCTCCCCATGAAACGTCCAAACATTATAGCTATGCACAAATCCTTTTTGTAATACATGTGAGAATACCTCCTCCTCTGTTTTAAGGTATCTATTCAAACATACCTTGCAAGGACATATTAATTTCCCCTATCTAGTTGGTCTCTGATGGATAAGAGCAAACTCAATGAACTTTCGTAACCCTGCCTTGAATACATCACTTCGCACTCTGTTCCCAATATACATCCAACTCTGATCTATTAGAAAATCCATCTACATGAAGGAAAATATATAATAAGTAGAGGAACAGCTGTTTGAGATGTAGTCATGTAGGAGATGTAGTCATGTAGGAGCAAGAATAAGTAAGAAAAAGTAGAAGAAAACTTGCAAATAGAAGTGATACTAGTAGTCTAGTAGACGTGCGAGCAGGAGATGCAAGTAAGAATCTGAATTTCTGATATAAGTAACAAGGAAAAAGCAATAAGAGGGGACATAGAAGTAACAAAAATTTAGATGCAATAGCAGGAACATGAAATGAAGGAGAAATTGCAAAAAAAGAAAAGAAAAGAAGCTAGAATAGGAGACACAAGAGGAAATACAAAAAAATCAAAGAAACAATAGTATAAAAGGACTGATTTTTTTGCAACAATTGCAGCAAAAGGGTGTCGAATATACAACATGAAAAAGGAAAAAGAGAAAAGGGGAGGGAAGGGAGAAGACATACATGAAGTCTATCAATATACAAGAAGCAAAAAACGAGGCAGAAGAAACATCCTTCAAGAAAAATCCTTCAAGAACTGCAATAGCATAGGTACCCACCTAATCAATAATAGTTCACAGATCCATCCATTAACTTTTGCTCACATGTCTCAACATATACTCGATTATAGGGGCTACTTATACTGTCAGACTAGCTACACAGCTTCTCTTCTCAAACTAGGCAATCTCTCTACTACAAAGGAGTATTTTGACGCATGGCTATTTAGACTCTACCAAAGGAGATTCAAAGTTGTGTGTGGTCCTGATGCTATGGGTTATGTCCAACATATCTCGTAAAATCTCAATATTGTAGCAGATCTCTATGCATAAAGGCAGTGACAGTCTATTTCTTCTTAGATCTGATATCAACATATTGTTATTACTTATAACAAGCATTATGAGACAAATACCTAACTGTCCCTATAAGTCAGCTGAAATACTTAAACATATAAGTATATGATATCATGTATAGCATCTCATAAAATTAAGAACTGAAATACTTAAAATAAGTCAGCTGCATAAGACTTAACACCAACCAAGATAGAACATATGACATGCAGACCAGGACAACATGGACAATTTCATTGTTTGGTATCTTGTTAATAACACAACACTCAAATTATGATAGTAGGAGACTGTAAACCAGCAGAACAATAGACGAGCAGAAGAAAACAATTCATATATACCAACCACTACAGAAGAAAAGAAGTTTCCTCCCAAAAGAAACATTGTAGAAGTGTCTATCCCATCTAAAAAGATTACTTTCATTGATAGCTGCTAGATATCAAAAGAGGAAAATACCCACTTCCGAAAAATGGCAATTTGGATACAGAGATGAGTAGCAATAGCCTCCAACCTGGGAGTACAATAAACACATTTAAAAATGTATATACTTTTTATTAACTTTGTAAATATACAGGGGAATCCTATCAATGAGTTTACACTCAACAGCCTTACCCCGATGAAATCAGCTACATGGCAATTAAAGAATAAATGTATGATAAATTCATTAGAACGTCTACACAGAAAACATATAGAAGTATAGAAAAACCCTCTTTTTTTAGGTTGTTCATCACTGAGATGTTGTTTCTAGCAATCTTTTGTAATAGGATTTTAAATTCAGATGTATGATCATCTGAATTAAATACCAAGAAAGTTGACCATAGATATCAATATTTTAGATAGAATCCTTAAGATGTGTATTTCTCATGGATCAATTTGATCCATAGACTACCTTAAGAAGATGGTTACATCATCCCACTTAAGAAGATGGATATCATTCTTGCCTTCACACTATCCCCACAAGAAATTTATAATAATTATTTCCACTTCATCACAGATAGAAGTAGGAAGTGAAAAGGAAGAGGACCAGAATTTTTGATTGGCGGACATAGTAGAATTACAAAGTTCTAGTCTCCAATGGAAACTGAAATGATATGTAAATAAGTTTGGTATCTTTAAAAATCAAATGATGGGCATAGAAGCACTAAAGCATGGGCGTAAAATGAATGTAACTTCTGGTTCACTTGTATGATATGTATCATTATAAGTTAGTAGCATACCATCTTTGTGCACACTTAGCATCAATAGAATGTCTGTCATGACCATGGAAAGCTTCAGACATGCATTCAACAAAAGGTCTGCTCTGGTTGAGAAGTCTAGTCAGAAGCCTCAAGAACGAATGGGTGTTCTTAGTAATGTGGGTTCCTCCTTGATCCCTTTGTTGTTAAAACAACATTTGTATATTTGTCTTTTTTTGTTTTACTCCTCCATCTAAAATAATACCCTTTCTGTAACATGTGGTTGTGATGTATGACCTAAAAGCCAATAACTATGATAATGATCCTCTGCTAAGTGCAGCTCTGTACTTAGAGATTAATTAAAGGTCGACTGCCCAGGGCTCCCATGGGACACATCCATTCCTAATATAATAGTTGGCTCTTAGGAGATCTTTGGCATGGATGGAAGATGCAGAGAAGTTCACCACAGCTGAGCATCCTCCATCCATGCCAAAGATCTCCAAAGTGCCAACTATTATATTAGGAATGGATGTGTCACATGGGAGCCCTGGGCAGTCGGCCTTTAATTAATCTCTAAGTACAGAGATGCACTTAGCCGAGTATCATTACCATAGTTATTGGCTTTTAGGTCATACATCACAACCACATGTTACAGAAAGGGTATTATTTTAGATGGAGGGGGTAAAGGAAAAAAGACATAATATATCCAATTTTTGTTTTAGGAGGAACCCACATTACTAAGAACACCCATTCGTTCTTGAGGCTTCTGCCTAGACTTATCAACCAGAGCAGACCTCTGAGATGTTGACAATGACTTAGTGTACCTCTGCAAAATGCAAAAACACCAGGCTATATTATACTTACAACTAAAAACAAAACATTCAAAAACAACGCAGTGAGAAAACAGAACAGCACTCGTACAAGTGACCCCCCATGACAATATTATTTCCATGAGAGTCAACTATCTAAACCATGTTGGCATGGAGGAAGATAAAAATATAATCCCATGTTGGTGATTCCATCATACATGTTTGACAAGATCTTTCCTAAGAAAATTGACTATGGGAAAAGAAAAGCCAACAATGTTGAGTTAGAAGAGAAGAATGTAACTCCCCAAGCTTTGCCTCACTTGAGAAGCAATTTAATGCAGCCACCAAAGCAATCTACAATTTTCACCCAATAAGAAATGTGTTTATAGGAATGGGTTTAAATGTAAGGGTTTTTAATCAGAATGATGCTTTGGTCACCTCTAGAACTGCTCTTCAAAAGAAAGATCATTTCAGCACAATAGTTTACAAGCATCTTGATCACCACTACATCAATAAACCAGTAACATCAGATGGAACCCTTCTTCATCTTTAGAAAATAAGCACAAGCATAGCAATTCCTGGAAAAAAGAACACAGGGCTCGTTTAGTAAAGAAGCGCTTTTATCTCATTATGGATAATAGACTATAGCACACTCACATTGACTAACCATTCCTCAAAAATCACGTTATTTCTATACCACCAGATATAGTAAAGGATACATATAATAGATTTAAAGGAGGTATTGCTTATTTCCTTCATACTATCTTCAAAGAAACTAGGAATATTATTAATACATTCATTATCAACTACTTTGGCTTTGACCCATATATATGTGTGTCATGAGAACACTTGTTCATATAGAATAGAACAGAGTAGCAAAATTAAACATACATGCACACATGTGTATTGCTTTGAACCAAGCTTGAGCCTCAACAATTATATATGAGTAATATTTGATCAAGTATGACTTGGATTACATGGTAGGTATTATACATAAATTCGAGTTTGTACAATTAATAGATATTGTACATATTCGAGAAAGACAATATTCAATCAAATACTATATCTACTCAATCACATCAGTAAATTATTCTTTTCTTATTGACAAAACACAAAGTTGTATGATAGAAAATCATTATGAGGATGCTATACTATAGATGCGTAGCCTAGGAATTTATGTACATCACAACTTTGATTCCCTTCCATTTAGTTATGGTAGCTACTCCCAAGGAGCTATTTCCTCACTTCCAAATATTGAACACGCCCCTGACTACTCTCTATTACTGTTGTATGACCATCTCCATGCAACTGAGGATAGTCAAAGTTTTTCAACATTGTGATATGTTTCTTATACGTGAGAACGTTAACCCTTAGGGGAGGGGGAGATAACTCATATGAATACTAGATGGTTAGTATTTTTACTAAGTAAACCCAGCTAATCCTATGCAGATCACATTGGGGGGAGATGAGGTGGACACATGAGGTATGAACTGGAAGCCCATTGGAGGAAGAACCAATCTTGGCTATCAAGGGTCGAAGTGGGGGCTAGTGCTCTCCCAAATGAGAAAAACAGAAAAAGATACGAACCTAGAGAGGATTCCAGTGGCCGAAGAAGCAAGTTGCGTAGCATAAACGACCAATGGCCGAGCAGGGCGATCAGCGGCAATCAAGCACGGTGCCTGCGTAGCAGCAACGACCAATGCGGTGGGCAGCAACCGTCAATGGCGGAGGGCAGCAACCGTCAACGGCGGCAAGGAGTTATGAAGGATGAGCCCAATGCGAAGGATGAACGACAACAACCGAGTAGGGCGATTGGCGTCAAGGATGACCCAATGCGGAGGAACCGATGAGAGAATCGGGAGGGGGAGGGTTCAGTGGAGGAGTGTGGAGGAACCGATGAGAGAATCAGGAGGGGGAGGGTTCAGTGGAGGAGTGCGGAGGAAATGAGGGGGAAAGGAGCGCCCGCCGGGACTGGGTGATTTTTTCATTAATTTTGATAGACGATTCAGTGTTTTAGAATGGAGGGAAGGATTATGAGATGGAGGGAACATTTAGCATGGAGTTTTTGAGGGGGTGATTCGTAAGAAATGTATTTGTGAGGGACCAATGTTCACATAAAATGCCTAACGATGTCAAGAACACGGTTGAGGGATTTGGTCCCATATTTGAAGGATGAGCCCTCACAAATGGACATCATTATTCACGATTTTTGGTTCCTCACAAATGTTCTTCAACAAAAGCAAAATTTTTTGTAGTGGGGGTAGATCTAAGCCAATCTTCATGACATATCAAAAAAAATGTCCAAAGGTAAATGGCATGTCTATCAATATTATAAAATTTAGATGGTCATAAAAAAATCAAATTTTCTTCAGAATTGGATAGTGATAAATGTCACCTTAATAACTCTAGGTCAAAACTACATGTGTACATTTCTGGGAAAATTGTCAAAATATGTATATTGAAAAGGATTTAAAATGTCATAACATTCAAACAATTTCCAAAAGCTATGAAAACTTGCACTTCTATCGACACGATAAAGTAGATTGAGTTTTATACCTTAATCACTAGGATGATTTTTTTTTTACTTTTTAACCAAAAATACAAAACTCATGTGCAATCCATAAATATTATTCATGTCAAATTGTAATCATTTATATTTACTTTGTTTAGTGGGATATAAATCGAATAAGTTCTTAATTTGAGGATTAACATATATGATGAGTTCCATAGAATCTTAGAGTAAAAACCAAGATCATGATGTCATTTACTAGCTATAGATATTTATTCTTATCTAATAGTTGGATAAATTACCAATTTGGCTAGAAACTCAATTTTCTTGCAACGTGAAGGGTTTTATAATCTTCAAGACTGTCGTGTGAACTTCTTACACTAGTCAAATGTTTATTTACATGTCGAGATATTATTATTTCATTAATGCCATAATTTTCTCATGGTCGGCCAATGTTTTCCCAGCTTACATGATATCTGAGAAGTTGATGCTTGTGTTAAAATCACACAATGAAAAATTTACAAGTTTTTGTGCTTCTAGTACAACCCTCAAATGTCTCTGTTTTTCTTCTTTTAATGCCTAGTAGATCGTAATATCATCAATAAGCACAATAAACAGAACACAATCCCCATAAATTGGTATGTGAACACAAGTAGTGCATTTGTGAATCCAAATAACATCACCAACATAAGATAATGCCCTTACCAACATTCAAGGATATAAAAACAAAAAAATTCAAATTCATCCACTTGGTTTTTCTGTCACGTAGATAAGATCAACCTTAAGAAAACATGTTGTGTAAAAGATATCATTAATTTTCTTAACGTGACTAATATCCAATAATTGATGCCAACCTAAGTTCTTGTAATGCATAACATTCAGACACCCCACAATGAAGTGCATACATAAATGAATCACTAATCCTTTGCGATCAATTTAGACATATGTTGCCATTTGTGAGGTGTTTCAAAAATTAAATCTAGACATATGTTGCCATTTGTGAGGTGTTTCAAAAATTATGGTTTCTTTAAGAACTCGTTGCATTACTCTTCTTGTCATATCTAGTAAACATATTCCTCTCCTTAGTTTACAATGTTGCTAAATATCAAACACGTCCCTTGTTGAATAGTTGTTGGGCGAGATGATTGGCACCCTTATGCCCTATAACTTACATGGAAGTGACAAATTAAACTGCTTGTCTTGGGCACTTATAATCTTATTGAATCAAACAATTCAGACATTGCTTCATAAAAAGATAGAAATTAATTCAGCCACATATCAATAATATAACAATCTGAAACACACAATCCATAAATGAAAATAAAAAATAGCAGTTTCAACGCCACTTAAGCTTTATGTAACTCTTACTACAAGATATGTCAAATTCACATAGACTTGTGACAACTAATCAGGGGAGCGATATTAAACAAGCCACATACCCATAAGCAAAGAAAGTAGTTTACATGTGATTCTTACGAGATCCAACGATTTAACCACAACTGCTTTCACCCCAAAATTGAGAAACTGATTGCAAGCGTACACCTTCCAAATTGATGCTTGGACATATGCTGTCGCTTTATTCATTGCAGTGACACATTTACAAGTCATTAACGTATTTAAAAATGGACCGTTGGAGAGACAACAAACATGATTCAAGCAGGGCAGCCCACATTTAGCTTTTCTTAGCCGACACGGATTTACCTTGAAACATGAGAACCACAATAACTTTGTGGAATGCTTGCTATAATGAAAATCAAATTGATTACACGCAAAATCCACCGGCAATTGTTACCTCCTGTAAATTAGTTTGATCTCATCGATATGAAGCACTTGTACCCTCCCGTCATTTGGGGTCATTTGTTAGTTGATAATAATCCAACAAACACAACTAGTAACGGCACTTGTACCCTCCTGTCATTTGGGGTCATTTGTTAGTTGATAATAATCCAACAAACACAACTAGTAACGTTCAGCAGATCCAATGTAGCCATTTGCACGCCAGAAGACGCCTGTGATTCTCCCAGACTCTTTACTCATATGTGAGTCCACAGGAAAGGTAGGTTTTTTATGAAGACGCGTGTTCCGTAGTTACATTACAATTTAAATTTACAAGCATATATACAAGCACATGTGGATACAAGTCTATAGACACAGGCAAGGGCTTTATTCAGCAGCCCGCCAATACGCCAGCTACGTGAAAACAAATTACAAATTATCTATTATAGCTACAAAATAATAATGCTACAGGGTTACAACAATGTATCGGCCCGCTTCCTGCAATGGTTAGAATTCTAATTTCAGAAGCTTCGGTTTAGGTTTTATATCAATGTTGGCAAACGATTGCTCCTGTTCTACATGGATGTAGTCCTTTGTCTTCAACACCTACAAATCACCAGAGATTAAGCACAATGCAGATATGACAATATATTCTCAACATTCCTGGCAGACCACTCAGGTCAAAAATAGATTCCAACATTGCTTTAAACATTAAGATGTAAATAAGCACGATATTCTGGAACAATAAACTACAAGACAGTTTTGGGTCATGCGAAGAGTCATTATTTGCTTGCTTTTCAGACCCTGTTAGGCCTACTCACAAAATCACCCGGTTTCGCTGAGTTATATATACATTAGGCACCCCAAGATCATCACATAGAATATGGAATAACAAAAGGAATACAAATATTTGAAAGAGCAACATAATAGTGGTTAAACAAACCAAAACAACTGCTCCTTAAGTATTCTCCAGTGTGGCAGAATATACTAGAATAAACTATACAACTTCAAATTTCTCATCATAGTTTCAGTTGGTCGTTATATTTTATTTTGAAAGCAGGTGCTTGGTGTCATGCTTTAAAATTTAAATACATGTAGACAACTGGTGGTATCTGTATGCAGTAACAGCACCATATTTGCAAGAAATGGCAATCAAAATCAATAAGTCAACTTCATCCTTATGTGGCTGAGTGGCTGAGGAGAACTGGAACAGATTTGAAGGGGCTAAAAACTAACAATATTGTGGATTAATCTATTTTTCATTACTTCAAAGGGAATTTGATTTATATAGTGCATACTCTCATACTCTCATAGTTTAAGTCGGGACGTTATATTTTATTTTGAAAGCATGTGTTTTGTGTCATGCTACAAAATTTAAATATATGTAGACAATTGGTGGTATCCGTACGCAGTAGCAGCACCATATTTGCAAGAAATGGCAATCAAAATCCATAAGTTAACTTCATCCTCATATGGCTATGAGAAGAACTGGAACAGATTTAAAGGGGCTAATAATTAACAATATTGTAGATTAATTCATTTTACATTACTTCAAAGGGATTTTGATTTATATACTGCAAACTCTCAAACCGTACACTCCCACTAGATAGAGAAGAAACTTTTAGTTAAGAAGCTAAAGTATGTCTAGCTTAATGCTAGGCTGCAAGAGCAACGTGAAAGAAAGGACATAAAACTAGTAAAATGTTGAATGCAATAGAATGGACAAAGATGATACAGCTGAAAATGATAAGGTCTTGACCAGCTGTAGGCTGTTTTGGTGTGTTGTAGAGTCGATATTCTGCAACCTAGGGTTACGGGCGCACAGATATGTTGGATATTTGTTAAAGCAATTGCCTGAAATTGATGATGATAATGAACTTCCTTTGGAGTTGGGACAAATGATGAGCGTACTTTTTTTATTGTATGAAAGAGGACGACGGAAACCTTGATTAGATATGTTGTACTATCATTTGAGAGTAATGTTTCATCTCTATGTATGTTTTGGACATAAGTGGTATTCGTATATCCCATATGATCTTAATGTCTCTGGAAATGGTTATGTAAAACTTCAACATTTCGCATTTGTTTTGTCTGAATCTACATTTCGTTCATGCGAGGCACTTTATACGGATGCTTACTTTTTGTTTTACCCTTAGGATTGTGTTTGACTTTGAATTACACTATTTAGATTTACCTAGGAGAGAGAGAAAAATTGCAACTATTTCCCCAGAAAATAACCAAAAGGGCATCAATTCTTAATAATTGCCAAAATGACACGTTTTCTGTAAGAATGAGTTCAACAATTGGGCACATTAATTGAATGTGCCCACAATTTGGACGTACTCATCAAGGAGCAAATTTTATTTAAACATTTTGAGATTCTTTGTATGATATCAAAGTCCTTAAAGTAGCATTTTTTCTGATCATATTACTCATGATCATCACTATTCTTAGTTCACAAAAAAATTCATACACATACATAAATTTACACAAAAAGTAAATAAATATATAAATACTGTTCTGAAACATTATTTCTAAAATTGGCATAAAATAGATATATATTTACACAAAATTTATGCATATATATATGAGTCAGGCTAGAATACACTCGAGTGTACAGATCACGTTGTACACCCCAATTGTGTTTGCCTATCTAGATCATGTTTTTCAAAAAGTTTTTGCATCTTTAAAAACGACTGAGGCGTACGGTGACTCCGGTACACTCGAGTGTACACTAGCCTGACTCACATATATATATATATATATAGCATCGATTATCGATTATATCTGAATTTACTAACAAAATGAATATACAACAATAAATGTACAATGAATATATACACATTTTTTCTGACACGGTAACAAACTATATTTTGCCTTTTTTGTTGAATATGCCCAACATTTGAGTGCATTTTTCTGGACAAATGCGCCCAGCATTGGGACACATTCTTCCTAGTCAATGTGCCCAACACTTGGGCACATTCACCCAGAAATATGTTGGCTGTAATCACACAAAAAAATAAATGCGCTAAATTATTTGCCACATTTACAAAAAGGAGCTATTTGAGATTATTTTGAAAATATGTTATTTTAAGAACGGATTTCTTTGTTTTCAATCCTTATCAGAATGATTTATAATTATATATACTTCAGTAAGAAAACTCAAAACTTTCTATATGCCCAAATCTGCATCTGCGTATACTTTATCCGGTGCCTTCTTAAAAGGTATACCACATACCACGTTCTAGAAAATTCAAAAAAAAAAAGTTACTGAAGAATGTTTCCTTTGTGAAATTTGAAACTCACATCGAATTTAGGTTAAGAACAAGGACACTGTCTAGGCAGCTAATCAACTCTGAGGCTTGATGCTGGAAGGGCAGAACTTGTATAAAAGGATGACAACATGTTCTTGGAGGATACCGCAGGGCATGAGGTAGAACACATTGCCATGGAGATGAATCTAACTCAAAACATCTCTACAGTCCATAGGACACCAGCCAAACAGGGCCATAATCACAGAAATGAAAGCAGAAACTACATTGTGAAACATCTTAGATTAGTAATTACATTACATTGATTTTTTTCATTTAAATGTAAAATTGTGGTATTTTAAAAAACACTTCTAGCACTTTTAGCATGTGTTAAACTGCTTATTTTGTAAAACCAAACATAGCCCAATATTTGTGTGGAACTTTCGACAGTGATTCTAGTTACCATTCTGATTTGACATTATGAAGCAACTTTTGTAGAGTAAGACTTTTGTGTTGATGAATTTTCTTTATTCTTTCCTAGGTGAATTGGTAATTTTCATATGTTTATGTATTTGCCATTCATGTATTGCTTGATATCCACATGTCCTTATTTATATGGCTGGTCATACTTAACAGAAATTACGACAATAAAATTATTGTTCTCCAGATGGTGTCAGAGCAAAAGCTTTTAGGCGTAGATCTAAAAAGTAAACCCTCCCCTAACATTCCATATTGCTAAATAGACATCTCTGTTTCGGTTATTAGCCCTACAGGCAATAGGAATTTTCTATTCTTCCATAATTATTTTGCAATTCTTCGTCGTCGTCATGCAACTGAAAAGTTGTGCCACTTTCTCCATGCACCTGCAAATCCTCAGTTTTTGGCCACTGCTGCCCACAATGGCAGACTCCAAATGGATCTAGTAGTTGAACATGGCACAAGTTGCCACAAGTAACCCAGTACTAGGTTCAAGTATCAACCAGGCACATCGCCAGGTCAAGGACAGAAGGATGAATCAGGCAATGTGTGTCCTTCGAAGCTGCAGTATTAACTTCTATAACATGTAACATAAGGCATACTGATCTGAAAATCACTCTATGCCACGAACAAGCAATCCGGTATGCATGCAGCACAACGTGGGGCAAATGGGCCACTTTCTGAATGTAAGGTATGTTTGTATTTCTTATCAATGTAAGACATTTAAAGATGAGCGAACAAGCGTGTGCAAGTGTACAACATGTATATATTTTTGATATATCTATATTGATGTAGAACGGTCTACAGATCCAACCAGTCACCCGGATTGAGTAGATCGATCAGCATACGTTAGGGTTTTGCTTCAGTTCACAGTTGATTTTGGACTTGGTTGATATTCTAGAGACGCATTTGCAAGTCCAAGTTTTATTCGTTTAAATTAAGATTTGATTTTAGTTGATAAAGCTTGTGGCTCTTATATTACATATACTAGTATTAGAATGTGTGGTATTCAACCCAAAACCAGTTGGCAATGGGTGAAGGGAGCACACACCTTATAAGGCCTAGGATCACCCCTGAGCTCAGCGGTATGAGACAATTCTAACATCCCCCTCAAGTGCAGCCACTTTTTGTGTGCTTGCACTTGCTATTTTAGGTAGGGTGTGGTCCTCACACTTGTCTCGTGGGGTCCGCTCTGATACCATATTAGAATGTGTGGTCTTCAACCCAAAACCAATTGGCAATGGGTGAAGAGATCAAACACCTTATAAGGCACAAGACCTCCCCAAATCTCAGCGGTGTGGGACTATTCTAACAACTAGTCTTAGGGTATGTTCCCGAACAGACAATTGAGAATTTGAATTTAAGATTTTTTTTAGGATTTAGGCTCTTCATTAATTGGCATGGCCCAAAGCCTAAACCATAGGTCTACATCTATGACACCTCACCCTATCAACAGTTGGTCTCCTAAACCCTAGGTCTAGTTGTCACCTCCACCCTCCATGAATAATCAGGAAAATAAATTCTTTTGAACGTAAAGAGTTATGTCGCCTCCATGCTCATCCCCTTCTTCCTCATAATTCTCTCCATTGATCACCACCACACAAATCCCCTCCTTCCTCTCCTTTATTGTTATTTGGCTTCTTTGTTCTTTTGACGGACCACACTACAATGGCGTCCTATAGCACCACGAGCATAGGAAAAGCAACTAGCAAGAGTCACCAGTCTGGCGGCCACCACTAACCCCTTCCCACCTCTTCTTAGGAGCCTAGCAGTCAGTTAGAGCATGCTTTTTCCGCCTCCAGTCATACAATTAAATGTCCAATTTAAATGATGTATCGAATGGCCCAAAAATAGAATTTACAGAAATTTCGACCGAAATGTTGACATTTACGACCCTAACGATTTCAACAACCAAATAAATCATGAAAATTTATCAGGACGGTTTAAACGCTAAGATCTACTCACATATGCAATAATATTTCACATAGGATATGTGGGGGTCTCCCACATTTGAAGCGAAGGAAGCTAAACAATTTCGACAGAATTTTAATAGCAAAATGAAGGAATTAAGTTACAAAATTTTGTAAAAACGGTGTTTAGACATAAACACACTAGAATATATAATAAATTTATATGTTTAGAGGTCAAGGTGGGATCCATGTCTTGATGAGTGAGTGCGCAAATAAACAGAAATGTCAAGTCTTCTAGACAGTTAGACTGTTAAAAACTTCCAAGTTAAAACTTAGAATTTAAAACTTACAGTTACAAGTTACAAACTTATGAACTACAACTTGTATAAGTCTAGTGTTAGCATTTAACTAGGTTACACAGGACATTTATACATAGACCCAAAAAAGAACTTTGTTACTTTTGAAGTATTTATCTAGATCTCTATCGAAGAGTGTAGAAGTTGAAGGTAATGTATAGATGGTCCAAGATAGGGGAAACATACCTTAGAATTAAGAAAAAAAGCCTCTACAAGCAAGAGATACAAAAATTCAAAAATACGCAAGATATAGTATTAGGAAGCTTAGGAACATATTCTCAAAATTCAAGTTGTTGTGCCATTTCGTGAAATTATGGCCCAAAGTGGGCTTTTTGCTGTGAAATTTCACCCTACTTTGTGAAATTTCACACCTAGGGTCAAATTTTTTGTAAAATTATGTCACATTCACTGCAGTTGTGTGTTTCAATGTCCGATCACACATTTCGATGGCCGATTGCAGAAAACAAACTTTTAATCAAAATTTCACAGTTTTATTTGAAATTTTGCTCCATGCCTCCAGTGGTCTCTAAGCCCCTCCCTTTTTGTCCTTGTAATGACAACGTTCCAACAATGCCTTCCTCTCATCCCCAAGCGACAAGAGGGAGATATGGCAGGCAACTCCTGCTCTCCTAGGGGCACCACGACCTCACCTTCCTCTTAACGAAAGAGTGGTCATTGAAGCCATAAGCAAAGAGTAGGAAGCTCTACCATGATCAGTTGATTTCACTGTAGCAACATACCAAAGTTAGGGTTTGACACAATCAATTTTGTCTTGGTCTCTTCCTCGTGTTTCTTCCTCACAATCTGGAGTCAGTTACAACAACTTGGAGATTTTATATTCTACATCAGTATCTTCAAGCACCCATGGAAATTTTGAAATTTAACCAAACCCCCATGACATGCACCATGGTGCGTGATGAAGACTTCAATACCAATTTGACCAAGCTTGACACTCATTCTATGGCCTAAGACACAAAATTTAGAAACAAAGACTTGGTTACTAAATTGACTTAAAAAATAGTGTTTTCTAAACAAGACGAATGATGCAACCAACTACGAGAAAATCAGCAAAGCAACAACCAACAACACCACCTCCCATTGATTCCCTTTACAACCTCAACTAGACCAATCACTAAAGATCAATGACCTTGACTTCAATGGCACCAACAACCTTAACAAGTTTTATATAATATAAACAACAACAAGGTATTCTTTAGCTGGCACAAGTTGACTAATGATGGATGCTATTTACTGAGGCAAAGTTGTGAGGTCCTTTTTGTGTGTTGGAAGCGACTATGGACCATTCATTGCATTAACATGTGGACCGGTATGAAGGGAGAAATGGAATTTTTCCTTATTTTAAATAACTACAAGCAGCAAGTAAACCTCGAGCTATTTGATCTGGAGCAAGGCGGACTGAATCAACAAATAGACACAAAAAGTATATGACTTGATCTCCCTGTCCTAATTGCTCTTACACACCTCAAGCATGGACAATGAAATAGATGACAAAGCTCATATAGAGTAAGAGTAGAGGCATCATCCTTCTGCCACATAGCCCACTCAAGGATGTCAGACTATATCTTCCTCGACCATTGGCACTACTTGTGTCACGCTAACCACTCATCCATCCTCACTAGAGACTTCATCGTACTTGCCAAGGTGCAATACTTCTCGTGCTAGAATTACAGGCACGCACTAATCGATGCCCTAGTCATGTGATAATTGTGATGTATGTGGATAAGAGGATGATGAGTATGAGGATGTGCATCCATGCATTATACCAGCAATAATGAGAACCATGCGAGGATCAAACATTGTGTGTCCTAGATATTCACGCACCGACAAGCTTCTACTATCGTAATCGTACCATGTCGCATTGACATCTTCTGCTTCAAGGTTGAGTGTTAAGCATATGTGTATGGCCCTCGTCAACAATGGTTGCATGATAATGTACTTTTGCATTTGTCGTCGAAGTTTTAGGGTTTTTTCGGGACCTCATCATCGTCATACCCTTTTTATTGGATTGAGAGCACCAATAGGTTTGTTATAGGGCAATGCTACATGGCACTACCAGTGTTTTAAAAAGCGGTATGCATTATGCGTTCGAAGAGGTCACCTTGTAGAGTATATGTGGTATGCGGGAGTATATGCGGAAGTATATGCGGTTTTGGATTTTTTAATTAATTAATTATATATATACATATATATATATATTAATCATGATTTACATATTTAACTTGTGCAATGGTGTATCTAAATAGCACAATTACAAGAATAATGGATGCAATTATGCAAATATGCAATCATCACAACTTAAATAAATACAAACATGCACTATAATCTAAATTTAAACAAACATAGATGAATGTAAATGTATAAAAGAGGAAATCAGAATATCTCTAACTAAAAATCGGGGTTTAATCGGCCTTGTATGCGGTCGTACAACCGATTATGCGGCTTGGTCCGCTTTTTGGAGGGATTTCCATTATGCGTTTATTTGGAGGTCTGCACCTTGTATGTGGCCGCATAGCACTACATTGACATCGTAATGTGTTACATGCTAAATGTAGTCGAACGCATTGTTTTGGGTTAACTATGGTAGTACAATCACAGAGCACAACAGATTGCTACAACAACACTTATTTACTTCCAGATCTATGGTGGTCTTTTCCATTGGCATTCATAATCGATTGAGAGCCAACAATGCACACTATGTTGCATATCTATAATGGCAACCTTGTCTAGCATCCATGTGTCACCATGTAACTCATCAAAGCCTCAACTTTCACAGTTCGGGGAGCAAATGTAGGATAGCATGTGGATCCGACCAGTCACGAAGTTTGAATCCATCAAACATCATAGATTAGGGCTTTGCTTCAATTTGCAGAAGATTTTGCCATTTTATGGACAGTTAATTGTCCATGGGCTTCTTCGCACATTCATCTTTTGCTAATTTCATTAAGTTTTAACTAGTTGATAATTGGACAATTAGTTACTCTTTTCACAACAATTAGGGCTTTCATCTTCTATTATAATACCAATGTCAGGGTACGTGTCCGAGCACTCTATCAAGGATTGAATTTGAGTTTTAGGGAAATGGTTCCCCATTACATATAGACATACATTTATAATGCACAAAGATTTCCAAAGATGTACTTGTATAGTTTTATCCATGCACTTTGATATATATGTACCGGCAAATATCATATACATAGATATCTATATACACATTTCAATATTTATAAACATGCATATTTCAAATATTTAGACAAATATAACCACATGTATAAGCATGTTCTACATGTATATTTATATGGTCATGTTTAACTAGACATCATTAAAACCATAATATGTAATTGGATTGCAAATATATAATTGTATATTGTATATTATTATTAATTAAACAATTCCACAACCGCATACAAAGCAAACAACATACTGATGTTTGAAGATCCAATGAAATTCATGAAATTTCTCTAAAAGAATGTAAATATGCCTATCGGGTACCAAAAAGCATGTACCTTTGTACTTCAAATAAAAAAGGCCACAAATAGGTCATGAAACGAAACACAAAAGAAACGAAACATTGTTATGAAAAACAGAGGTTCCATGTGTGTTGCTTCTACTATGTGTCTCCCTAGGTTTTTTAGAGGTGATCTAGAGAGAATTTTAAAATTAGAGGATATTGAGTTGTCTCTGCAACAATGATGACCCTCTAGGTTTTATTCATGGTTCCAAAACGCGATATGGGTGTGTTGAGAGGTCACTGCATAGAGTATATGTAGTATATCAGAAATAATGTGGGAGTATATGCATTTTTTGATTTTTTTTATATATTATTGACATATAGCACCAAAAATAGTAAGCATATAAAATGATACATAATAATAGAATCTGCAATTATGAACATTAAAATGTGTCCATAACAATATCAATATATGATAAATTGATATGTTCATACATGTGTAGCATATTTGAAATGTGTATGTATATTATTATATACACATACTGAAATGTAAAGTACACGAGCAAATCTGTGGAAATGCATGTATGTAGATATGTATATATTTCATATGTGCATGTACACATCCAAACGCATATGAATAAAATAGACATAAGATAGACAAGTACATGTTTGAAGATGTTTGTGTATTTTATGTGTGCATATCACTATGTATTACTACATGATATGTATATATAGATATAAAAGTCACATACAAATAGATATACATACATATACATATGTCATGCGGGTGTGTGCATAAGTAGTTTAAAATATTGTAAAATGTATTACACTCAAAGAGAAAAAATGTATGTATACATTACATTCATAAAGCAGCCACATTAGACCTTTACAAGGCTGCATATGCAGCCACTTGCCGCATACTAGGTCGTGCACACATGTTGCATTCAAGAAACAAAAATTGACGTCTTTCTAGAAAAGGTTGCAATTTCTCATGATGTGGCCCATACTTGTCAAGGCGCGCGCCTAGGCGAGGACGCTTTATTATAATGCTACAGTGACCTAGTTTTGTGGGTCTAGTTGTATATTTACTTATTTTAATGTTTGATATGGCTACACTAATGCTCAAAATTAATAGTGTTGCCTATTTTATGTGCCAAATATCACTTTTTAATTGGATCTAATACTCTTTTTTGGGTTTGACTGGATCTAATACTCTTTTTTGTTTGACTGGATCTAATACTCTTAGTACACATTTGATTTTTCTTAGTTTGCACCTTCAATTCAGATTGTACTAAGTAGCTATGCTACGAAGGATAGTGATTACATTGCTTAATATTTGTAGCTATGTATGACAATAAATATATATTTATATGTTGATCACTCTTACATTCTTTACAATAATTCTTTTTGTGTCCTTGACATTATTGTCAAATGATAATATATTAAAAATGTAATTGGTTGTTTTTTCATACAATAAAACACTTGCGAACAGCAATAGGCAAGTCTATATCAGAGGATGTTGCTGGCAGGAGAATCAGATTGCATGACGGGGTTCAGGTGCAGACCGCTTCTTTCTCCTCTCATATACCTTCAGGGCTGGCTGGTCTGGAACAACAGTATCAGAAGTAGACGTCTCAGGAGAAGGAAAAACTGGAACAGGCAAGGGCACTGACAGTGTGGTGGTGGACTGCGACAGGAGGAAGATCAAAAGGAGTATCCTCAAAGAAGGTCACATCCGCACTGACTATTGTGTCCAACTGGATTAAAACAACTTCTGGGTGCGAGAGGGGCCAAGAAAGATGCACAGGATAGATCGAGGAGACAGCTTATCAAGACCAAGACGCAGGTCATGCAAAAAACACAGGCAACCAAACACCTCCGGTGGTAGAGAAAAGGGCATGTGGATGAAGGAGTTGAAAAGGAACCTGATTCTCAATAACAGACGATGGAATACAGTTGAGGAGGTAATTGGCAGGGGATACGAAAAAGGTTCAACTCAACTCGAATGCCTAAGTGTACACTCACGTGTACGCGGGTAGCTTCCCCTTCCGGAGAAGGCAGGAAGGGGAAGAGCAAGAGCGGAGCGCCGAGCTAAACTGAGCGTAGCGTCCCCTCTTACGCGCGCGTATATAGTATCGCGCATACACGATACGTATACGTGCATACATGCATGCGCATGATGTCCCTTTCGCAAGAAAGCGAGGTCTCGCTTGGATAGCAGGTCGTATCCCAGCATTGAATAAATCGGCGGATCAAAATCTTTGTCCATCTGTAATTTGCTTCTAAAAGCTATTTTCTTAATTCTAAGGTTTGTTTACCCTATCCCTAGACCATCCATACATTACCTTCATCAATTTCTACACTCTTCTATAGAGAGATGAAAATATACTCTAAAAAGAACCAAGTTCTTTCTTAGATATATGTCCCATTTAACCTAGTTAAATGCTAACACTAGGCTTGATACAAGTTGTAGTTCGTAATTTTGTAACTGTAAGTTTAAATTCTAAGTTGTAACTTGAAGTTCTTAACAGTCAAATTGTTTAGCAGACTTGACATTTCTGTTCATATGTGCACTCATCAAGACATGGATCCCACCCTAACCTCTAAACATATAAATTTGTTATATAATCTAGTGTGCAGAATTTCATAACTTGATTCCTTCATTTTGCCATCGAAATTGCCATAGAAACTGTTCAGCTTCCTTTAGTTACAAATGTGGGAGATACCCATATATCCAATATGAAATATTATTGCATATTTGAGTACATCTTGCTGTTTAGATTGTCCTGGTAAATGTTCATGATTTAATTCGCTTATTTGGTCGTCGTGTTAGGGCCGTAAATATCGAAATTTTGAAAAAAATGTGTTTCTGGGCCATCGGACACGACATCGAAGTCGGACATTGAATTCTATGGGTGGTGGAATGACTAAGTAAAAAAATTGGAAAATCAAAAAGAGATTTATAGGAGCCTAAACCTTGAGATAAGGCACCATTCTAGAGGTATAAGCAAGCAAAGAATGAAGCTAAGAAAGCAGAAAAAGGGACCAGAATTGTAGTTTGAAGAGATATCTAACAAGTTGGATACTAGAGATGGTTATACACACACACACACACACACGCACGCGCGCGCACACACACACACACACACATATATACAGACACAGACATATAGAATAAACCTAGTGTAGTATCATTTTTTCTCACTCTTATAAATTTCACAATAAACATTTAATAAGAAGAGTAAATGCATGATGTTGATCTATACGGAAGAACTAGTCACCCCAGAAAAAAAAAATTGAGCCCATTTGGACAAGGGTAATTTTCAGTTCTTTTAGGTCAAAGGTAATAACTGCCTATGGGTTGCATTCTTAATGAAGATATTTTAAACGGCAAACCTAATTCCATAAGCTTATTAATGAAGATAATTTAAACTGTCCATAAGCTTATTAATGAAGATAATTTAAACTTATTCCTTTGAAACATAATTTAAACTGTCCATAAGCTTATTAATGAAGATAATTTAAACTGTCCATAAGCCTAATTCCATAAGAACAAACGGCAAACCTAATTCCATAAGCTTATTAATGAAGATAATTTAAACTGTCCATTGATACAAGAATTTTAGGCAAGGCAGTATCCTTAACCAGAAGCACATGGAAAAAAAATTCAGACCCATGCCTATGGGTTGCATTCTGAATATTTTTATGTGAAATTTGACATACAAAAATGCAGCATTGTGCAAAATCAATTGTATGTCAATGGCTCAATGCTCATTATTTCATTGGTTTTCTATATTTTATCAAGCACTATTCTCGAACATTACACAATCCAAATTGCTCCTACATTCTCAATTTTCGGCTCACCTTCAACAAATTCCAGGTTCTTGAATTGTAAAATTGGATTGTCATGGAGGTTGAAGAATAAAAACAAACAAGGGAGCATTTAAGATAAAGACACTAATATCATATAATATGATAATAAGATCCACAGACATGCTATACTTACCAAAGTCTCAAAAAACATCCTTGATGCTTCTTTTCGAGTTTTACCAGCTAATAGGCGATCTAAGGCCACAACATGTCTTGTGCGCCCGGTGTCTTCATCAAATAGCAATTTCAGGTATCTAGCAACACCCCTGTACAAGGGTGACTATATTAGCTAAATCATTATCGAGGAAAGGTGCTAGTTAAATTTCAAAAAGGCAATAATCACGCACCTTGTCCTTGCTGACCATCCACTGTTCTCCTGCGACTGAGCCTCTTCAGGATTTGGCACATCATAGTTACTCTCATCGTCGAAATCAACTTCATCATCAACGTTCAAATACCCTGCAATTGCAGGATTTTAGGACCAGCTTACAAATTTCAAGTTGATTTGATGTTGTCTACCCAATATATGAAACATACTAATGGATAAATAAAAACAATGTTACAAATAGCAGTAACAACATCATTTTACTTATGAATCTATTATGCATAACATATACTTTGTATCCGGTCAATGCACTCCAAAAGAAATGGTGTGTATTAATTATGGGTATCCAGCGAGTCAACACCAAGAGAGTGCACTTCCATCAGTTTCCTCTTATTTACTATGTATATTGGAAACATACAATCCATACACCAGTTGACACTGCTTTCTCAGACACTATCTTTTAGTAACCACTAAATTAGCAACTCAAATTTGACCATGATGGTGGATACATCAGCCATAACTTCTCTGATATTACCACTAGTGAATGGTGACACCATTATCTTACTATATCCGTTTAAGACTGCTTAAGTGAAATCATCATCCTAACAACAGTTCCCCAACAATACCTCATGCAATGTCTAAGATTGACAGATATACATGTACAGAAGGATGGACAAGATGGCACTAAATGTGTCCTTTAGTTGCAATGTTGCAATTCTATATAAAGTATATTACTAAGAGTATCTAACTGTATCAATTTGATATGAATGTGAAAGATCAAACGTTTTTTCAACAGTGAATCAAATAAAAACGGATTAATTAGCAATGGAATTTCCAAACTCCAAACAGAGAATCAACAAGATGACTTGCACTAACCTGAATCATCTTCATCATCTACAGGATCGCCTCCATCCTGCAATATATTATGTTTCAGTGACAGAGAAATTATTATGAGCCATCAGGACCAAGAACAAAATTGTTATAGATCTAGAAACTGAAACAAATTTACAACGCATTCAGATACAAGATAGATTGTTATAGCAAAAGCAACTGTGTTATATACCAATCTAGAATCTGACAGTTTAATCTTAGATGAACATTAAGTGGTAAAATAACAATAGACATCTAAGAGGAAAAGATAGACAAAGACGGTCTCATTAACAAAATATGCTAATAATACATCAAATACAACATAAACAATAATATTCACAACTCAAAAACTAAACTAGGTTCCTTAAAAGATATTAAAATAATTATTTTCACTTTAGATAAAGCAGGTGATAAGCTCAAGGATCTATTAAACACTCTCACTGCCGTTCTCACTACAAAAATTGGATTCCAGCTTCCACAAGGGATTATGGGTTGGCCACCTCGAACAGCAGTCACATAGATGAAATTCAAGCAAAAGAAAGATAGTTTTGATGGAAGCAGGAATGATTTTTTCCAACTAGGACCAGTACCAAACCACACTTCCATGTTGATACAGCACATATATCACAAATTTAGACAATATTTCATTGGTTTCAACCATGGTTGTCAAACTACGTGCCTAGGCCGCATGTAGGTTTCAAGGCACCCCAGGGATGTGTATCTTTGATGCATACAAATTTAAAGCAATCATTTGCATATAATGCATATTTGAAGGGCTCCCTTATGTGAACAATTGACTACCTTATAAATTTTAGGGGTGTCAATGGGTAAGGGTATACCCTTTTACCCTTTATCCATACCCTGTAGATTAAGGGTAAGGGTGAGGCTTTTTGTGACCCGTTACCCTTTTACCCCCTCCGTTAATAGGGGAGGGTAAGGGATAGACATTATCCATACCCTTATATTTGTTTACCCGCTAGTATTTAAAAAATATATGCTACATATATATAAGGTTGTTTGAATAAATAACACAACCCTAATTACTATACTAAGTATGCCCTTCCTGTCTTTTTTCCTTTAAAAGGCACGTGACACCAAGGAATTTAATGACCGATACTGATGTCGTTTCGAAAGCGTGGAAATAGATATTTGCCGGTATACCGACACCGACAGAAATATCGACAGATGCAATCCTGGCCATATCGACACCAAAATGAACGAATTAAATCATGAAATCTTACAAGAGTGACTCAACACCTAGATGCAACGTTTTGTGCCATAAAATTCTATATTGGGTATGTGGGAGGTAAAGATCTGTCCTATTTTTTGGAGATTTAGATGAAGGATTTCGATGACAAAATGCAAGAATTAAGATATGAAATCTTACTAGTACAATCCATAAACTCATGCCATGTTTACATACTTATGCAATAATATTCAATTTACAACAAACATATAACAACATAGTAAATTGCTAACTCACATCAATTGTGTTGAATGGCGCGTTGGTTCTCTATACAATATGTTGTTGATATGGGCCATATATTGCTCCCATGTCATGTAAGTTTTGTAAGACTTGTTGTATGAAACAACATGCTCCTCATACACTTCAGGATCGACATAGTGCATCATCCCAATCTTTGGATAATGCTCTTTTATAAATCATTGGGATATTTTTCCTTGGTTGCTGAAATGAAGGGAGGTTGAGTAGAGCAGGAGGACGTGCCCAAGCTCGAGGAGCTTGAGGTTGAGGAAAAGGATGTTGTAATAGAACATCAGCAATAGGAAAAATTGTAGTATGCCCACTGTTTGCCCACCATCACTAGAGTATGCTTCGAGGTTCACCCGAAAGCATCCATAAGGGCTACCGGACAGAGTATGCTTTGTGATACTCAAACCTACTTCTAATTGTAATCTTGGTGGTTGTTCAACTTGATATCCAAAATACCCATGTTGGGACTGAGATGGGTATGAAAGTGTCTACCCAAATAACATATCTCCGAATGAGTGTTGAGATTGAGAGTCAGATATGCTCATGTTATCCATTGAATCACCTAGACTTTTATGCTGAAAATAGAAGGAAATAGAGAGGGAAGAGGTTGGAAATGATGAGAAATGAAAGAAATTAAGAAAACATACCTTGAATAGGGATGATTTGAGCTCCAAGAAAGAAATCGCCCAAAATCTCCAACTTTCTTCACTCCAACAGCAACAGCAGACGCAACTTTACAATTATTGGTATGTCAGGGTGGCATATGGCCGGTGTCGCCACTTAAGAGGGACATTTCACAGCGGTACCCCCAAAATATTTGTCGATGTCGGGCATTACCGGTAAGCCCACCGGTTTATCGATAGTTGCAATCCCAACGACAAGTTTGTGTGAACTGATGACCAATACCAGCGATATCGGGATTACAAGTCGATATCTCCTTTCTTGCGTGACACGGCCTGCAACCACCACCCTCACATCACCCCTATCTCCAGTCGCCGCTCTAGTCTCCAGAGTCCATTCTCCAACCTCTCACAACCACTTGTTCCAACTTTGTTTCCATTTACGTTTGTAGCGGTTGCACACTACGGTGGTCGACGACGATGAGCTCCAACCGGCAACGCCACCTTCATCTTCAATCAGGTGCCATCCTGGCCAATGAGCTAGGCATCTAGCGCCCGCCTGCCCCTTCGCTCCAGTAGTTTTCTGCCTCATAGTATTTGTTAGTTTCTAACTCCTACCAGCGGTTGGTGCACCATTTTCGTGCTCTTGCAGACCACTCCCCGTCCCTCTTTCATTCTTTTACAGATCTTGTCGCAGTCGGCTACACCTACACACAAGGGCCTCTTAGTCAGATATGTGGGTCATGCAGTCGGCGGTCATCCATACCTTGACATAGTCATTGTAAATCTAGGTGTTCTCTTCCTCACGCGACCAGACCGGACCATCATCTAGACTACAAATCCAACTGCTACAACTCAAAAGATGCACACTACACATTGCTCCCATCTTCACCATGTGCAGTTGTACATCCACCCATCAACCATCACACATACGGTGTCTTCCTAATATATACTAACAATTTTGTTTAGAATGTCAACTGTGAATGTCGAGTGATCAGATCCAGCAGGTTAATCTTTGTACGACAAAAGCTTCATTTCATGGATTTGTTGCTATACATAGTTTAGTATATTGTTTTGTAAAAAGAAATCCATCTTTGGAATGATTTTTGACAGACTAGTGGTGGTCATTGCGCTTATTATATAAAAGCGGTTATTGAAAATATTGTAGAAAGAATAGTTTTTATGTTTTAATATAAAATTGTGTTGTATAATTTTAATAGCACGTGATTAGTATTCACTTGTTTCGACCAATGTTTTAGAAAACGGGAAGCGGGAGGCGTGCGGACATCACCTCTTGCTGCTTGAGCACCAGGCAGGTGCTTTTTTAAAAGCAGGTTCCTATATTCATATATAATTTCATAGAAAATTACACATATATGTATATAAATAATATATTTTTAAGGAATTTTCATACATATATAAACCATGTGATGAGTATAAAATAACCAAATTAATCAATCACAACATACGAAATATAGTAATATATAAAATTAGTTATATACAACATTAGACAACATGATACATATACACTAGTGGTACACACTACATAGTACATGAATTTATAGTAGCTGGCAGTACATGATATATACATTATACTATAGTGGTACATACTACATAGTACAGAACATTACACAGTAGTAGGCAGTACATGATATGTACATTGTAAAGCTGTATGTATTACTTACAACGAAGTACATCTACATAGACAGTACATTAGTTGTACACATAACAATACAATAGAAACAAACATATGAATGTACAAGTAGGTAGCATAGATACGAGTATAGTATATTAGCATATAATTAGTAGTTCAGTACATAGCAGAGCAGCAGTGCATGCATAAATGATAAACATTTAATGTAGGCGCAACAATTCATACCATAAAGATGTAACATGGGTGCAGCAGTACATACATACAAAGCTTGTACATAGTAGGAATGATTTTTTTTGGTGACCGAGAGAACCCACCCCGGGCAAGCTCGACATGGTAAACTCTCGAGGCATGAGAAGGTGTGGTCCGGTCACCCCCCCCTCCCGCGCCAAATCAGCGTGGATTGCCGTTCGCAAAGTGTCTTCAGTGAGTAATGATTTTGATACATATAAACTCAATTAATAGTTAAAAAAACATAGTTACCTTGATTTACAAACATAACATACAGAACTACGTACTAATCAGTGTTTTAAAAATCGCACTGAGCGGTCGCTTAATCACATACAGGTCATGTCCGCCTAAAACCCCCTTAAACGCCGCTTAAGCAGATTTGAGAAAAGTGGCCACTTTTTGCCCGCTTAACCCACTTTTTCCCGCTTTTGCCCACTTTATTCCGCTTTTTACCAGCTTTTAAAAAAAAATTGTTATAAGCATAGAACATTAAGTTAATTATATGCTCCATTTAGTTTTGATTACAATATATTAAACTAGCATACATTAAATGTTCTATGATATACCTAGTTCTAATTTAGAATGCATACTTTGTATGTAAGCTGTAACGATATGGTGCTTTTGTGATGTATCCAAGTAAATTATAGGTAACTATTATCTAACTTAGAATGCATACTTTGATTAAATGTACTGTTGTACTATATGACTATTTAATGATGTGTAATGTATGACTGTTTGATGATGTGCAAAAGGTAACAATTAGGGGTGAGCAAATCTCGGTCCAGACCGCAAAACCGGACCGGACCGCTCAATTCGGTCCGGTTCGGTCCGGTCCATTTCAACTTCGGTCCGGTCCGCGGTCCAATAAATTAGATAAATTCGGTCTTCGGTCCGGTCCGGTCCGGTCTGGTCCAAAACCGGTCCGGTCCGGTCCGGACCGCAGACTAACTTTTATATAAAATCCATATATATTTGAAGGTGTATTCTATAATAACTACAAATAAAGTACATATATAAGTACTACTAGTATAAATGTTTGATACTAAAGTTATATAATTGTTAGAAGTGACTAAGATTATCAACTTTGTATAATTAAATAAGTTGTAAAACATCTAAAAAAGGCTGATTGCGGTCCAAACGGTCCGGTCCGGTCTGGTCCGCGGTCAAAACGGTCCGGTCCCGGTCCGGTCCGACCACCAAACGGTCCGGTCAACGGTCCAAAAATTATTGATTTTCGGTCCTCGGTCCGGTCCGGTCCGGTCCGGTCCGGTCCGGTTTTGGACCGATGCTCACCCCTAGTAACAATATGTTTGTAGGCTAGCTATGATAGGTCTATTGTTTACTGTTTAGCTATGTAATCATGTGATACAAAAATGTTGTTGCATCTTGTATATACACTTATTAGTATATGTGTAGGGTGCTTTATTTATAACAAGTATATTGTTTACTATATTATATGGATACAATAATTATTGTATAGTTGTGTTATAAACTATCTGGGTGTATATTGTGTTGTACAATGTTTAGATATGTATAAAAATTTCATATAGTATTTATATACATATGTATGTAATTTTGCATAAAAGTTTATAGAAATTGGAAATCCGCTTTTCTAAAAAGCACCCACTTAATCGCCCACCTGGCGGTTAATAGGCTACAAGGTCCCATCTACACGCTTCTCGCTTCCCGGTTTTTAAAACCTTGGTACTAATATAGGTGTAATGTATAAATACAGCAATTTTAGCCTTTAATGTAGAAGAAAGACACAGCCTAGGTTGCTGCGTTGGGCGTTGTTGTTACAAGAGTGCGATCACGAAATAATAGATAAGAAAGGTTTTGAAAACGTGGTCTCTGACCACCTTTTGAGGATCTGAGTGAAGGACGAGCACC
>OY856415.1:406655686-406665686 GCA_963693085.1 Alisma plantago-aquatica | reverse complement strand
GTGGTTCAGGAGATAAACTTGGACCATCAACGATTGCTACTGATGGTTCTGTGACGTTATTCTTCTCAGTAAGTGAAGATCTAATTTCATTATACTGATCATTTCTGCTCTTTGTAGCAGTGACAATATTTTCAGTGTTGTTCGAATTGTCAGCACTACAGAAATCAACAACTTTATTTGCAGTCAAATCAGACAGCATAGATGAATTTTGCTCAGGAGGTAAGCTTAGATCATCTATCGTTGCAACTGATGGTTCTTTCGTATTATTCTTGTCAGTGAGCAATGATCCACTTTCATTATGCTGATCAGAACCAGAAATAACACCATTATTTAATGACATGTTGTGTCTCTCACTGTCATGTGGTTCAGACGCAATAGAACCAAGCCCGTTGCTCTGATGAGAGGCAGTTTCCACATTTTCATCGCCATTTTGACGTAATTCATTAGCAAAAGGTTTTTCAAAAAAGTCACTGTTCTTTTCATGAACGAAATTGCGTGCATCCGGATATTTTAGATTCACACTATTGTCTATTATATCATTCATAACACTAGCATCTGTCACTTCAAGATTAGCATCTGCAGAAGGTGTCAGCTCTTCTGTTACTTGTCTCTGTGTCTGCTCTTCTGATACGTGTCTCTGTGTCTGCTCTTCTGATACGTGTCTCCGTGTCTGCTCTTCTGATACGTGTCTCCGTGTCTGCTCTTCTGATACGTGTCTCTGTGTCTGCTCTTTTGATATATGAGCGGGAGATGGATTTGCTTCAACTCGAGGCCTAAACGTGTCATTCATATTATATACTCGGTAATGCAACAGAGTTAATTTATCAGATATGCCTGGCAATCGGAAAGAAAATTCCTTAGACATATAGAAGGTTTCCCCATATGAAAAGAAACTAACAGCAGAAAATAATTTGGGAGCAACTGATCATGCAAAAGATTGCAACCGTGATATTATTTGGAAGAATTTGATATTGCATAAAAGATCTCATAAATGGTAGCAGGAAATCTTAACATAAACGTCACACTTTCATCTAATAATTAGTTCACCCAAGGAACAACCAAATTGGCTTAGCGAGATGATGAAGTATGAAAGAATGCTTCATAAACAAGCTAATGGAAAAGATGAGAAGTATAAGAAAAAATAAAAGGAATTTCTTATGTTTTTCACTTTTCATTTTTTCCCTAAATTATGTTTGTCCTTATTGAATAAGTAAAAGAATTACATTGATATGGAAGACAGACGGACAACAAGTTGCACCGCTGACCCTTTCTAAATAGAAAACCCAATTCATTGAAACACCACATTCATAGGCTTGGGGGTCATGAGGTTACCATGCATGACATTTTGAACCCTCTTGAGAAATTCCACAGCCTCGGGTGCTAAGAAACCAAAAGTGTCAAACCCAAAAGGAATGAAAAAGTGTTGCTTGTCAATGCACGCTTTCTCATACTTGCCCACTTCGGCTAAGCAGTTGTCCTGCAGTAAATGCCCCACCCCTCAGGCCCACAAGTGGGAAAACCCCTACCAGATCCACACATGCATGCTTCCCTCCAATCCATACAAAGATTAAGAAATCAACTGCTTTTGAATTTATTTAAAAAAAATATATCATTGGGTACTTGGAGAAGTATGTGGTAGATTTGGGTGGGGGGTCCAGGTCTTCAATACATGTACCTAATCAAAGGCATGTGTGATATATTAACTGCTAATATGTCCTGAACCAGCAGTGGACCACGATTGAAGGTCAAAAAGGTGTTGAAAATGATGCAAGGTTTTCTTTCCAGAATCTCCACGATATCAAAATCCAAATTTTCAAACTATAGTTGCTAAATTTTAAAAAACACTATCATTGGAAACACGGTACAAACATGATTATGAAACATGCAAGGAAGAACAGGTCGGGACAAGGATATTCTGAATTGTTATAGTATATACACACAACATAATGTGGAAATGTCTGAAAAACAACATTTTTCCTTTACATGGCAATGGTACCAGATGATAGGGATGGAGTAATTTGGAGTGAGCTCAAAAGACATTTGAAAGGACAAAGATTGGAATAGAGAAGAGCAAGCGCTATTGACAGAAACAACAAGAGTTTGCATAGCAGAGCCCAAAAAAATCAACAGAATTTGAAATCGCTATGAATCTTTGAAGGAATTGAGAGTTCATGCTTAGCCATTTACATATCATTTGTGATATTGAAATTTGAACTGCGTGATGTATCTTTATGTCTATTAAGAACAGACTGAACAGTTTATTGGCAAAAAGAATTGTAAAATATTGGTGAGTAACATACTCAAGATTGAAGGGCTGATTTTTCTGGTAAATTTGATTTTTAGGTCATCATCTAGAGTTATATCAAATATCAATGCGGCAATAAAATTTTCACAATTAAAAGAAAACATGGAGAACAAGAAGGTACCAGTTAATGTGGATTCCCCAAATAATTCTTCTTCTAATAAACATTTCTGAATCCTCCATATATCAGAGCGACTGCAAGGAGCCTTCTTCCGAACACGGCGAATATCTTCTGTACTCGTTAATTGCTGCCGAATTGTACTGCACCAAATTCATAATGGCACAAAAATACTTCAGGAAAACAAAGCAAGGAAGCAGCTCCCATGTATACATGTGAGTTAGAAATGAGCAAAAGATCACAGTTGTTCTCTAAAGCTTTTATAACTCAAACACCCGGTTTGCATTTTAGAAGCTTCCCAGTGCGCTAATCAGATTCAGATGTCTAGTCAGTAAATCACACGAAAGCATTAGAAGATGTAGACAAAAAGACATACTCTGCGTGTAAAACCATGGTATCATCCAAAAGCACCTTCCTCTTTGGAGCCCCCATCTTGGTATTCTGCCTGGCCCGTTTGGAAGAAGGAATAACTGGAAGAGTTGGTGTGGACTTTACATTTAATGGAGGTGTTGTCCTTCCAACTGAAGCATTGATACAATTAAACATATCATTAAATACGAAAACAATTTATGTAATGTAGCTGGTGTGGTAAAGATGATCATCACAAGCAACAAGTCTAAGCGTTACGGATAGAATCAGACAAGGGAGAAATTGTATTACTCTTTTAGGGTTATAAGTTGGTTATGAAAATCACTACCGCGTCTACAACAAAAAGAAAATACCAATGTGGTCTTGATATAAGCTGAAAAAAGTGTGATCGAATATAGTTGATATGTAGGATTGGCATCATCCTTAAAAATTGATTTCTTGATGTTCAGAAGTTCATTAATGACTAAAAAGAAGTTTCAAAATGTATGACATACACACTATACATGTCAAATGTAAATATATATCGCAAATAGTGAATAAACCATTCACAAACTAATGTGTGAATTCACTTGAATGATATTTATCTTATTGCGGAGCCACATGCAAAACAAATCCGAGAATGAAATCTGCATTTGATTTTAATTGGACTTGACTTTTCATTTATGATGAAAATCGTGAAACCAGATTGCTGCAACAGACTATATCTCTCTACTTTCATCACTACTAACTAGAAGACCATCAAGATAAAGAATACCTAGTATGGAAGCTAATAAATCCTCATCATTAGCAATGCCGCTAATATTCTTGTTTGAGCTAGGTGCCATAGGCATAGTCATTGAACTCTCGTTAAGCAGTGTAGGACTACTGTCCATCAAACGGCGCTTCTTGCCAGAAAGTGTATTTAGTCTGTCCACACTTCCAATAGATTCAGTCACCACTTTTTCTACTGTGGACTGGCCCATGTTCCATTGCAAATGATGTTCACTAAAAGTAGCTCTGAGCATTCTTTCTGGCTCTGGATATTCAGAGCTAGCAGAACAATTAAGATTCTCCGTCTGTATGCCAACTGAGGTAGCAGGCAAGACATATCCCCTATGGAAAGGCGAGTTCTCCAAAGATGCAGTTGCCATCGCCCTGGCTTGTTCCAGGTCCCGTCCCAAACCATGTTGATTGGCAGTTGCTGGGAGCATCCCTTCTGGTTGTAAATACCCAGAGCCGGCAGAATAATTTCGATTCTCCATTGGAACAAAACCCGATGAAGAAGGCAAGAGATATTCTTTGTGGAGAGGTGAGTTCCCCAATGATACAGGTGCCACCACTCTGGATTGTTCCATGCCATGTTGCATAGCATGTTCACTGGAATTTGCTCTGAGCATTCTTTGGGGCTCTGGATACACAGAGCTAGCAGAATAATTTAGATTCTCAATTTGAATAGAAGCTGAGGTAGCAGGTAAGACATATTCCTTGTTGAGAGGTGAGCTATTAAAAGATGCAGGCACCGTTTTCTCCACTCTGAAGTGTTCCATGCCCCGTTGGAGACCATGTTCATTAAAACCTGTCTGCGGCACTCTTTCTGGAGTTGGATACTTTGAGCTAGCAGAATAATTTAGATTCTCAATTTGAATAGAAGCTGAGGTAGCAGGCAAGACATAGTCCTTGTTGACTGGTGAGATATCCAAAGATACAGGCACCGGTTTCTCCACTCTTAATTGTTCTGTGCCCCGTTGGAAACCATGTTCATTAACACTTGCTCGGAGCACGCTTTGTGGATCTGGATACCTCGAGCTAGCAGAATAATTTAGATTCTGAGATTGAACAGAAGCTGCGGTAGCAGGCAAGACAAACTCCTTGTTGAGAGGTGAGCTACCCAAAGATGCCGGCACCATTTTCTCCACTCTGAGGTGTTCCATTCCTCGTTGGAAACCATGTTCATTAATGCCTGCTTGGAGCGCTCGTTCTGGATCAGGGTATTTTGAGCTAGCAGAACAATTTGGATTCTCTATTGGTATACAAGCTGAGGTAGCAGGCAAGTCGTATTCCTTATTCAGAGCTGAATTCAAAGATCCACTTTGCAAATTTCTATGCATATTTGTCTCGGTGTCTAATAAATTGACAGAATGAAAGCCTGCTCCTATGTAAAAAAATCAAAAGAAACCAAAATCATTATAAATAAATTGATACAGTGCCAAAGCAGTATAATTTACTGAATTGTAATCAAGATACCATACCTTGTTCTTTCATTAGCAGTCCAGTCACATCAGACGTATTCACTTCTGATACCATTTCTCCTCTTGATGGAGGGTTGTTATAACTGAGACTGCAGTTTTCTAATGATGAAGAGTGTGTCGGATTCGCAGTGAAGGAAGGTCGTAGTAGGAAATTAGAAATAGGAGTATACGAGTCAGTCACCGAAGAATTGGCATGCACAGCAGGCTCCTGGAAGCTATGATTGTGCATTTCAGGCTTATCATTGTGCGAAAGAACAGTATTTCCCATGTTGGACAGACCAACATGCACAGGCTTATTATCTGTTAAAATCGAACTGTCACGATTACCAATAATTTCACCAACAGATGTTTTCAGAGTTAGTGTCTCCTCAGTGCCACTAGGAGTGGCATCCATCAAAGCCTCTTGAGGGATGATCACGGTGCAGTCATGTTTTATGCCAACATTTTCACTAGACAGCACTTCATTCTGGGAAGTTCCCAGCTTCTCGTCATTATCAACTCGAACGGACTCGGCAGTTCCACCCATAATACCAACAGAACATTCAGGTAGCAAAGGCAGGGCGTCATTCTTAGGGGTCTGTTTATGCTGCCATTCAAGTTCTCCTCGTGCAACTTCCTCAACGTCATCAGATGCGAAAGGTTTATCTAGCTGACACATATCTGGCATTTCTTGAGCATGCACTGGGACCACTTCTTCAAGTAATCCGGGAGTTTGAGGCGCTTGAGCATGGTCAAAGTGATTTCCCATTGTACTATTACTGTCCAAGAAAGATGGATCTATAGTATTAGGGGGCAATGGTATGTCTCCCGTTCCTTCAGCAGAAGAAACCATTAAATTGAGATCAGGCGTCCTTATGTTATAGCCATATGCATTTGGCAAGTCTTTTGTAGTTTCAGGGATGTTATGATCATGTTGCACAAAGCTATTCTGGCCGTCATCCACATCCATGACAGCTAATGGTGTGTCTGGTTCAATATCAGCGTTGCTGAGAAGCAAATCATGTCACTATTAGCTTTCTGTATATGATTATGAAATCAAAATCTAAAATAATGGATAATCACACAAAAAGGAAAAAATTAATAGTAAGTTGCGCTCTGAAAACGTGAGGCCAATAACCCAGTAAGTGAGGGCAGAAATCAATACATTGTTCCCCATATAGTTCTTGATAGTATAGCATCCACTACATGACAAAAAAAAAATTGTTTATGTATATCTCAGAATCAAACTAGCCAATCAGCGACAGTTTGTATGGTCATTGTACTGGAAAAGATTGTAACATGAACTAGCAAATTGTGAATGAGGTGAAATCAAGAAAAAGACGGACACAACAAAAAAGAGACGGGCAGCACACAGTTAAATGATGACAAATTCATGAAGGCTGACAGCTGGATCAAGTAACAAAAGAACAGCGACAACTGCTTAGAAATTTTCAAAGTAGCATTTTAATGGAGTTTGCAAAAGAAAGATAAATCGGTAGAATTCATACTTCTTTTCTGGAGCAATGGAACTATTTTGAATGGTGCGGCTTTTCTCCAAGAATAATTCCTAATCAAGCAAGACAGAAAAATCCATCAAAATAAAACATTGACATTGCAAAGCTGGAAGTACAATAAAAAGAGTTGAAAAACTATCAAATATATTGCAAGGTTCTCGGACTTGATGATGATCTAAAGGGCCAGAAAGATACAGATGATAACAAAATCCGAAATCTTATGGGCAAGGCTAACTCCGCCTTGCAGATACTCTTGCGCATATTTCCTCGACGGCAAAAGTTAAACTATGCTTTCAAAATGACAAATGTTATGCCCTGTACAAAGCTGATCCATGTGTCTGACCAGGATAAAACACCAAGTTTATTTGTGCATACTAAACCATAAACCAGATCCAGATATATCATTAAGGATGCATCTCTCATAACTAACAGGATACTTAAACACCGACAATTTTTATGTATAGTTGGAAATCGAAGTTTATAAATAATCATAATGCTATATAGCGTTAACAACTTGCCTTGAGGTCAATTTGTGCACATGATATACAGCTAACAGAAAGTTGTCCATTTCTTGATATTTTTTTCCAGACTTTCTATACAGCTAAAAGCCTAAAACAAAACTCCTCCCTCTCTCTCTCAAGTCACCTTCAAGTACACTCCAATTAGGTCGCAACCTCCTTGCTAAGTTGTGGTAACTCCTACCAATTTATTTCTACCACAAATAAAGCTTCTAAGCTGATAAGTTCCTGGAATCCAGCGAATCAAGTCGATGTGTGGGTTATATACACAGATTTTCAGTTGTCACAAACAAATATCTTGAGCTTCATCAAAAAAAAATGTGGTCATCTAAAAGCGAATACCTACCTACGCATTCACTATCATGAAGTCGTACCAACTACCGAAATCTACAGTGGCTCCAGAGCTATTAAAATCTTGGGTTCAATGGCCCTTTCTAGCCTTTGAAGAGCTCATTAACGAAGTGGAAACTTGGATGGAAAATTGTAATGTTCCAGTTCAACTTTAGTTGTCGTTGTGCTATATAATCTAGAATTGTCTCAGAGAAGTCTTACTATACTCAGCAATGCAGCTTGACTAAGATAGAGCAGTGAGCACAATTAGAGCATATTTGTCAAAACGGCTAGGCAGTCGTCCTCAACATAGGGGCGCCCAAGGCCTTCCTGAGCAATTTTTTATTTATTTATTAATAAAATGTGTTAGTTTTATATTGATATATATATATATATATATAGTTATATCATGATACGAGTCTAATCTCTCTGCGTGTGTATGGTTGTAGGAAATGTGTACCAGCCGGTACATGTAACTTAAGTGTGTTGACCGTTGAAATGGCACATGTGGAATATGTCAACTCCAATCCAACCATACAGATTCTGCAATTTCTGCAACTAAGTGTTAATTAGAAATATAGATCGTATTACATTGACTGATCCATGAATGTCAAATTGAGGTGATATTTTATACATGCGTAGTCTAAAAGGTATACATCAAATCCATAAGGTTCGATTATCATATAAAGAATTACAATCGTGTCAAATCGGGATGGGTACATATAAGATACATGTGTTCGAGTACATAATTTGATGTGTGTATGTACACACACACATATAGAGAGAGAGAGGTGTGTGTGTGTGTGTGAAGCTGGAATACACTCGAGTGTACCGGAGACGCCATATACCTCAGTCGTTTTCTATGATGAATCAATTATTTTGAAAATCTAAACCATTGATCTTTAATATCATAAGAACATTCTATATAAAAAACTTGAGCTCATTCGGACACTTCTAGGTCGTGCATCTCGAGGAGAAAAACATCATGCATTTCAAATTAGTCATGTGCTTAGATTTTGTTGTTCTTAGTTGGGTGACTTACACTCATCCAAATGGGCTCAAATTTTGTATGGGGCCTATTATTATTGTAATAATGAAGATCAATGGGTTAGATTTTACAAAAACATGGTCTACATAGGCTAACACCACTGGGTGTACGGTGTGATTTGTACACTCGAGTGTATTCTAGCATGATTATATATATATATATATATATATATATATATATATAATTTGGTGTTGCAAACGTAACTATCTATGCATGAAAAAGTAACAGTTTGCAAGGCAAAATAACCATCTACGTGTCAAAAGTAAGAAACTCCAAAAAAAGTAACCGAAATAGGGGGCGGGTAGCTACCCACGCGGGTATTGAATATGGACCTTATATATGTGTGTGTGTGTGTATATATATGTATATATATATATATATATATATATACATATATATATACATACATATATATATACCATAATCAATCCTACTCGATTAAAGACTAGCTTGAAGGCCTTTAAAAAAAAGGTGTGTATATATATATATATATATATACACACACACACTATGGTAGCGACTCGGTGAGAAACATGTTATGGTAAGAGCCCGAGAGACATTTGACTAACTATAAAATTGCCTTACTTTTAAAACATGCTATGATGAGAGCACGAGAAACATGGTATGTATATATATATATATATATATATATATAGAGAGAGAGAGAGAGAGAGAGAGTCAGGCTAGAATATACTCGAGTGTACAGATCACACGCTACACTCAAGTCTTGTCTGCATATCAAGACTATTTTTTTGCAAAATGTCAATCATTGATCTTCATTGTTATACTATAATTAGGCTACATGCAAATTTCGAGCTCATTTGAGCATAAGTCACTCGTCTGAGGGCAATAAAATCGACACACGAAACTAATTTGAAATGCATAATTTTTGTGGTCTTCATAACATGACCTATAAATGTCCAAATGGGCTCAAATTTTATATATGATCTATTCACATGATGTTTAAGAAGATCAACGGATTATATTTTTTTTAAAATTGCAACATGGAAAACTACTTGAGTGTATTCTGCTCCGCATACACTCGAATGTATTCTAGCCTGACTATATATATATATATATATATAAATATATGTATATATTATTTATATATATATATATTTATATTTATTTATATATATAGACACACACACATACATATATATAGATACATCATACATATATAGATATATATAAAGATACAAATACATACATACATACATACATATATATGTGTATATATATATAGATTATATACATATATATACACACATACTTAAATATATGTATGTATATATGGGATTAAGAGAGACATTCTCTCCCCCTCTCCCAAGCCCGGGGGGTGGTAAATCAAGGCGGAAACTAGGATTCGAACCCAGGTCCCTTTAGGGGACACCGTGCTTGACCACTTGAGCCACTCCTTGTCGGCATACATATATGTGTGTGTGTGTGTGTGTATCTATACACACACATATATAAGGTTATAAAGAGTGGCTCAAGTGTTCAAACACGGTGTCTCCTAACAAAGGGACTCGGGTTCGAATCACAGTTGCCGCCTTGATTTACCACTCTCCCGGGCGTTCGGCCTCCGCCACGG